>HG995191.1:8240129-8840129 GCA_905332935.1 Bombus hortorum | reverse complement strand
ACAACTTTATTTTCAGGGAATATTTGTGACCGCGCGCAATGCGGTCGTAGAGTCAGTGTTTGCTACGCAATAATTACTTTTCAATATTTTAAAATCACGATAGCTTTGATTAAATTCGATCGAATAATCACACGCGAAAGTAAGAAAATTTTATGAATCAAATTTGTACGCGATATTAGAGTTCTTGTTCGCCGATCATAATTTAAGCGGTCGCGGTAACGTAGTCTTTTATTTATTTTTTTTTTTTTTATATATTTATTTTTTTGAATATTCGTTTTCGGTATTAGAGTCAGTGCCTCCCTCAAGAGGATAAAGCCTCTCCAGGAGCTCAAGAATGTAAGTAGTTTTAGATATTGTATTTCAATTTGTTCTATTTGGTATATATTGTTTGAAATATTGTTAATTATAAAACAAAAGTGATTGATAATGTAGAAAGTTGTAAATGTCCTTTTTAATTGAAATAAAGTCTTAAAGTCTTAACATTAAAGTACAATAAAACTGTCTGATACGTATCAAAAATCACTGCATGTTTTATTCTCGAACAATTTACATACTTATTAGAGTATAGTCTTTATTATTGCTAAAGTTCCATGTTTCTTATTATGTATTAACGATATTAATGATATTTTATGTTTTGTTATAGACATATCATAGCTTCAACTTCTTTGTCTTCTTATGAATGCTCCAATGGTGGCTGAAAAGCCAAGAATGTAAGTATTTTTACATATCGTACTTCAATTATGTCTATTCTGTATATTTTTCTTTAATCACTATCAATTAAGAAATACAATTCGATTGAAAATTTGGGAGGTTGGCATTTTCTGAGGTTATTCTTTCATTAAAATAAAATAAGTGTTAAAGTTTTAATACCGAATTATGAAACAAATGACTAACATACTTCAGAAATCATTAGATTCTTAATTTTGAGACTTTAAACTTTCACATTAGAGTTTCAGTTTTTATACTTATCAGAGTTTATTAGATTTTCAATCTTTATTACTACTAAAGTTACTAAAGTTAACAAACCTTCATTTTTCACTATATCCAACTTTTTAAATAATCAGCAATCGCTCATCGTGTTTTGTTCTGTAACAGATTTCTCGCAACCTCCATTTCCACCACTGGACCTTACACGGTTCCTGCCTGATGTTAGTCTTCCTGATGATATTCCCTGGGATGGCGCAGCATACGTAGCAACGTCCTCTGTTTCTCCGCTTCGAACGGTGAGTCGCATGCATTTTTGTTCCTCCGGTCACTCAATCATGTCGTAGGACGAAAGGTCCGAATCGGCACGGGTGACTGGTTGTATTACGTAGAATTTTTTGCGAGCATAGTGACCGCGGGTATTTTTTATACCCGTGAGTAGTAACATTCTTTTTAGAAATTTATTAGTTTAGGATAGGTCTTCTTGCACATCGCGATTATAATAATTAGTTTTTTAATAATTAGGTTAAACATATGCACTTGAGAATATATTCGTGTTATTTAGAAATATGCATGTTAATATTCCGTATGAATATTTGCGAATGGCAAATCTACACGAATATACCTGTATGACATACATATACTTGATTTTAAGCAATGAATTGATAGTGACAATATTAAGTCACTTTCGTTGATTTCATTTCGGCTAGAATTTAAAATATGAGTTAAAATTCATTTTTTTCCCGTACAAGAAGGAAATTTTACGTGCAAGAAGACAGTTCGCGACAGGCAGATCTTTGAATCAAAGCAATAATTTCGAACACTGCTTCCGCAATTTCGAATATATGCTTTGATAAAGAGATCGCCTGAGATTATTTCTTTCTTAGTAATATATTTACAGTCAATTATTCCATTTGATCGAGTCTCAGTCTTTTTCAATTAACGCTGCCTTTTTTGCAATATTAAAATTTTCTTCTGATTTATTAAATTAATAAAGTAAAGTTACTTAGTTACTATTAAATTAATAAAGTAGATTTAATCAAAAACGAAGTAGTAAAATATAAAATCAAAGAACGTTAGTCCGTTAAATAAAAATTGTACAAACTAATCATCTTTTTAGATCAGGATTTTCAGGTTTAACCCTTTCCGTGCCCATTGTCAGGATCTCATTCACGTGCCCAGGTGCTACTTGAATGGGAGAAAGACATTGGGCACGATGACCTAGAATTAAGTAATCTAATAATTTCTCAGCGACTGACGATGCGTTAGTGTATCGTGCACGACGTATTTTCCACATTATGTGTGCGTGTTGTTAGGCCGTGGAATTGCGTCGCTTTTTTCATTCGTTAAAACTTCAAATATTAAAAATTTCGAGATATATATCGATTCAATTTACGTCTCTATACAATCACAATTTGTGATAATATCATTTACGCGATTAAGTGTAACCACGTTTTTAATATTATAATAAATTGTAATAAATTACAATTATAATTCCAAGTTTACTTACATTTATTTTAACGATATCATTTCCTCAGACGTGTTTTATCACGTTTTACGCAATGGTCGCTAACCTTCGTCAGTCGATTTCAGGAAAAAGGTACGTACCTTAGAGTGTACATGTTTGCTAAGCTCGGGTGTCGGAGGCGTCCCGGGACGTCCTCTCTAGTGTAGGATCTTTGCGCCCGAGCGTTTGTGTGAGAACCGTGGAGTGATTGTGTTGGTGTGCCCGTTTTGCTATTTTTTAAATATAGCGCTAGGTAGGATAGGTAGTATACTTTCTGGTATGTCTGTTAATTGTAAGTAGGTAGGGCCGGGCAGGTTGGCACAGTCTCTGGTCGGGTAGGCACGTTTTCGTGTGACCAACCTGTTTCTGGAAATCTAATTTGAAAAATCGACGGTGAAACTGGCACGAGTAGAGCATGCTCTCGTCTCTGGTTTTGTCTTTCGATTTTTCGAATTTCGCGGTCGTGGTCGCGAGTCGGTTTCGAAACGAACGTTTATTGCTCGAGCACGCACATGCGAGTGGGCAACAATCACCACTGTGATCGTTGGTCAGTCCATGTGCACTCCAATCAGCTTCCGCGGTTTATGTCTTTATTTCACCTTTATAAGTTTTTTCTTTTGTTTGCGATTTAGAAGACTCGAGCTTAGATTTAAGTTTCAGCGGGCATTGCGCCCGAAGAAAGAAGAGGCTATAAGCCGAAGAGGCCCGGCAAACTGCCACTCAAGAGGGCAACTACTAATGGCTCCCCATCCTCTGGGTCATCCAGAGCATGGAAAGTCATTATTGTTACTACTTTGTCACTATGCTCGCTTTTAGTATTTGTAGTAGTAGTAGTAGTATTAGTAGTAGTAGTAGTCTTTGCTTCTTGACCGATGTATATATCGGTCCATCGTCCCATTGGGCAAATAGCGATTTTTCTTATTAGTGTCGCGATAAATTAATTACGGGTTGTATTAGAGTTGTGAAATTACATATCGGCTTTTTATTAGTGTGGCGATAAAATGATTACGGTTTGAATTAGAGTTGCGATAAAATGATAATCGCGTTTGCTTTAGAGTTGCGAATTACGATATCGCGATTGTCTTTTGCAAATTTTATTATGCATATTTAGAATTTCTTATAGAACTATACGTATCAGAATTTATCCTGTTTTCTATTGTTTAAAATTAAATTATAAAAATGTTAGTTTTCAGTTAATTATATAGTATTGCAAGTAGCAATATCAGAATATTTGAAGTAGCTTTTTCATATAGTAAATAGTAATTTTCATTAAATTCACTATAAGTTCTATTTATCTTTCCTTTTAGCGTTGCGATAACGAATGATCGCGTTTTCTTAAGTAGAGTTGCGTTTATAAAATGCCCAAACCCTCCGACTGCATTTGTCGGATGCTGTTCCTGGATCACATGTACAGCTACAAGAACTGTACAAGTGTGATCATTCATCGGCAACCTCCTAAATGGTTGCCCTGCGATATGTCAGCCCTCCACTCGCGATTTTTCTCATTAGTGTTGCGATAAATTAATTACGGGTTGTATTAGAGTTGCGAAATAACATCGCGGATTTTTAATAGTGTGGCGAGAAAATGATTACGATTTGGATTAGAATTGCGATAAAATGATAATCGCGTTTGCTTTAGAGTTGCGAATTACGATATCGCGATTGTCTTTTGCAAATTTTATTATGCATATTTAGAATTTCTTATACTTACTAAACTATACGTATCAAAATTTATCCTGTTTTCTATTGTTTAAAATTAAATTATAAAAATGTTAGTTTTCAATTAATTCTATAGTATTGCAAGTAGCAATATCAGAATATTTGAAGTAGCTTTTTCATATAGTAAATAGTAATTTTCATAAAATTCACTATAAGAGTTAGCGTTGCGATATTGTTCCATCGCGAGTTCTACTTATTTTTCCTTTTAGCGTTGCGATAACGAATGATCGCGTTTCCTTAAGTAGAGTTGCGTTTATAAAATGCCCAAACCCTCCGACTGCATTTGTCGGACACTGTTCCTGGATCACACGATACAGCTGCAAGAGCTGTGCAAGTGTGATCGTTCATAAGCAACCTCCTAAATGGTTGCACTACGATCTCTCGCTATTAGTGTTGCGTATTGCTTACATACGAGTGCGTAGATTTACACTTATTAGCGTTGCGTCTCAAATTTCGGGAATTTTCAGACTTTTCTTTCTTTTTTTTTTTTTTTTTTCTAATAGTAGATTAATTGATATTGCAGATATAACAAAGCACTTGTCGCGTTTTATTTTATTCTGCGTCATAAATATTAGTAGTAAATTAGCGTTGCGAAACAAGAATATTCAGTTCCACTCTCGGCGTGTTGATCGGGTTTATATAGAGTGGAAGCCAATCGAATTGTAGTAGCCCTTCTGGCTACTGCTTTGTTTCTTTTTCAGCGCCCCCTATTAATGCACCCCTTATTACTACGTTTATTACTGAAAATACTGCTATAAGACATACTCCTTTGTCAGCGTTAACGTTACCATAATTGCTAAAAGACAGAACTTTATTACGAATGTATAATATGTATATATATTTACATGTATGAAATTGTGAGCGATTTCATGCGTAACAAAGTATTATAAAGAAATATCTTAATGTTGTTATGAAGGCTTGAAATATTTTTTAAAATTTAATTCATTGCAATTGGAATAAATGCTGGCGATTGTTCGTTCTTAGAATCATAACTTTTAGAATTTTTTCCACCGCGATATTTTCTATCTTTTAACAGTAATGTAGAATTTTATAAATATTCGAATTTCATTTCCATGAAACAAAAGTTTATGCACATATCTTTCGGTTCACTATGTTGCAAGTCATTATGTTGTTGTAGGAAATAACAGGTACTATTAAAAGTTAAAAGACAAAGCAAATGATTTTATAGTAATCGGGTTTTCTCTCATCTTAGTTATTCGAAATGATCTTTTCAATTTTTAATTCAGTTTAAATTCAATTACTTAAAATTCTTCTTTTCAATGTAAGCCTAGTTTCGATTAAAAAGATACAAATGATTCTCTATATTTGCTAAAATTTATCAATAGTAATTTGATCTATAATGGACCATTATTAGTAGTTTATTTTTCATGTATAAAATGTTTTCGTTTTAAAGATGCCTGTTTCTTTCATATGCCATATCCAGTAAATAAGTTTGTTTCAGATTTACCAATTTACAGAAATCACATTTCAGTTACATATTTGAACATTTCATAACATATTAAATATGTATCCTAGATACTCAAATGATTTTTCTTTCATTGTCTGATTGTTCATGTTTCTTCCTATTTTCCCATTTTCAAAAGAAGCATATTGCAGTCACGTTGGAGTATATAACTTGTCGATATCTTCATCAGTTTAGTACAACGAATCGTATGTCTCTTTTGCAAAACGCTCAATTTTATATGCAGTGTCAATAGCTTCATTTTCCTTCTCTCGTTCCAGGTTAGACAAATGTATCTTTGATACCGAATGTTGCCAGTACGATTGCGAATTAATGGACAATGTTTGAACTAATCGATGTAATCGTTTCCGAAGATTAATCAGATGGTTGATTTTTGGAAAAAGACTACATTGATTAGTACAAACATTGCACAATAATTCGATACCAAGCTAAGAACCACGTTAATACTGTGCAGTTTGGATCACGAAAAGCCACGAAGAAATTTTTGGACGATCTAGACTGTACTGCACCGTAGGACACCGTGGGACGACGTTGAACGACGTTGGACACCGTGGGACACCGTGGGACAACGTTGGACACCGCGGGACAACGTTGGACACCGTTGGACACCGTGGGACACCGTGGGACAACGTTGGACACCGTGGAACACCGTGGGACACCGTGGGACAACGTTGGACACCGTGGGACAACGTTGGACACCGTAGGACACCGTGGGACACCGTGGGACACCGTGGGACACCGTGGGACACCGTGGGACACCGTGGGACACCGTGGGACACCGTGGGACACCGTGGGACACCGTGGGACACCGTGGGACACCGTTGGACACCGTTGGACACCGTTGGACAACGTTGGACACCGTGGGACACCGTGGGACACCGTGGGACACCGTGGGACACCGTTGGACACCGTTGGACACCGTTGGACACCGTTGGACACCGCTGGACACCGTTGGACACCGTGGGACACCGTTGGACTCCGTGGGACCTCGTTGGACACCGTTGGACGACGTTGGACGACGTTGGACGACGTTGAACAACGTTGAACAACGTTGGACACCGTGGGACGCCGTGGGACATCATTGAACACCGTTGAACACCGTTGAACACCGTGGGATGCGTGCGTTTTAGCCTTAAATAATCGTAAGCTAGATACCTACGTTAAGTGCATTGTTAGCCCATTCTGTACAACGATACTTATCCATCCTGGAACGAAAAGGAGGAAATCTCGACTCTCTCCCCTCGCTTACAACACTGGAGAAATTATACTTGCGAATTATCGGTTCGCGGTCACTTAGTTCTTTCAAACTATCGCGTGCCGTATTCGCTCGCGCGTATTCCGGGTACGTTCGGGTCAACGTTCACTAGACAACTCTTTGGATTCGTAAGTCGCCCCAAGGACACCGCTGTCCTGGTGACTGCTCGATGACTGTCCGACGTTTGCATCGGATCACGGGAGTTGTCGTCGCGTCGGTGATGCTTGCGAATCTGTTGGAGATTCAGTCCTGGATCCGCAGTCCTCTCCGATTGGTACTTCGGTACTCGGTCAGGGACCTGCAATTTCACGTCCTCCGTAATCCTGTTCGGCCCCGCGGGGGTGGGTCCCACTGTGCAGTTGGGGCCTTGCCTTCGTAATCCTGTTCAGCGACCCCTCCCCGGGTTCCACATGTTCAGTTGGAGTGTGTTAAGTTGCCGGCCTATGTGCTGGATCCACGGCTGGATCACCAGCGGATCGCTGGCATCATCGGTCGGCTGCATCGACCGCGACACGTGTAAGTTTCGAACGGCGAAGCAGGAATCGAGTTACGGTCAATTCTTGGGGCTTCTGCTGAACTTTGGGGTTATCTCGTGTACGGGGGTACGTCGCGTTGGTTTGTTAGTTCTTTCGAGAGATCGCGATCTCGTTCGTTTCGGGCGCGCCGCGATTTTTTTTATCGTCAGATTGATCGGGCTTCTTGTTTGCCCATTTTTAAGGGAAGCTTATTGAGGTCATGTTACAGATTATAACTTTTCCATATCTTCAATATGTTATAGTGTCCCAAAAGTAGAACGCTAAACAGTTTAGTACAGCGACTCGTATGTCCATTCTGCACGACACGAAATGATACATACAGTGTCAGTAGCTTCATTTTCTTTCCCTCGTTCCCAGTTAGATAAATGTGTCTTTGATACCGAATGCTGGCAGTAGGGATGCGAATTACTGTACGATATTTGTACCGACCGATGTAATCATTGTGTGGGACATGGATGCTGCGTTATGTATGCTTTGTCTTACGTTTGTGAAGATCAGTGTAACAGCTGCGTAGGAGATAGGTGCTTCGCTACGAAATAACTATCTCTTTACGCAGGCCCATGATCAAGTAGAGTTAGAACTGGACATTCTTGCCAGTAGGTCGAATGTCGAGACCGATGCATAATGTTAAATAACTCATGGGCGGGTCTCGTGCGTAGTCACCTCCCCGTGGTGAGACCTGGTAATTGGTATCGTTTTCCAAAAATTAATCAGTTGATTAATGTTTAGAAAACGATACCAAGCTAAGAACTACGCACCAGTCCAATTCGGATCGCCAAAAGCCACTAATGGAATTGTGCATGATCTAGACTCGACCTCACCGTGGGACACCGTTGGACATCGTTGGGGGATTAGGTTTGGTAACGCAAGAGGGCCGATCACGGGACACCTCCGGCGGGCTACCGGCTGCGGTTGGGAGGGGCCGATGTCGAGGTCGGTACACGGATGAAGTATCTGGGTCCGACTCTCGACAGGACCTTTGGCGATCACTTCGAGCGTCTGGTACCATCGGCCGAGGCTACAGTCAACACCTTGGGGCGTCTGTTGCCTAGGCTCGGCGGACCGGGCGTCGGAGTGCGCCGGCTATACGCCGGGGTTGTACGATCGAGGCTCCTGTACGGTGCTCCGATCTGGGCTGCGAGCGTGTTGACCAATCGTCGCAGCCTCATGCTGGTCAGGAGACTGCATCGTACGGTGGCCGTGAGAACGGTGAGAGCGTATCGCACCCTCTCGGCTACGGCGGCGTCGCTGCTCGCGGGTTTCCCCCCGTTCGAGCCGTCCTGCCAAACTGGGACGATTAGTTGGATGGCGGCGGGCCCGCCCTAACCTATAGGGCGACAGAGTTAATTACCGAGCATGGATGCTTCGGTGAGCACCTGCACAGGATAGGACGGGAGGTATCAGCGCGTTGCCACCATTGCAACGAGCGAGTGGACTCGGCACAGCACACGCTGCAGCACTGATCCGCGTGGACGTTACCTCGCCGCGCCCTCGTTGCTGAGACAGGGGGTGACCTCTCGCCGTCGGCGGTGTTCGGTGCGCTGTTGGCGAACCAGAGTAGCCGGAAGGCGGTCGCCACATTCTGCGAGCAGGTGATGTGGCGGAAGGAGGCGGCGGAGCGTGTGAGAGAACGCGATTCCCATCCGGAAAAAATGGGTTGTCAGCGGCGGAGTGGGGGACGTGGGCACGACACTTCCAGGCGAGCTCGGACCACTCCGCCGTCCGGTGGGTTTAAGGCGTCGGTCGGTTCGGCGTCGCGGTACCGCCAAATCGCCTGATCGGGGAACCAGGAGGTCTTGCACGGCGGCCCGTCGGGGGTGGCGCCATGCGCGGTGGCCGCGTATAACGATATGTAGATATAGGATATAACGTATAACGAAATCTACATATAGGATACAACGTATAACGATACGTAGATATAGGATATAACGAATAACGTTATCTACATATAGGATATAACGTATAACGATACGTAGATATAGGATATAACATATAACGACATGTAGATGTAGGATATAACGTATAACGTTATCTACATATAGGATATAACGTATAACGATACGTAGATATAGGATATAACGTATTACGATACGTAGATATAGTATATAACGTAAAACGTTATCTACATATAGGATATAACGTATAACGATACGTAGACGTAGGATATAACGTATAACGTTATCTACATATAGGATATAACGTATAACGTTATCTACATATAGGATACAACCTATAACGATACGTAGATATAGGATATAACGTATAACGATATGTAGGTATAGGATATAACGTATAACGATAGGTAGGTATAGGATATAACGTAAAACGTTATCTACATATAGGATATAACGTATAACGATATGTAGATCTAGGATATAACGTATATCGATATGTAGATATAGGATATAACGTATAACGATACGTAGCTATAGGATATAACGTATAACGTTATCTACATATAGGATACAACCTATAACGATACGTAGATATAGGATATAACGTATAACGTTATCTACATATAGGATACAACCTATAACGATACGTAGATATAGGATATAACGTATAACGATATGTAGGTATAGGATATAACGTATAACGATAGGTAGGTATAGGATATAACGTATAACGATACGTAGATATAGGATATAACGTAAAACGTTATCTACATATAGGATATAACGTATAACGATATGTAGATATAGGATATAACGTATAACGATACGTAGCTATAGGATATAACGTAAAACGTTATCTACATATAGGATATAACGTATAACGATACGTAGATATAGGATATAACGTATAACGTTATCTACATATAGGATACAACCTATAACGATACGTAGATATAGGATATAACGTATAACGATATGTAGGTATAGGATATAACGTATAACGATAGGTAGCTATAGGATACAACGTATAACGATAGCTACATATAGGATATAACGTATAACGATATGTAGACGTAGGATATAACGTATAACGTTATCTACATATAGGATATAACGTATAACGATATGTAGACGTAGGATATAACGTATAACGTTATCTACATGTAGGATATAACGTATAACGATACGTAGATATAGGATATAACGTATAACGATTCGTAGATATAGGATATAACGTATAACGATATGTAGATATATGATATAACGTATAACGATACGTAGATTTAGGATATAACGTATAACGATATGTAGATATAGGATATAACGAATAACGGTATGCAGATATTGGATATAACGTATAACGATATCTACAGATAGGATATAACGTATAACGATATGTAGATGTAGGATATAACGTATAACGCTATGTACACATAGGATATAACGTATAACGCTATGTACATATAGGATACAACGCATAACGACATGTAGATATAGGATATAACGTATAACGATAGCTACATATAGGATATAACGTATAACGATATGTAGACGTAGGATATAACGTATAACGTTATCTACATATAGGATATAACGTATAACGATATGTAGACGTAGGATATAACGTATAACGTTATCTACATGTAGGATATAACGTATAACGATACGTAGATATAGGATATAACGTATAACGATATGTAGATATAGGATATAACGTATAACGATATGTAGATGTAGGATATAACGTATAACGATATGTAGATATAGGATATAACGTATAACGATATGTAGATGTAGGATATAACGTATAACGTTATCTACATGTAGGATATAACGTATAACGATACGTAGATATAGGATATAACGTATAACGATATGTAGATATAGGATATAACGTATAACGATACGTAGATATAGTATATAACGTAAAACGTTATCTACATATAGGATATAACGTATAACGATTCGTAGATATAGGATATAACGTATAACGATTCGTAGATATAGGATATAACGTAAAACGTTATCTACATATAGGATATAACGTATAACGATATCTACATATAGGATATAACGTATAACGATACGTAGATATAGGATACAACATATAACGATATGCAGATATAGGATTTAACGTATAACGATATCTACATATAGGATATAACGTATAACGATATGTAGACGTAGGATATAACGTATAACGTTATCTACATATACGATATGACGTATAACGATACGTAGATATAGGATATAACGTATAACGATATGTAGATGTAGGATATAACGTATAACGCTATGTACACATAGGATATAACGTATAACGCTATGTACATATAGGATACAACGCATAACGACATGTAGATATAGGATATAACGTATAACGATAGCTACATATAGGATATAACGTATAACGATATGTAGACGTTGGATATAACGTATAACGCTATGTACATATAGGATACAACGTATAACGACATGTAGATATAGGATATAACGTATAACGATAGCTACATATAGGATATAACGTATAACGATATGTAGACGTAGGATATAACGTATAACGTTATCTACATATAGGATATAACGTATAACGATATGTAGACGTAGGATATAACGTATAACGTTATCTACATGTAGGATATAACGTATAACGATATGTAGATGTAGGATATAACGTATAACGTTATCTACATATAGGATATAACGTATAACGTTATCTACATATAGGATATAACGTATAACGATACGTAGATATAGGATACAACGTATAACGATATGTAGATATAGGATATAACGTATAACGATATCTACATATAGGATATAACCTATAACGATATGTAGATATAGGATATAAAGTAAAACGTTATCTACATATAGGGTATAACGTATATCGATATGTGGATATAGGATATAACGTATAACGATATTTACATATAGGATATAACGTATAACGATACGTACATATAGGATATAACGTATAACGTTTTCTACATATAGGATATAACGTATAACGATATGTAGACGTAGGATATAACGTATAACGTTATCTACATATAGGATATAACGTATAACGTTATCTACATATAGGATATAACGTATAACGTTACGTAGATATAGGATATAACGTATAACGATATGTAGATATAGGATATAAAGTATAACGATATATAGATGTAGGATCTAACGCATAACGTTATCTACATATAGGATATAACGTATAGCGATACGTAGATATAGGATACTACGTATAACGTTATGTAGATATAGGATATAACGTATAACGATATCTACATATAGGATATAACGTATAACGATATGTAGACGTAGGATATAACGTATAACGTTATCTACATATAGGATATAACGTATAACGATACGTAGATATAGGATATAACGTATAACGATATGTAGATATAGGATATAACGTATAACGATATGTAGATATAGGATATAACGTATAACGATACGTAGATATAGTATATAACGTAAAACGTTATCTACATATATGATATAACGTATAACGATACGTAGATATAATATATAACGTCAAACGTTATCTACATATGGGATATAACGTATAACGATATGTAGATGTAGGATATAACGTATAACGATACGTAGATATAGGATATAACGTTTAACGATATGTAGATAAAGGATATAACGTAAAACGTTATCTACATATAGGATATAACGTATAACGTTATCTACATATAGGATATAACGTATAACGATACGTAGATATAGGATACAACGTATAACGATATGTAGATATAGGATATAACGAATAACGATACGTAGATATAGGATACAACGTATAACGATACGTAGATGTAGGATATAACGTAAAACGTTATCTACATGTGGGATATAACGTATATCGATATGTGGATATAGGATATGACGTATAACGATATGTAGACGAAGGATATAACGTATAACGATATGTAGATATAGGATATAACGTATAACGATATCTACATATAGGATATAACGTATAGCGATACGTATATATAGGATACAACGTATAACGATATGTAGACATAGGATATAACGTATAACGATACGTAGATATAGGATATAACGTAAAACGTTATCTACATATGGGATATAACGTATAACGATATGTAGATATAGGATATAACGTATAACGATACGTAGATATAGGATATAACTTATAACGATATCAACATATACGATATAAAGTATAACGATACGTAGGTATAGGATATAACGTATAACGATACGTAGACATAGTATATAACGTATAACGATACGCAGATATAGCATATAACGTATAACGATATGCAGATATTGGATATAACGTATAACGATATATACATATAGGATATATCGTATAACGATACGTAGATATAGGATATAACGTAAAACGTTATCTACATTTGGGATATAACGTATAACGATATGTAGATATAGGATATAACGTATAACGATTCGTAGATATAGGATATAACGTAAAACGTTATCTACATATAGGATATAACGTATAACGATATCTACATATAGGATATAACCTATAACGATACGTAGATATAGGATACAACGTATAACGATATGTAGATATAGGATATAACGTATAACGATATCTACATGTAGGATATAACGTATAACGATATGTAGACGTAGGATATAACGTATAACGTTATCTACATATAGGATATAACGTATAACGATATGTAGACGTAGGATATAACGTATAACGTTATCTACATGTAGGATATAACGTATAACGATATGTAGATATAGGATATAAAGTAAAACGTTATCTACATATAGGGTATAACGTATATCGATATGTGGATATAGGATATAACGTACAACGATATGTAGATATAGGATATAACGTATAACGATATGTAGATATAGGATATAACGTATAACGATACGTAGATATAGTATATAACGTAAAACGTTATCTACATATAGGATATAACGTATAACGATACGTAGATATAATATATAACGTCAAACGTTATCTACATATAGGATATAACGTATAACGATACGTAGATATAGGATATATCGTATAACGATATGCAGATATTGGATATAACGTATAACGATATCTACAGATAGGATATAACGTATAACGATATGTAGATGTAGGATATAACGTATAACGATACGTAGATATAGGATATAACGTTTAACGATATGTAGATATAGGATATAACGTAAAACGTTATCTACATATAGGATATAACGTATAACGTTATCTACATATAGGATATAACGTATAACGATACGTAGATATAGGATACAACGTATAACGATATGTAGATATAGGATATAACGAATAACGATACGTAGATATAGGATACAACGTATAACGATACGTAGATGTAGGATATAACGTAAAACGTTATCTACATGTGGGATATAACGTATATCGATATGTGGATATAGGATATGACGTATAACGATATGTAGACGAAGGATATAACGTATAACGATATGTAGATATAGGATATAACGTATAACGATATCTACATATAGGATATAACGTATAGCGATACGTATATATAGGATACAACGTATAACGATATGTAGACATAGGATATAACGTATAACGATACGTAGATATAGGATATAACTTATAACGATATCAACATATACGATATAAAGTATAACGATACGTAGGTGTAGGATATAACGTATAACGATACGTAGACATAGTATATAACGTATAACGATACGCAGATATAGCATATAACGTATAACGATATGCAGATATTGGATATAACGTATAACGATATATACATATAGGATATATCGTATAACGATACGTAGATATAGGATATAACGTAAAACGTTATCTACATTTGGGATATAACGTATAACGATATGTAGATATAGGATATAACGTATAACGATACGTAGATATAGGATATAACGTAAAACGTTAACTACATGAAGGATATAACATATAACGATATGTAGATATAGGATATAACGTATAACGATATGCAGATATTGGATATATCGTATAACGATATCTACATATAGGATATAACGTAAAACGATATGTAGATGTAGGATATGACGTAAAACGTTATGTACATATAGGATATAACGTATAACGATACGTAGATATAGGATATAACGTATAACGTTATGTAGATATAGGATATAACGTATAAGGATTCGTAGATATTGGATATAACGTAAAACGTTATCTACATATATGATATAACGTATAACGATATGTAGATATAGGATATAACGTATAACGATATGTAGACATAGGATATAACGTATAACGATACGTAGATATAGGATATAACCTATAACGATATGTAGACATAGGATATAACGTATAACGATTCGTAGATATAGGATATAACGTATAACGATTCGTAGATATAGGATATAACGTAAAACGTTATCTACATATAGGATATAACGTATAACGATATGTAGATATAGGATATAACGTATAACGATACGTAGATATAGTATATAACGTAAAACGTTATGTACATATAGGATATAACGTATAACGATATGTAGACATAGGATATAACGTATAACGATTCGTAGATACAGGGTATAACGTATAACGATACGTAGATATAGGATATAACCTATAACGATATGTAGACATAGGATATAACGTATAACGATTCGTAGATATAGGATATAACGTATAACGATTCGTAGATATAGGATATAACGTAAAACGTTATCTACATATAGGATATAACGTATAACGATATGTAGATATAGGATATAACGTATAACGATACGTAGATATAGTATATAACGTAAAACGTTATGTACATATAGGATATAACGTATAACGATATGTAGACATAGGATATAACGTATAACGATTCGTAGATATAGGATATAACGTAAAACGTTATCTACATATAGGATATAACGTATAACGATATGTAGATATAGGGTATAACGTAAAACGTTATCTACATATGGGATATAACGTATAACGATATGTAGGTATAGGATATAACGTATAACGATATGTAGACATAGGATATAACGTATAACGATTCGTAGATATAGGATATAACGTATAACGATACGTAGATATAGGATATAACGTATAACGATATGTAGACATAGGATATAACGTATAACGATTTGTAGATACAGGATATAACGTAAAACGTTATCTACATATAGGAATTAACGTATAACGATATGTAGATATAGGATATAACGTATAACGATATGTAGACATAGGATATAACGTATAACGCTTCGTAGATATAGGATATAACGTAAAACGTTATCTACATATGGGATATAACGTATAACGATATGTAGATATAGGATATAACGTATAACGATACGTGGATATAGGATATAACTTATAACGATATCAACATATACGATATAAAGTATAACGATACGTAGGTATAGGATATAACGTATAACGATACGTAGACATAGTATATAACGTATAACGATACGCAGATATAGCATATAACGTATAACGATATGCAGATATTGGATATAACGTATAACGATATATACATATGGGATATATCGTATAACGATAAGTAGATATAGGATATAACGTAAAACGTTATCTACATATTTGATATAACGTATAACGATATGTAGATATAGGATATAACGTATAACGATACGTAGATATAGGATATAACGTAAAACGTTATCTACATGTAGGATATAACGTATAACGATATGTAGATATAGAATATAACGTATAACGATATGCAGATATTGGATATAACGTATAACGATATCTACAGATAGGATATAACGTATAACGATATGTAGATATAGGATATAACGTAAAACGTTATCTACATATTTGATATAACGTATAACGTTATGTACATATAGGATATAACGTATAACGATACGTAGATATAGGATACAACGTATAACGATACGTAGACATAGGATATAACGTAAAACGTTATCTACATATTTGATATAACGTATAACGTTATGTACATATAGGATATAACGTATAACGATACGTAGATATAGGATACAACGTATAACGATACGTACACATAGTATATAACGTATAACGATACGCAGATATAGCATATAACGTATAACGATATGCAGATATTGGATATAACGTATAACGATATATACATATGGGATATATCGTATAACGATACGTAGATATAAGATATAACGTAAAACGTTATCTACATATTTGATATAACGTATAACGTTATGTACATATAGGATATAACGTATAACGATACGTAGATATAGGATACAACGTATAACGATACGTAGACATAGTATATAACGTATAACGATACGTAGATATAGCATATAACGTATAACGATATGCAGATATTGGATATAACGTATAACGATATATACATATAGGATATATCGTATAACGATACGTAGATTAGGATATAACGTAAAACGTTATCTACATATGGGATATAACGTATAACGATATGTAGATATAGGATCTAACGTATAACGATACGTAGATATAGTATATGACGTAAAACGTTATGTACATATAGGATATAACGTATAACGATATGTAGACATAGGATATAACGTATAACGATTCGTAGATTCAGGGTATAACGTAAAACGTTATCTACATATAGGATATAACGTATAACGATATGTAGATATAGGATATAACGTATATCGATATGTAGATATAGGATATAACGTATAACGATACGTAGATATAGGATATAACCTATAACGATATGTAGACATAGGATAATACGTATAACGATTCGTAGATATAGGATATAACGTAAAACGTTATCTACATATAGGATATAACGTATAACGATATGTAGATATAAGACATAACGTATAACGTTATGTAGACATAGGATATAACGTATAACGATACGTAGATATAGTATATAACGTAAAACGTTATGTACATATAGGATATAACGTATAACGATTTGTAGACATAGGATATAACGTATAACGATTCGTAGATACAGGGTATAACGTAAAACGTTATCTACATATAGGATATAACGTATAACGATATGTAGACGTAGGATATAACGTATAACGATATGTAGACGTAGGATATAACGTATAACGTTATCTACATATAGGATATGACGTACAACGATACGTAGATATAGGATATAACGTATAACGATATGTAGATATAGGATATAACGTATAACGATATGTAGATGTAGGATATAACGTATAACGTTATCTACATATAGGATATAACGTATAACGATATGTAGATGTAGGATATGACGTATAACGTTATGTACATATAGGATATAACGTATAACGATACGTAGATATAGGATACAACGTATAACGATACGTAGACATAGTATATAACGTATAACGATACGTAGATATAGCATATAACGTATAACGATATGCAGATATTGGATATAACGTATAACGATATATACATATAGGATATATCGTATAACGATACGTAGATTAGGATATAACGTAAAACGTTATCTACATATGGGATATAACGTATAACGATATGTAGATATAGGATATAACGTATTACGATACGTAGATATAGGATATAACTTATAACGATATGTAGACATAGGATATAACGTATAACGATTCGTAGATATAGTATATAACGTATAACGATATGTAGATATAGGATATAACGTATAACGATACGTAGATATAGCATATAACGTATAACGATATGCAGATATTGGATATAACGTATAACGATATATACATATAGGATATAACGTATAACGATACGTAGATTAGGATATACCTATAACGATATGTAGACATAGGATATAACGTATAACGATATGTAGATATAGGATATAACGTATAACGATACGTAGATATAGGATATAACTTATATCGATATCAACATATACGATATAAAGTATAACGATACGTAGGTATAGGGTATAACGTAAAACGTTATCTACATATAGGATATAACGTATAACGATATGTAGATATAAGACATAACGTATAACGTTATGTAGACATAGGATATAACGTTTAACGATACGTAGATATAGTATATAACGTAAAACGTTATGTACATATAAGACATAACGTATAACGATATGTAGACATAGGATATAACGTATAACGATTCGTAGATATAGGATATAACGTAAGACGTTATCTACATATAGGATATAACGTATAACGATATGTAGATATAGGATATAACGTATAACGATATGTAGATATAGGATATAACGTATAACGATATGTAGATATAGGATATAACGTATAACGATATGTAGATATAGGATATAACGTATAACGATACGTAGATATGGGATATAACTTATATCGATATCAACATATACGATATAAAGTATAACGATACGTAGGTATAGGATATAACGTATAACGATACGTAGACATAGTATATAACGTATAACGATTCGTAGATATAGGATATAACGTATAACGTTATCTACATATAGGATATAACGTATAACGATATGTAGATATAGGATATAACGTATAACGATACGTAGATATAGTATATAACGTAAAACGTTATGTACATATAGGATATAACGTATAACGATATGTAGACATAGGATATAACGTATAACGATACGTAGATATAGGATATAACGTAAAACGTTATCTACATGTAGGATATAACGTATAACGATATGTAGATATATAATATAACGTATAACGATATGCAGATATTGGATATAACGTATAACGATATCTACAGATAGGATATAACGTAGAACGATATGTAGATGTAGGATATGACGTATAACGTTATGTACATATAGGATATAACGTATAACGATACGTAGATATAGGATACAACGTATAACGATACGTAGACATAGTACATAACGTATAACGATACGTAGATATAGCATATAACGTATAACGATATGCAGATATTGGATATAACGTATAACGATATATACATATAGGATATATCGTATAACGATACGTAGATTAGGATATAACGTAAAACGTTATCTACATATGGGATATAACGTATAACGATATGTAGATATAGGATATAACGTATAACGATACGTAGATATAGGATATAACTTATAACGATATGTAGACATAGGATATAACGTATAACGATTCGTAGATATAGTATATAACGTATAACGATATGTAGATATAGGATATAACGTATAACGATATGTAGACATAGGATATAACGTATAACGATACGTAGATATAGGATATAACCTATAACGATATGTAGACATAGGATATAACGTATAACGATTCGTAGATATAGGATATAACGTATAACGTTATCTACATATAGGATATAACGTATAACGATATGTAGATATAGGATATAACGTATAACGATACGTAGATATAGAATATAACGTAAAACGTTATGTACATATAGGATATAACGTATAACGATATGTAGACATAGGATATAACGTATAACGATTCGTAGATACAGGGTATAACGTAAAACGTTATCTACATATAGGATATAACGTATAACGATATGTAGATATAGGATATAACGTATATCGATATGTAGATATAGGATATAACGTATAACGATACGTAGATATAGGATATAACCTATAACGATATGTAGACATAGGATATAACGTATAACGATTCGTAGATATAGGATATAACGTAAAACGTTACCTACATATAGGATATAACGTATAACGATATGTAGATATAAGACATAACGTATAACGATATGTAGACATAGGATATAACGTATAACGATTCGTAGATATAGGATATAACGTAAGACGTTATCTACATATAGGATATAACGTATAACGATATGTAGATATAGGATATAACGTAAAACGTTATCTACATATGGGATATAACGTATAACGATATGTAGATATAGGATATAACGTATAACGATATGTAGATATAGGATATAACGTATAACGATACGTAGATATAGGATATAACTTATAACGATATCAACATATACGATATAAAGTATAACGATACGTAGGTATAGGATATAACGTATAACGATACGCAGATATATCATATAACGTATAACGATATGCAGATATTGGATATAACGTATAACGATATATACATATAGGATGTATCGTATAACGATACGTAGATATAGGATATAACGTAAAACGTTATCTACATATGGGATATAACGTATAACGATATGTAGATATAGGATATAAAGTATAACGATACGTAGATATAGGATATAACGTAAAACGTTAACTACATGTAGGATATAACGTATAACGATATGTAGATATAGGATATAACGTATATCGATATGTAGATATAGGATATAACGTATAACGATACGTAGATATAGGATATAACCTATAACGATATGTAGACATAGGATATAACGTATAACGATTCGTAGATATAGGATATAACGTAAAACGTTATCTACATATAGGATATAACGTATAACGATATGTAGATATAAGACATAACGTATAACGATATGTAGACATAGGATATAACGTATAACGATTCGTAGATGTAGGATATAACGTAAGACGTTATCTACATATAGGATATAACGTATAACGATATGTAGATATAGGATATAACGTAAAACGTTATCTACATATGGGATATAACGTATAACGATATGTAGATATAGGATATAACGTATAACGATATGTAGATATAGGATATAACGTATAACGATACGTAGATATAGGATATAACTTATAACGATATCAACATATACGATATAAAGTATAACGATACGTAGGTATAGGATATAACGTATAACGATACGTAGACATAGTATATAACGTATAACGATACGCAGATATAGCATATAACGTATAACGATATGCAGATATTGGATATAACGTATAACGATATATACATATAGGATATATCGTATAACGATACGTAGATATAGGATATAACGTAAAACGTTATCTACATATGGGATATAACGTATATCGATATGTAGATATAGGATATAACGTATAACGATACGTAGATATAGGATATAACCTATAACGATATGTAGACATAGGATATAACGTATATCGATATGTAGATATAGGATATAACGTATAACGATACGTAGATATAGGATATAACCTATAACGATATGTAGATATAAGACATAACGTATAACGATATGTAGACATAGGATATAACGTATAACGATTCGTAGATATAGGATATAGCGTAAGACGTTATCTACATATAGGATATAACGTATAACGATATGTAGATATGGGATATAACGTAAAACGTTATCTACATATGGGATATAACGTATAACGATATGTAGATATAGGATATAACGTATAACGATATGTAGATATAGGATATAACGTATAACGATACGTAGATATAGGATATAACTTATAACGATATCAACATATACGATATAAAGTATAACGATACGTAGGTATAGGATATAACGTATAACGATACGTAGACATAGTATATAACGTATAACGATACGCAGATATAGCATATAACGTATAACGATATGCAGATATTGGATATAACGTATAACGATATATACATATAGGATGTATCGTATAACGATACGTAGATATAGGACATAACGTAAAACGTTATCTACATATGGGATATAACGTATAACGATATGTAGATATAGGATATAAAGTATAACGATACGTAGATATAGGATATAACGTAAAACGTTAACTACATGTAGGATATAACGTATAACGATATGTAGATATAGGATATAACGTATATCGATATGTAGATATAGGATATAACGTATAACGATACGTAGATATAGGATATAACCTATAACGATATGTAGACATAGGATATAACGTATAACGATTCGTAGATATAGGATATAACGTAAAACGTTATCTACATATGGGATATAACGTATAACGATATGTAGATATAGGATATAAAGTATAACGATACGTAGATATAGGATATAACGTAAAACGTTAACTACATGTAGGATATAACGTGTAACGATATGTAGACATAGGATATAACATATAACGATACGTAGATGTAGGATATAACCTATAACGATATGTAGACATAGGATATAACGTATAACGATTCGTAGATATAGGATATAACGTATAACGATTCGTAGATACAGGGTATAACGTAAAACGTTATCTACATATAGGATATAACGTATAACGATATGTAGATATAGGATATAACGTATATCGATATGTAGATATAGGATATAACGTATAACGATACGTAGATATAGGATATAACCTATAACGATATGTAGACATAGGATATAACGTATAACGATTCGTAGATATAGGATATAACGTAAAACGTTACCTACATATAGGATATAACGTATAACGATATGTAGATATAAGACATAACGTATAACGATATGTAGACATAGGATATAACGTATAACGATTCGTAGATATAGGATATAACGTAAGACGTTATCTACATATAGGATATAACGTGTAACGATATGTAGATATAGGATTTAACGTAAAACGTTATGTACATATAGGATATAACGTATAACGATATGTAGACATAGGATATAACGTATAACAATTCGTAGATACAGGGTATAACGTAAAACGTTATCTACATATAGGATATAACGTATAACGATATGTAGACGTAGGATATAACGTATAACGATATGTAGACGTAGGATATAACGTATAACGTTATCTACATATAGGATATGACGTACAACGATACGTAGATATAGGATATAACGTATAACGATATGTAGATATAGGATATAACGTATAACGATATGTAGATGTAGGATATAACGTATAACGTTATCTACATATAGGATATAACGTATAACGATATGTAGATGTAGGATATGACGTGTAACGTTATGTACATATAGGATATAACGTATAACGATACGTAGATATAGGATACAACGTATAACGATACGTAGACATAGTATATAACGTATAACGATACGTAGATATAGCATATAACGTATAACGATATGCAGATATTGGATATAACGTATAACGATATATACATATAGGATATATCGTATAACGATACGTAGATTAGGATATAACGTAAAACGTTATCTACATATGGGATATAACGTATAACGATATGTAGATATAGGATATAACGTATAACGATACGTAGATATAGGATATAACTTATAACGATATGTAGACATAGGATATAACGTATAACGATTCGTAGATATAGTATATAACGTATAACGATATGTAGATATAGGATATAACGTATAACGATATGTAGACATAGGATATAACGTATAACGATACGTAGATATAGGATATAACTTATAACGATATGTAGACATAGGATATAACGTATAACGATTCGTAGATATAGTATATAACGTATAACGATATGTAGATATAGGATATAACGTATAACGATATGTAGACATAGGATATAACGTATAACGATACGTAGATATAGGATATAACCTATAACGATATGTAGACATAGGATATAACGTATAACGATTCGTAGATATAGGATATAACGTATAACGTTATCTACATATAGGATATAACGTATAACGATATGTAGATATAGGATATAACGTATAACGATACGTAGATATAGTATATAACGTAAAACGTTATGTACATATAGGATATAACGTATAACGATATGTAGACATAGGATATAACGTATAACGATTCGTAGATACAGGGTATAACGTAAAACGTTATCTACATATAGGATATAACGTATAACGATATGTAGATATAGGATATAACGTATATCGATATGTAGATATAGGATATAACGTATAACGATACGTAGATATAGGATATAACCTATAACGATATGTAGACATAGGATATAACGTATAACGATTCGTAGATATAGGATATAACGTAAAACGTTACCTACATATAGGATATAACGTATAACGATATGTAGATATAAGACATAACGTATAACGATATGTAGACATAGGATATAACGTATAACGATTCGTAGATATAGGATATAACGTAAGACGTTATCTACATATAGGATATAACGTATAACGATATGTAGATATAGGATATAACGTAAAACGTTATCTACATATGGGATATAACGTATAACGATATGTAGATATAGGATATAACGTATAACGATATGTAGATATAGGATATAACGTATAACGATACGTAGATATAGGATATAACTTATAACGATATCAACATATACGATATAAAGTATAACGATACGTAGGTATAGGATATAACGTATAACGATACGCAGATATAGCATATAACGTATAACGATATGCAGATATTGGATATAACGTATAACGATATATACATATAGGATGTATCGTATAACGATACGTAGATATAGGATATAACGTAAAACGTTATCTACATATGGGATATAACGTATAACGATACGTAGGTATAGGATATAACGTATAACGATACGCAGATATAGCATATAACGTATAACGATACGTAGATATAGGATATAACGTAAAACGTTATCTACATATGGGATATAACGTATATCGATATGTAGATATAGGATATAACGTATAACGATACGTAGATATAGGATATAACCTATAACGATATGTAGACATAGGATATAACGTATATCGATATGTAGATATAGGATATAACGTATAACGATACGTAGATATAGGATATAACCTATAACGATATGTAGATATAAGACATAACGTATAACGATATGTAGACATAGGATATAACGTATAACGATTCGTAGATATAGGATATAGCGTAAGACGTTATCTACATATAGGATATAACGTATAACGATATGTAGATATGGGATATAACGTAAAACGTTATGTACATATGGGATATAACGTATAACGATATGTAGATATAGGATATAACGTATAACGATATGTAGATATAGGATATAACGTATAACGATACGTAGATATAGGATATAACTTATAACGATATCAACATATACGATATAAAGTATAACGATACGTAGGTATAGGATATAACGTATAACGATACGTAGACATAGTATATAACGTATAACGATACGCAGATATAGCATATAACGTATAACGATATGCAGATATTGGATATAACGTATAACGATATATACATATAGGATGTATCGTATAACGATACGTAGATATAGGACATAACGTAAAACGTTATCTACATATGGGATATAACGTATAACGATATGTAGATATAGGATATAAAGTATAACGATACGTAGATATAGGATATAACGTAAAACGTTAACTACATGTAGGATATAACGTATAACGATATGTAGATATAGGATATAACGTATAACGATATGTAGACATAGGATATAACGTATAACGATACGTAGATATAGGATATAACCTATAACGATATGTAGACATAGGATATAACGTATAACGATTCGTAGATATAGGATATAACGTATAACGTTATCTACATATAGGATATAACGTATAACGATATGTAGATATAGGATATAACGTATAACGATACGTAGATATAGTATATAACGTAAAACGTTATGTACATATAGGATATAACGTATAACGATATGTAGACATAGGATATAACGTATAACGATTCGTAGATACAGGGTATAACGTAAAACGTTATCTACATATAGGATATAACGTATAACGATATGTAGATATAGGATATAACGTATATCGATATGTAGATATAGGATATAACGTATAACGATACGTAGATATAGGATATAACCTATAACGATATGTAGACATAGGATATAACGTATAACGATTCGTAGATATAGGATATAACGTAAAACGTTACCTACATATAGGATATAACGTATAACGATATGTAGATATAAGACATAACGTATAACGATATGTAGACATAGGATATAACGTATAACGATTCGTAGATATAGGATATAACGTAAGACGTTATCTACATATAGGATATAACGTATAACGATATGTAGATATAGGATATAACGTAAAACGTTATCTACATATGGGATATAACGTATAACGATATGTAGATATAGGATATAACGTATAACGATATGTAGATATAGGATATAACGTATAACGATACGTAGATATAGGATATAACTTATAACGATATCAACATATACGATATAAAGTATAACGATACGTAGGTATAGGATATAACGTATAACGATACGCAGATATAGCATATAACGTATAACGATATGCAGATATTGGATATAACGTATAACGATATATACATATAGGATGTATCGTATAACGATACGTAGATATAGGATATAACGTAAAACGTTATCTACATATGGGATATAACGTATAACGATACGTAGGTATAGGATATAACGTATAACGATACGCAGATATAGCATATAACGTATAACGATACGTAGATATAGGATATAACGTAAAACGTTATCTACATATGGGATATAACGTATATCGATATGTAGATATAGGATATAACGTATAACGATACGTAGATATAGGATATAACCTATAACGATATGTAGACATAGGATATAACGTATATCGATATGTAGATATAGGATATAACGTATAACGATACGTAGATATAGGATATAACCTATAACGATATGTAGATATAAGACATAACGTATAACGATATGTAGACATAGGATATAACGTATAACGATTCGTAGATATAGGATATAGCGTAAGACGTTATCTACATATAGGATATAACGTATAACGATATGTAGATATGGGATATAACGTAAAACGTTATGTACATATGGGATATAACGTATAACGATATGTAGATATAGGATATAACGTATAACGATATGTAGATATAGGATATAACGTATAACGATACGTAGATATAGGATATAACTTATAACGATATCAACATATACGATATAAAGTATAACGATACGTAGGTATAGGATATAACGTATAACGATACGTAGACATAGTATATAACGTATAACGATACGCAGATATAGCATATAACGTATAACGATATGCAGATATTGGATATAACGTATAACGATATATACATATAGGATGTATCGTATAACGATACGTAGATATAGGACATAACGTAAAACGTTATCTACATATGGGATATAACGTATAACGATATGTAGATATAGGATATAAAGTATAACGATACGTAGATATAGGATATAACGTAAAACGTTAACTACATGTAGGATATAACGTATAACGATATGTAGATATAGGATATAACGTATATCGATATGTAGATATAGGATATAACGTATAACGATACGTAGATATAGGATATAACCTATAACGATATGTAGACATAGGATATAACGTATAACGATTCGTAGATATAGGATATAACGTAAAACGTTATCTACATATGGGATATAACGTATAACGATATGTAGATATAGGATATAAAGTATAACGATACGTAGATATAGGATATAACGTAAAACGTTAACTACATGTAGGATATAACGTGTAACGATATGTAGACATAGGATATAACATATAACGATACGTAGATGTAGGATATAACCTATAACGATATGTAGACATAGGATATAACGTATAACGATTCGTAGATATAGGATATAACGTATAACGATTCGTAGATACAGGGTATAACGTAAAACGTTATCTACATATAGGATATAACGTATAACGATATGTAGATATAGGATATAACGTATATCGATATGTAGATATAGGATATAACGTATAACGATACGTAGATATAGGATATAACCTATAACGATATGTAGACATAGGATATAACGTATAACGATTCGTAGATATAGGATATAACGTAAAACGTTACCTACATATAGGATATAACGTATAACGATATGTAGATATAAGACATAACGTATAACGATATGTAGACATAGGATATAACGTATAACGATTCGTAGATATAGGATATAACGTAAGACGTTATCTACATATAGGATATAACGTGTAACGATATGTAGATATAGGATATAACGTAAAACGTTATGTACATATAGGATATAACGTATAACGATATGTAGACATAGGATATAACGTATAACAATTCGTAGATACAGGGTATAACGTAAAACGTTATCTACATATAGGATATAACGTATAACGATATGTAGACGTAGGATATAACGTATAACGATATGTAGACGTAGGATATAACGTATAACGTTATCTACATATAGGATATGACGTACAACGATACGTAGATATAGGATATAACGTATAACGATATGTAGATATAGGATATAACGTATAACGATATGTAGATGTAGGATATAACGTATAACGTTATCTACATATAGGATATAACGTATAACGATATGTAGATGTAGGATATGACGTGTAACGTTATGTACATATAGGATATAACGTATAACGATACGTAGATATAGGATACAACGTATAACGATACGTAGACATAGTATATAACGTATAACGATACGTAGATATAGCATATAACGTATAACGATATGCAGATATTGGATATAACGTATAACGATATATACATATAGGATATATCGTATAACGATACGTAGATTAGGATATAACGTAAAACGTTATCTACATATGGGATATAACGTATAACGATATGTAGATATAGGATATAACGTATAACGATACGTAGATATAGGATATAACTTATAACGATATGTAGACATAGGATATAACGTATAACGATTCGTAGATATAGTATATAACGTATAACGATATGTAGATATAGGATATAACGTATAACGATATGTAGACATAGGATATAACGTATAACGATACGTAGATATAGGATATAACCTATAACGATATGTAGACATAGGATATAACGTATAACGATTCGTAGATATAGGATATAACGTATAACGTTATCTACATATAGGATATAACGTATAACGATATGTAGATATAGGATATAACGTATAACGATACGTAGATATAGTATATAACGTAAAACGTTATGTACATATAGGATATAACGTATAACGATATGTAGACATAGGATATAACGTATAACGATTCGTAGATACAGGGTATAACGTAAAACGTTATCTACATATAGGATATAACGTATAACGATATGTAGATATAGGATATAACGTATAACGATATCTACATATAGGATATAACGTATAACGATATGTAGACGTAGGATATAACCTTTAACGTTATCTACATATAGGATATAACGTATAACGATACGTAGATATAGGATCTAACGTATAACGATATGTAGATATAGGATATAACGTAAAACGTTATCTACATATAGGATATAACGTATATCGCTATGTAGATATAGGATATAACGTATAACGATATGTAGATATAGGATATAAAGTATAACGATACGTAGATATAGGATATAACGTATAACGATATGTAGATATAGGATATTACGTATAACGATATGTAGATATAGGATATAACGTATAACGATATATACATATAGGATATATCGTATAAGGATACGTAGATATAGGATATAACGTAAAACGTTATCTACATATGGGATATAACGTATAACGATTCGTAGATATAGGATATAACGTAAAACGTTATCTACATATATGATATAACGTATAACGATATGTAGATATAAGACATAACGTATAACGATATGTAGACATAGGATATAACGTATAACGATTCGTAGATATAGGATATAACGTAAGACATTATCTACATATAGGATATAACGTATAACGATATGTAGATATAGGATATAACGTAAAACGTTATCTACATATGGGATATAACGTATAACGATATGTAGATATAGGATATAACGTATAACGATATGTAGATATAGGATATAACGTATAACGATACGTAGATATAGGATATAACTTATAACGATATCAACATATACGATATAAAGTATAACGATACGTAGGTATAGGATATAACGTATAACGATACGTAGACATAGTATATAACGTATAACGATACGCAGATATAGCATATAACGTATAACGATATGCAGATATTGGATATAACGTATAACGATATATACATATAGGATATATCGTATAACGATACGTAGATATAGGATATAACGTAAAACGTTATCTACATATAGGATATAACGTATAACGATATGTAGATATAGGATATAAAGTATAACGATACGTAGATATAGGATATAACGTAAAACGTTAACTACATGTAGGATATAACGTATAACGATATGTAGATATAGGATATAACGTAAAACGTTATCTACATATGGGATATAACGTATAACGATATGTAGATATAGGATATAAAGTATAACGATACGTAGATATAGGATATAACGTAAAACGTTAACTACATGTAGGATATAACGTATAACGATATGTAGACATAGGATATAACGTATAACGATTCGTAGATATAGGATATAACCTATAACGATATGTAGACATAGGATATAACGTATAACGATTCGTAGATATAGGATACAACGTATAACGATTCGTAGATACAGGGTATAACGTAAAACGTTATCTACATATAGGATATAACGTATAACGATATGTAGATATAGGATATAACGTAAAACGTTATCTACATAAAGGATATAACGTATATCGTTATGTAGATATAGGATATAACGTATAACGATACGTAGATATAGGATATACCGTATAACGATATGAAGACATAGGATATAACGTATAACGATTCGTAGATACCGGATATAACGTAAAACGTTATCTACATATAGGACATAGCGTATATCGATATATAGATAAGGGATATAACGTATAACGATACGTAGATATAGTATATAACGTAAAACGTTAGCTACATATAGGATATAACTTATAACGATACGTAGATATAGGATATAACGTAAAACGTTATCTACATATAGGATATAACGTATAACGATACGTAGATATAGGATATATAGTATAACGATATGCAGATATTGGATGTAACGTATAACGATATCTACAGATAGGATATAACGTATAACGATATGCAGATATTGGATATAACGTATAACGATATCTACAGATAGGATATAACGTATAACGATATGTAGATGAAGGATATAACGTATAACGATATGTAGATATAGGATATAACGTAAAACGCTATCTACATATAGGATATAACGTATATCGATATGTAGATATAGGATGTAACGTATAACGATACGTAAATATAGGATATAACGTATAACGATATGTAGACATAGGATTTAACGTATATCGATATGTGGATATAGGATATAACGTATAACGATATTTAGATATAGGATATAACGTATAACGATACGTACATATAGGATATAACGTATAACGCTATCTACATATAGGATATAACGTATAACGATACGTAGATATAGGATACAACGTATAACGATATGTAGATATAGGATATAACGTACAACGATACGTAGATATAGGATACAAGGTATAACGATATGTAGACATAGGATATAACGTATAACGTTTCGTAGGTATAGGATATAACGTAAAACGTTATCTACATATAGGATATAACCTATAACGATATGTAGATGTAGGATATAACGTATAACGATATGTAGACATAGGATATAACATATAACGATTCGCAGATATAGAATATAACGTAAAACGTTATCTACATATAGGATATAACGTATAACGATATGTAAACGTAGGATATAACGTATAACGATATGTAGATATAGGATATAACGTATAACGATACGTAGATATAGGATATAACTTATAACGATATGTAGACATAGGATATAACGTATAACGATTCGTAGATATAGGATATAACGTAAAACGTTATCTACATATAGGATATAACGTATAACGATATGTAGATATAGGATATAACGTAAAACGTTATCTACATATAGGATATAACGTATATCGTTATGTAGATATAGGATATAACGTATAACGATACCTAGATATAGGATATAAAGTATAACGATATGTAGACATAGGATATAACGTATAACGATACGTAGATATAGGATATAACGTATAACGATATGTAGACATAGGATATAACGTATAACGTTTCGTAGGTATAGGATATAACGTAAAACGTTATCTACATATAGGATATAACGTATAACGATATGTAGATGTAGGATATAACGTATAACGATATGTAGACATAGGATATAACGTATAACGATTCGCAGATATAGAATATAACGTAAAACGTTATCTACATATAGGATATAACGTATAACGATATGTAAACGTAGGATATAACGTATAACGATATGTAGATATAGGATATAACGTATAACGATAGGTAGGTATAGGATATAACGTATAACAATACGTAGATATAGGATATAACGTAAAACGTTATCTACAGATAGGATATAACGTATAACGATATGTAGATATAGGATATAACGTAAAACCTTATCTACATATAGGATATAACGTATAACGATACGTAGATATAGGATATAACGTATAACGATATGTAGATATAGGATATAAAGTATAACGATATCTAGATGTAGGATATAACGCATAACGTTATCTACATATAGGATATAACGTATAACGATATGTAGATATAGGATATAACGTATAACGATATCTACATATAGGATATAACGTATAACGATATGTAGACGTAGGATATAACCTTTAACGTTATCTACATATAGGATATAACGTATAACGATACGTAGATATAGGATCTAACGTATAACGATATGTAGATATAGGATATAACGTAAAACGTTATCTACATATAGGATATAACGTATATCGCTATGTAGATATAGGATATAACGTATAACGATATGTAGATATAGGATATAAAGTATAACGATACGTAGGTATAGGATATAACGTATAACGATATGTGGATATAGGATATTACGTATAACGATATGTAGATATAGGATATAACGTATAACGATATATACATATAGGATATATCGTATAAGGATACGTAGATATAGGATATAACGTAAAACGTTATCTACATATGGGATATAACGTATAACGATTCGTAGATATAGGATATAACGTAAAACGTTATCTACATATATGATATAACGTATAACGATATGTAGATATAAGACATAACGTATAACGATATGTAGACATAGGATATAACGTATAACGATTCGTAGATATAGGATATAACGTAAGACGTTATCTACATATAGGATATAACGTATAACGATATGTAGATATAGGATATAACGTAAAACGTTATCTACATATGGGATATAACGTATAACGATATGTAGATATAGGATATAACGTATAACGATATGTAGATATAGGATATAACGTATAACGATACGTAGATATAGGATATAACTTATAACGATATCAACATATACGATATAAAGTATAACGATACGTAGGTATAGGATATAACGTATAACGATACGTAGACATAGTATATAACGTATAACGATACGCAGATATAGCATATAACGTATAACGATATGCAGATATTGGATATAACGTATAACGATATATACATATAGGATATATCGTATAACGATACGTAGATATAGGATATAACGTAAGACGTTATCTACATATAGGATATAACGTATAACGATATGTAGATATAGGATATAACGTAAAACGTTATCTACATATGGGATATAACGTATAACGATATGTAGATATAGGATATAAAGTATAACGATACGTAGATATAGGATATAACGTAAAACGTTAACTGCATGTAGGATATAACGTATAACGATATGTAGATATAGGATATAACGTAAAACGTTATCTACATATGGGATATAACGTATAACGATATGTAGATATAGGATATAAAGTATAACGATACGTAGATATAGGATATAACGTAAAACGTTAACTACATGTAGGATATAACGTATAACGATATGTAGACATAGGATATAACGTATAACGATTCATAGATATAGGATATAACCTATAACGATATGTAGACATAGGATATAACGTATAACGATTCGTAGATATAGGATATAACGTATAACGATTCGTAGATACAGGGTATAACGTAAAACGTTATCTACATATAGGATATAACGTATAACGATATGTAGATATAGGATATAACGTAAAACGTTATCTACATAAAGGATATAACGTATATCGTTATGTAGATATAGGATATAACGTATAACGATACGTAGATATAGGATATACCGTATAACGATATGAAGACATAGGATATAACGTATAACGATTCGTAGATACCGGATATAACGTAAAACGTTATCTACATATAGGACATAGCGTATATCGATATATAGATATAGGATATAACGTATAACGATACGTAGATATAGTATATAACGTAAAACGTTATCTACATATAGGATATAACTTATAACGATACGTAGATATAGGATACAACGTAAAACGTTATCTACATATAGGATATAACGTATAACGATACGTAGATATAGGATATATAGTATAACGATATGCAGATATTGGATGTAACGTATAACGATATCTACAGATAGGATATAACGTATAACGATATGCAGATATTGGATATAACGTATAACGATATCTACAGATAGGATATAACGTATAACGATATGTAGATGAAGGATATAACGTATAACGATATGTAGATATAGGATATAACGTAAAACGCTATCTACATATAGGATATAACGTATATCGATATGTAGATATAGGATGTAACGTATAACGATACGTAAATATAGGATATAACGTATAACGATATGTAGACATAGGATTTAACGTATATCGATATGTGGATATAGGATATAACGTATAACGATATTTAGATATAGGATATAACGTATAACGATACGTACATATAGGATATAACGTATAACGCTATCTACATATAGGATATAACGTATAACGATACGTAGATATAGGATACAACGTATAACGATATGTAGATATAGGATATAACGTACAACGATACGTAGATATAGGATACAACGTATAACGATATTTAGATATAGGATATAGCGTATAACGATACGTACATATAGGATATAACGTATAACGTTATCTTCATATAGGATATAACGTATAACGATACGTAGATATAGGATATAACGTATAACGATACGTAGATATAGGATACAACGTATAACGATATGTAGATATAGGATATAACGTATAACGATATGTAGAAATAGGATATAACGTATAACAATACGTAGATATAGTATATAACGTAAAACGTTATCTACATATAGGATATAACGTATAACGATACGTGGATATAGGATATAACGTAAAACGTTATCTACATATAGGATATAACGTATAACGATATGTAGATATAGGATATAACGTAAAACGTTATCTACATATAGGATATAACGTATATCGATATGTAGATATAGGATATAACGTATAACGATACGTAGATATAGGATATAACGTATAACGATATGTAGACATAGGATACAACGTATAACGATTCGTAGATACAGGATATAACGTGAAACGTTATCTACATATAGGATATAACGTATAACGATACGTAAATATAGGATATAACGTATAACGATATGTAGACATAGGATACAACGTATAACGATTCGTAGATACAGGATATAACGTAAAACGTTATCTACATATAGGATATAACGTATAACGATATGTAGATATAGGATATAACGTAAAACGTTATCTACATATAGGATATAACGTATAACGATATGTAGATATAGGATATAACGTATAACGATAGGTAGGTATAGAATATAACGTATAACAATACGTGGATATAGGATATAACGTAAAACGTTATCTACATATAGGATATAACGTATATCGATATGTAGATATAGGATATAACGTATAACGATACGTAGATATAGGATATAACGTATAACGATATGTAGACATAGGATACAACGTATAACGATTCGTAGATACAGGATATAACGTGAAACGTTATCTACATATAGGATATAACGTATAACGATACGTAAATATAGGATATAACGTATAACGATATGTAGACATAGGATACAACGTATAACGATTCGTAGATACAGGATATAACGTAAAACGTTATCTACATATAGGATATAACGTATAACGATATGTAGATATAGGATATAACGTAAAACGTTATCTACATATAGGATATAACGTATAACGATATGTAGATATAGGATATAACGTATAACGATAGGTAGGTATAGAATATAACGTATAACAATACGTAGATATAGGATATAACGTAAAACGTTATCTACATATAGGATATAACGTATAACGATATGTAGATATAGGATATAACGTAAAACGTTATCTACATATAGGATATAACGTATATCGATATATAGATATAGGATATAACGTATAACGATACGTAGATATAGTATATAACGTAAAACGTTATCTACATATAGGATATAACGTACAACGATACGTAGATATAGGATACAACGTATAACGATATTTAGATATAGGATATAGCGTATAACGATACGTACATATAGGATATAACGTATAACGTTATCTTCATATAGGATATAACGTATAGCGATACGTAGATATAGGATATAACCTATAACGATACGTAGATATAGGATACAACGTATAACGATATGTAGATATAGGATATAACGTATAACGATATGTAGAAATAGGATATAACGTATAACAATACGTAGATATAGTATATAACGTAAAACGTTATCTACATATAGGATATAACGTATAACGATACGTGGATATAGGATATAACGTAAAACGTTATCTACATATAGGATATAACGTATAACGATATGTAGATATAGGATATAACGTAAAACGTTATCTACATATAGGATATAACGTATATCGATATGTAGATATAGGATATAACGTATAACGATACGTAGATATAGGATATAACGTATAACGATATGTAGACATAGGATACAACGTATAACGATTCGTAGATACAGGATATAACGTGAAACGTTATCTACATATAGGATATAACGTATAACGATACGTAAATATAGGATATAACGTATAACGATATGTAGACATAGGATACAACGTATAACGATTCGTAGATACAGGATATAACGTAAAACGTTATCTACATATAGGATATAACGTATAACGGTATGTAGATATAGGATATAACGTAAAACGTTATCTACATATAGGATATAACGTATAACGATATGTAGATATAGGATATAACGTATAACGATAGGTAGGTATAGAATATAACGTATAACAATACGTGGATATAGGATATAACGTAAAACGTTATCTACATATAGGATATAACGTATATCGATATGTAGATATAGGATATAACGTATAACGATACGTAGATATAGGATATAACGTATAACGATATGTAGACATAGGATACAACGTATAACGATTCGTAGATACAGGATATAACGTGAAACGTTATCTACATATAGGATATAACGTATAACGATACGTAAATATAGGATATAACGTATAACGATATGTAGACATAGGATACAACGTATAACGATTCGTAGATACAGGATATAACGTAAAACGTTATCTACATATAGGATATAACGTATAACGATATGTAGATATAGGATATAACGTAAAACGTTATCTACATATAGGATATAACGTATAACGATATGTAGATATAGGATATAACGTATAACGATAGGTAGGTATAGAATATAACGTATAACAATACGTAGATATAGGATATAACGTAAAACGTTATCTACATATAGGATATAACTTATAACGATACGTAGATATAGGATATAACGTAAAACGTTATCTACATATAGGATATAACGTATAACGAGATGTAGATATAGGATATAACGTAAAACCTTATCTACATATAGGATATAACGTATAACGATATGTAGACGTAGGATATAACCTATAACGTTATCTACATATAGGATATAACGTATAACGATACGTAGATATAGGATCTAACGTATAACGATATGTAGATATAGGATATAACGTATAACGGTATGTAGATATAGGATATAACGTATAACGATATATACATATAGGATATATCGTATAAGGATACGTAGATATAGGATATAACGTAAAACGTTATCTACATATGGGATATAACGTATAACGATATGTAGATATAGGATATAACGTATAACGATAGGTAGATATAGGATATAACGTAAAACGTTATCTACATATAGGATATAACGTATATCGATATGTAGATATAGGATATAACGTATAACGTTATGTAGATATAGGATATAAAGTATAACGATACGTAGATATAGGATATAACGTATAACGATATGTAGATATAGGATATTACGTATAACGATATGTAGATATAGGATATAACGTATAACGATATGTAGACGTAGGATATAACGTATAACGATTCGTAGATATAGGATATAACGTAAGACGTTATCTACATATAGGATATAACGTATAACGATATGTAGATATAGGATATAACGTAAAACGTTATCTACATATGGGATATAACGTATAACGATATGTAGATATAGGATATAACGTATAACGATATGTAGATATAGGATATAACGTATAACGATACGTAGATATAGGATATAACTTATAACGATATCAACATATACGATATAAAGTATAACGATACGTAGGTATAGGATATAACGTATAACGATACGTAGACATAGTATATAACGTATAACGATACGCAGATATAGCATATAACGTATAACGATATGCAGATATTGGATATAACGTATAACGATATATACATATAGGATATATCGTATAACGATACGTAGATATAGGATATAACGTAAAACGTTATCTACATATGGGATATAACGTATAACGATATGTAGATATAGGATATAAAGTATAACGATACGTAGATATAGGATATAACGTAAAACGTTAACTACATGTAGGATATAATGTATAACGATATGTAGATATAGGATATAACGTAAAACGTTATCTACATATGGGATATAACGTATAACGATATGTAGATATAGGATATAAAGTATAACGATACGTAGATATAGGATATAACGTAAAACGTTAACTACATGTAGGATATAACGTATAACGATATGTAGACATAGGATATAACGTATAACGATTCGTAGATATAGGATATAACCTATAACGATATGTAGACATAGGATATAACGTATAACGATTCGTAGATATAGGATATAACCTATAACGATATGTAGACATAGGATATAACTTATAACGATTCGTAGATATAGGATATAACGTATAACGATTCGTAGATACAGGGTATAACGTAAAACGTTATCTACATATAGGATATAACGTATAACGATATGTAGATATAGGATATAACGTAAAACGTTATCTACATAAAGGATATAACGTATATCGTTATGTAGATATAGGATATAACGTATAACGATACGTAGATATAGGATATACCGTATAACGATATGAAGACATAGGATATAACGTATAACGATTCGTAGATACAGGATATAACGTAAAACGTTATCTACATATAGGATATAACGTATATCGATATATAGATATAGGATATAACGTATAACGATACGTAGATATAGTATATAACGTAAAACGTTATCTACATATAGGATATAACGTATAACGATACGTAGATATAGGATATATAGTATAACGACATGCAGATATTGGATATAACGTATAACGATATCTACAGATAGGATATAACGTATAACGATATGCAGATATTGGATAAAACGTATAACGATATCTACAGATAGGATATAACGTATAACGATATGTAGATGAAGGATATAACGTATAACGATATGTAGATATAGGATATAACGTAAAACGCTATCTACATATAGGATATAACGTATATCGATATGTAGATGTAGGATGTAACGTATAACGATACGTAAATCTAGGATATAACGTATAACGATATGTAGACATAGGATTTAACGTATATCGATATGTGGATATAGGATATAACGTATAACGATATTTAGATATAGGATATAGCGTATAACGATACGTACATATAGGATATAAGGTATAACGTTATCTTCATATAGGATATAACGTATAACGATACGTAGATATAGGATATAACGTATAACGATACGTAGATATAGGATACAACGTATAACGATATGTAGATATAGGATATAACGTATAACGATATGTAGAAATAGGATATAACGTATAACAATACGTAGATATAGTATATAACGTAAAACGTTATCTACATATAGGATATAACGTATAACGATACGTGGATATAGGATATAACGTAAAACGTTATCTACATATAGGATATAACGTATAACGATATGTAGATATAGGATATAACGTAAAACGTTATCTACATATAGGATATAACGTATGTCGATATGTAGATATAGGATATAACGTATAACGATACGTAGATATAGGATATAACGTATAACGATATGTAGACATAGGATACAACGTATAACGATTCGTAGATACAGGATATAACGTGAAACGTTATCTACATATAGGATATAACGTATAACGATACGTAAATATAGGATATAACGTATAACGATATGTAGACATAGGATACAACGTATAACGATTCGTAGATACAGGATATAACGTAAAACGTTATCTACATATAGGATATAACGTATAACGATACGTACATATAGGATATAACGTATAACGCTATCTACATATAGGATATAACGTATAACGATACGTAGATATAGGATACAACGTATAACGATATGTAGATATAGGATATAACGTACAACGATACGTAGATATAGGATACAACGTATAACGATATTTAGATATAGGATATAGCGTATAACGATACGTACATATAGGATATAAGGTATAACGTTATCTTCATATAGGATATAACGTATAACGATACGTAGATATAGGATATAACGTATAACGATACGTAGATATAGGATACAACGTATAACGATATGTAGATATAGGATATAACGTATAACGATATGTAGAAATAGGATATAACGTATAACAATACGTAGATATAGTATATAACGTAAAACGTTATCTACATATAGGATATAACGTATAACGATACGTGGATATAGGATATAACGTAAAACGTTATCTACATATAGGATATAACGTATAACGATATGTAGATATAGGATATAACGTAAAACGTTATCTACATATAGGATATAACGTATGTCGATATGTAGATATAGGATATAACGTATAACGATACGTAGATATAGGATATAACGTATAACGATATGTAGACATAGGATACAACGTATAACGATTCGTAGATACAGGATATAACGTGAAACGTTATCTACATATAGGATATAACGTATAACGATACGTAAATATAGGATATAACGTATAACGATATGTAGACAAAGGATACAACGTATAACGATTCGTAGATACAGGATATAACGTAAAACGTTATCTACATATAGGATATAACGTATAACGATATGTAGATATAGGATATAACGTAAAACGTTATCTACATATAGGATATAACGTATATCGATATGTAGATGTAGGATATAACGTATAACGATACGTAAATATAGGATATAACGTATAACGATATGTAGACATAGGATATAACGTATAACGATTCGTAGATATAGGATATAACGTAAAACGTTATCTACATATAGGATATAACGTATAACGATATGTAGATGTAGGATATAACGTATAACGATATGTAGATATAGGATATAACGTATAACGATATGTAGATATAGGATATAACGTATAACGATACGTAGATATAGTATATAACGTAAAACGTTATCTGCATATAGGATATAACGTATAACGGCATGTAGACATAGGATATAACGTATAACGATACGTAGATATAGGATATAACGTATAACGATATGTAGCTATAGGATATAACGTATAACGATATGTAGACATAGGATTCAACGTATAACGATTCGTAGATACAGGATATAACGTAAAACGTTATCTACATATAGGATATAACGTATAACGATATGTAGATATAGGATATAACGTGAAACGTTATCTACATATAGGATATAACGTATAACGATGTGTAGATATAGGATATAACGTATAACGATAGGTAGGTATAGAATATAACGTATAACAGTACGTAGATATATGATATAACGTATAACGATACGTAGATATAGTATATAACGTAAAACGTTATCTACATATAGGATATAACGTATAACGATATGTAAACGTAGGATATAACGTATAACGTTATCTACATATAGGATATAACGTATAACGATACGTAGATATAGGATATAACGTATAACGATATGTAGATATAGGATATAACGTATAATGATGTGTAGATGTAGGATATAACGTATAACGATTCGTAGATACAGGATATAACGTAAAACGTTATCTACATATAGGATATAACGTATAACGATATGTAGATATAGGATATAACGTGAAACGTTATCTACATATAGGATATAACGTATAACGATACGTAGATATAGGATATAACGTATAACGATATGTAGATATAGGATATAACGTATAATGATGTGTAGATGTAGGATATAACGTATAACGATATGTAGATATAGGATATAACGTAAAACGTTATCTACATACAGGATATAACGTATAACGATACGTAGATATAGGATATAACGTATAACGATATGTAGAAATAGGATATAACGTATAACGATACGTAGATATAGTATATAACGTAAAACGTTATCTACATATAGGATATAACGTATAACGATACGTAGATATAGGATATAACGTAAAACGTTAACTACATATAGGATATAACGTATAACGATATGTAGATATTGGATATAACGTAAAACGTTATCTACATATAGGATATAACGTATATCGATATGTAGATATAGGATATAACGTATAACGATACGTAGATATAGTATATAACGTAAAACGTTATCTACATATAGGATATAACGTATAACGATACGTAGATATAGGATATAACGTATAACGATACGTAGATATAGGATATAACGTATAACGATATGTAGACATAGGATACAACGTATAACGATTCGTAGATACAGGATATAACGTGAAACGTTATCTACATATAGGATATAACGTATAACGATACGTAAATATAGGATATAACGTATAACGATTTGTAGACATAGGATACAACGTATAACGATTCGTAGATACAGGATATAACGTAAAACGTTATCTACATATAGGATATAACGTATAACGATACGTAGATATAGGATATAACGTAAAACGTTATCTACATATAGGATATAACGTATAAAGATACGTAGATATAGGATATAACGTAAAACGTTATCTACATATAGGATATAACGTATAACGATATGTAGATATTGGATATAACGTAAAACGTTATCTACATATAGGATATAACGTATATCGATATGTAGATATAGGATATAACGTATAACGATACGTAAATATAGGATATAACGTATAACGATATGTAGACATAGGATATAACGTATAACGATTCGTAGATATAGGATATAACGTAAAACGTTATCTGCATATAGGATATAACGTATAACGATATGTAGATGTAGGATATAACGTATAACGATATGTAGATATAGGATATAACGTATAACGATATGTAGATATAGGATATAACGTATAACGATACGTAGATATAGTATATAACGTAAAACGTTATCTGCATATAGGATATAACGTATAACGGCATGTAGACATAGGATATAACGTATAACGATACGTAGATATAGGATATAACGTATAACGATATGTAGATATAGGATATAACGTATAACGATATGTAGACATGGGATTCAACGTATAACGATTCGTAGATACAGGATATAACGTAAAACGTTATCTACATATAGGATATAACGTATACCGATATGTAGATATCGGATATTACGTGAAACGTTATCTACATATAGGATATAACGTATAACGATATGTAGATATAGGATATAACGTATAACGATAGGTAGGTATAGAATATAACGTATAACAATACGTAGATATAGGATATAACGTAAAACGTTATCTACATATAGGATATAACGTAAAATGTTATCTACATATAGGATATAACGTATAACGATACGTAGATATAGGATATAACGTATAACGATACGTAGATATAGTATATAACGTAAAACGTTATGTACATATAGGATATAACGTATAACGATACGTAGATATAGGATATAACGTATAACGTTATGTAGATATAGGATATAACGTATAAGGATTCGTAGATATTGGATATAACGTAAAACGTTATCTACATATAGGATATGACGTATATCGATATGTAGATATAGGATATAACGTATAACGATACGTAGATATAGGATATAACGTATAACGATATGCAGAAATAGGATATAACGTATAACGATACGTAGATATAGTATATAACGTAAAACGTTATCTGCATATAGGATATAACGTATAACGGCATGTAGACATAGGATATAACGTATAACGATACGTAGATATAGGATATAACGTATAACGATATGTAGATATAGGATATAACGTATAACGATATGTAGACATGGGATTCAACGTATAACGATTCGTAGATACAGGATATAACGTAAAACGTTATCTACATATAGGATATAACGTATACCGATATGTAGATATCGGATATTACGTGAAACGTTATCTACATATAGGATATAACGTATAACGATATGTAGATATAGGATATAACGTATAACGATAGGTAGGTATAGAATATAACGTATAACAATACGTAGATATAGGATATAACGTAAAACGTTATCTACATATAGGATATAACGTAAAATGTTATCTACATATAGGATATAACGTATAACGATACGTAGATATAGGATATAACGTATAACGATACGTAGATATAGTATATAACGTAAAACGTTATGTACATATAGGATATAACGTATAACGATACGTAGATATAGGATATAACGTATAACGTTATGTAGATATAGGATATAACGTATAAGGATTCGTAGATATTGGATATAACGTAAAACGTTATCTACATATAGGATATGACGTATATCGATATGTAGATATAGGATATAACGTATAACGATACGTAGATATAGGATATAACGTATAACGATATGTAGAAATAGGATATAACGTATAACGATACGTAGATATAGTATATAACGTAAAACGTTATCTACATATAGGATATAACGTATAACGATACGTAGATATAGGATATAACGTAAAACGTTATCTACATATAGGATATAACGTATAACGATATGTAGATATAGGATATAACGTATAACGATAGGTAGGTATAGAATATAACGTATAACAATACGTAGATATAGGATATAACGTAAAACGTTATCTACATATAGGATATAACGTAAAACGTTATCTACATATAGGATATAACGTATACCGATATGTAGATATCGGATATTACGTGAAACGTTATCTACATATAGGATATAACGTATAACGATATGTAGATATAGGATATAACGTATAATGATGTGTAGATATAGGATATAACGTATAACGATATGTAGATATAGGATATAACGTAAAACGTTATCTACATATAGGATATAACGTAAAATCTTATCTACATACAGGATATAACGTATAACGATACGTAGATATAGGATATAACGTATAACGATACGTAGATATAGTATATAACGTAAAACGTTATGTACATATAGGATATAACGTATAACGATACGTAGATATAGGATATAACGTATAACGTTATGTAGATATAGGATATAACGTATAAGGATTCGTAGATATTGGATATAACGTAAAACGTTATCTACATATAGGATATGACGTATATCGATATGTAGATATAGGATATAACGTATAACGATACGTAGATATAGGATATAACGTATAACGATATGTAGAAATAGGATATAACGTATAACGATACGTAGATATAGTATATAACGTAAAACGTTATCTACATATAGGATATAACGTATAACGATACGTAGATATAGGATATAACGTAAAACGTTATCTACATATAGGATATAACGTATAACGATATGTAGATATAGGATATAACGTATAACGATAGGTAGGTATAGAATATAACGTATAACAATACGTAGATATAGGATATAACGTAAAACGTTATCTACATATAGGATATAACGTAAAATGTTATCTACATATAGGATATAACGTATAACGATACGAAGATATAGGATATAACGTATAACGATACGTAGATATAGTATATAACGTAAAACGTTATGTACATATAGGATATAACGTATAACGATACGTAGATATAGGATATAACGTATAACGTTATGTAGATATAGGATATAACGTATAAGGATTCGTAGATATTGGATATAACGTAAAACGTTATCTACATATAGGATATGACGTATATCGTTATGTAGATATAGGATATAACGTATAACGATACGTAGATATAGGATATAACGTATAACGATATGTAGAAATAGGATATAACGTATAACGATACGTAGATATAGTATATAACGTAAAACGTTCTCTACATATAGGATATAACGTATAACGATACGTAGATATAGGATATAACGTAAAACGTTATCTACATATAGGATATAACGTATAACGATATGTAGATATTGGATATAACGTAAAACGTTATCTACATATAGGATATAACGTATAACGATATGTAGACGTAGGATATAACCTTTAACGTTATCTACATATAGGATATAACGTATAACGATACGTAGATATAGGATCTAACGTATAACGATATGTAGATATAGGATATAACGTAAAACGTTATCTACATATAGGATATAACGTATATCGCTATGTAGATATAGGATATAACGTATAACGATACGTAGATATAGTATATAACGTAAAACGTTATCTACATATAGGATATAACGTATAACGATACGTAGATATAGGATATAACGTATAACGATATGTAGACATAGGATACAACGTATAACGATTCGTAGATACAGGATATAACGTGAAACGTTATCTACATATAGGATATAACGTATAACGATACGTAAATATAGGATATAACGTATAACGATTTGTAGACATAGGATACAACGTATAACGATTCGTAGATACAGGATATAACGTAAAACGTTATCTACATATAGGATATAACGTATAACGATACGTAGATATAGGATATAACGTAAAACGTTATCTACATATAGGATATAACGTATAACGATACGTAGATATAGGATATAACGTAAAACGTTATCTACATATAGGATATAACGTATAACGATATGTAGATATTGGATATAACGTATAACGATATGTAGATATAGGATATAACGTATAACGATATGTAGATATAGGATATAACGTATAACGATACGTAGATATAGTATATAACGTAAAACGTTATCTACATATAGGATATAACGTATAACGGTATGTAGACATAGGATATAACGTATAACGATACGTAGATATAGGATATAACGTATAACGATATGTAGATATAGGATATAACGTATAACGATATGTAGACATAGGATTCAACGTATAACGATTCGTAGATACTGGATATAACGTAAAACGTTATCTACATATAGGAGATAACGTAAAATGTTATCTACATATAGGATATAACGTATATCGATATGTAGATATAGGATATAACGTATAACGATACGTAGATATAGGATATAACGTATAACGATATGTAGAAATAGGATATAACGTATAACGATATGTAGATATAGGATATAACGTGAAACGTTATCTACATATAGGATATAACGTATAACGATACGTAAATATAGGATATAACGTATAACGGTTTGTAGACATAGGATACAACGTATAACGATTCGTAGATACAGGATATAACGTAAAACGTTATCTACATATAGGATATAACGTATAACGATACGTAGATATAGGATATAACGTATACCGATATGTAGATATAGGATATAAGGTATAACGATACGTAGATATGAGATATAACGTAAAACGTTATCTACATATGGGATATAACGTATAACGATATGTAGATGTAGGATATAACGTATAACGATATGTAGATATAGGATATAACGTATAACGATATGTAGATATAGGATATAAGGTATAACGATACGTAGATATAGTATATAACGTAAAACGTTATCTACATATAGGATATAACGTATAACGATATGTAGATATTGGATATAACGTAAAACGTTATCTACATATAGGATATAACGTATATCGATATGTAGATATGGGATATAACGTATAACGATACGTAAATATAGGATATAACGTATACCGATATGTAGACATAGGATATAACGTATAACGATTCGTAGATATGAGATATAACGTAAAACGTTATCTACATATGGGATATAAAGTATAACGATATGTAGATGTAGGATATAACGTATAACGATATGTAGATATAGGATATAACGTATAACGATATGTAGATATAGGATATAAGGTATAACGATACGTAGATATAGTATATAACGTAAAACGTTATCTACATATAGGATATAACGTATAACGATATGTAGATATAGGATATAACGTAAAACGTTATCTACATATAGGATATAACGTATATCGATATGTAGATATAGGATATAACGTGTAACGATATGTAGATATAGGATATAACGTATAACGATACGTAGATATAGGATATAACGTATAACAATATGTAGATATAGGATATAACGTATAACGATATGTAGATATAGGATATAACGTATAACGATATATACATATAGGATATACCGTACAACGATACGTAGATATAGGATATATCGTATAACGATACGTAGATATAGGATATAACGTATAACGATTCGTAGATATAGGATATAACGTAAAACGTTATCTACATATATGATATAACGTATAACGAAACGTCGATATAGGATATAACGTATAACGATATGTAGACATAGGATATAACGTATAACGATTCGTAGATATAGGATATAACGTATAACGATATGTAGATATAGGATATAACGTATAACGATAGGTAGGTATAGGATATAACGTATAACAATACGTAGATATAGGATATAACGTAAAACGTTATCTACATATAGGATATAACGTATAACGATATGTAGATATAGGATATAACGTAAAACGTTATCTACATATAGGATATAACGTATATCGATATGTAGATATAGGATATAACGTATAACGATACATAAATATAGGATATATCGTATAACGATACGTAGATATAGGATATAACGTATAACGATACGTAGATATAGTATATAACGTAAAACGTTATCTACATATAGGATATAACGTATAACGGTATGTAGACATAGGACCTAACGTATAACGATACGTAGATACAGGATATAACGTAAAACGTTATCTACATATAGGATATAACGTATAACGATATGTAGACATAGGATATAACGTATAACGATCCGTAGATACAGGATATAACGTAAAACGTTATCTACATATAGGATATAACGTATAACGATATGTAGACGTAGGATATAACGTATAAAGTTATCTACATATAGGATATAACGTATAACGATTCGTAGATATAGGATATAACATATAGCGATAGGTAGGTATAGAATATAACGTATAACAATACGTAGATATAGGATATAACGTAAAACGTTATCTACATATAGGAGATAACGTAAAATGTTATCTACATATAGGATATAACGTATATCGATATGTAGATATAGGATATAACGTATAACGATACGTAGATATAGGATATAACGTATAACGATATGTAGAAATAGGATATAACGTATAACGATACGTAGATATAGTATATAACGTAAAACGTTATCTACATATAGGATATAACGTATAACGATACGTAGATATAGGATATATCGTAAAACGTTATCTACATATAGGATATAACGTATAACGATATGTAGATATTGGATATAACGTAAAACGTTATCTACATATAGGATATAACGTATATCGATATGTAGATATAGGATATAACGTATAACGATACGTAGATATAGTATATAACGTAAAACGTTATCTACATATAGGATATAACGTATAACGATACGTAGATATAGGATATAACGTATAACGATATGTAGACATAGGATACAACGTATAACGATTCGTAGATACAGGATATAACGTGAAACGTTATCTACATATAGGATATAACGTATAACGATACGTAAATATAGGATATAACGTATAACGATTTGTAGACATAGGATACAACGTATAACGATTCGTAGATACAGGATATAACGTAAAACGTTATCTACATAATGGATATAACGTATAACGATACGTAGATATAGGATATAACGTAAAACGTTATCTACATATAGGATATAACGTATAACGATACGTAGATATAGGATATAACGTAAAACGTTATCTACATATAGGATATAACGTATAACGATATGTAGATATTGGATATAACGTAAAACGTTATCTACATATAGGATATAACGTATATCGATATGTAGATATAGGATATAACGTATAACGATACGTAAATATAGGATATAACGTATACCGATATGTAGACATAGGATATAACGTATAACGATTCGTAGATATGAGATATAACGTAAAACGTTATCTACATATGGGATATAACGTATAACGATATATAGATGTCGGATATAACGTATAACGTTATCTACATATAGGATATAACGTATGACGATACGTAGATATAGGATACAACGTATAACGATATGTAGATATAGGATATAACGTATAACGATATGTAGATATAGGATACAACGTAAAACGTTATCTACATATAGGATATAACGTATATCGATATGTAGATATAGGATATAACGTATAACGATACGTAGATATAGGATATAACGTATAATGATATGTAGACATAGGATATAATGTATAACGATCTGTAGATACAGGATATAACGTAAAACGTTATCTACATATAGGATATAACGTATAACGATATGTAGACATAGGATATAACGTATAACGATCCGTAGATACAGGATATAACGTAAAACGTTATCTACATATAGGATATAACGTATAACGATATGTAGACGTAGGATATAACGTATAAAGTTATCTACATATAGGATATAACGTATAACGATTCGTAGATATAGGATATAACGTATAACGATATGTAGACATAGGATATAACGTATAACGTTAGGTAGGTATAGGATATAACGTATAACAATACGTAGATATAGGATATAACGTAAAACGCTATCTACATATAGGATATAACCTATAACGATTTGTAGATATAGGATATAACGTATAACGATTCGTAGATATAGGATATAACGTAAAACGTTATCTACATATAGGATATAACGTATAACGATACGTAAATATAGGATATAACGTATACCGATATGTAGACATAGGATATAACGTATAACGATTCGTAGATATGAGATATAACGTAAAACGTTATCTACATATGGGATATAACGTATAACGATATATAGATGTCGGATATAACGTATAACGTTATCTACATATAGGATATAACGTATGACGATACGTAGATATAGGATACAACGTATAACGATATGTAGATATAGGATATAACGTAAAACGTTATCTACATATAGGGTATAACGTATATCGATATGTGGATATACGATATAACGTATAACGATATTTATATATAGGATATAACGTATAACGATACGTACATATAGGATATAACGTAAAACGTTATCTACATATAGGATATAACGTATATCGATATGTGGATATAGGATATAACGTATAACGATATTTAGATATAGGATATAACGTATAACGATACGTACATATAGGATATAACGTATAACGTTATCTACATATAGGATATATCGTATAACGATACGTAGATATAGGATATGACGTAAAACGTTATCTACATATAGGATATAACGTATAACGATATGTAGATATAGGATATAACATAAAACGTTATCTACATATAGGATATAACGTATATCGATATGTGGATATAGGATATAACGTATAACGATATTTAGATATAGGATATAACGTATAACGATACGTACATATAGGATATAACGTATAACGTTATCTACATATAGGATATATCGTATAACGATACGTAGATATAGGATATGACGTAAAACGTTATCTACATATGGGATATAACGTATAACGATATGTAGATATAGGATATAACGTATATCGATACGTAGATATAGGATATCACGTATATCTATATGTAGATATAGGATATAACGTATAACGATACGTAGATATAGGATATAACGTATAACGATATGTAGACATAGGATATAACGTATAACGATTCGTAGATACAGGATATAACGTAAAACGTCATCTACATATAGGTTATAACGTATAACGATATGTAGATATATGATATAACGTATAACGATATGTAGACATAGGATATAACGTATAACGATACGTAGATATAGGATATAACGTAAAACGTTATCTACATATAGGGTATAACGTATATCGATATGTGGATATACGATATAACGTATAACGATATTTACATGTAGGATATAACGTATAACGATATGTAGATATAGGATATAACGTATAACGATATGCAGATATAGGATATAACGTATAACGATATCTACATGTCGGATATAACGTATAACGATATGTAGACGTAGGATATAACGTATAACGTTATCTACATATAGGATATAACGTATAACGATACGTAGATATAGGATATAACGTGTAACGATATGTAGATATAGGATATAACGTATAACGATATGTAGATATAGGATATAACGTATAACGATATGTAGATATAGGATATAACGTATAACGATAGGTAGGTATAGGATATAACGTAAAACAATACGTAGATATAGGATATAACGTAAAACTTTATCTACATATAGGGTATAACGTATATCGATATGTGGATATACGATATAACGTATAACGATATTTATATATAGGATATAACGTATAACGATACGTACATATAGGATATAACGTAAAACGTTATCTACATATAGGGTATAACGTATATCGATATGTGGATATACGATATAACGTATAACGATATTTATATATAGGATATAACGTATAACGAGACGTACATATAGGATATAACGTAAAACGTTATCTACATATAGGATATAACCTATAACGATATGTAGATATAGGATATAACGTAAAACGTTATCTACATATAGGGTATAACGTATATCGATATGTGGATATACGATATAACGTATAACGATATTTATATATAGGATATAACGTATAACGATACGTACATATAGGATATAACGTAAAACGTTATCTACATATAGGATATAACGTATATCGATATGTAGATATAGGATATAACGTATAACGATACGTAGATATAGGATATAACGTATAACGATATGTAGACATAGGATATAACGTAAAACAATACGTAGATATAGGATATAACGTATAACGATATGTAGAAATAGGATATAACGTATAACGATACGTAGATATAGTATATAACGTAAAACGTTATCTACATATAGGATATAACGTATAACGATACGTAGATATAGGATATAACGTAAAACGTTATCTACATATAGGATATAACGTATAACGATATGTAGATATTGGATATAACGTAAAACGTTATCTACATATAGGATATAACGTATATCGATATGTAGATATAGGATATAACGTATAACGATACGTAGATATAGTATATAACGTAAAACGTTATCTACATATAGGATATAACGTATAACGATACGTAGATATAGGATATAACGTATAACGATATGTAGACATAGGATACAACGTATAACGATTCGTAGATACAGGATATAACGTGAAACGTTATCTACATATAGGATATAACGTATAACGATACGTAAATATAGGATATAACGTATAACGATTTGTAGACATAGGATACAACGTATAACGATTCGTAGATACAGGATATAACGTAAAACGTTATCTACATATAGGATATAACTTATAACGATACGTAGATATAGGATATAACGTAAAACGTTATCTACATATAGGATATAACGTATAACGATACGTAGATATAGGATATAACGTAAAACGTTATCTACATATAGGATATAACGTATAACGATATGTAGATATTGGATATAACGTAAAACGTTATCTACATATAGGATATAACGTATATCGATATGTAGATATAGGATATAACGTATAACGATATGTAGATATAGGATATAACGTATAACGATATGTAGATATAGGATACAACGTAAAACGTTATCTACATATAGGATATAACGTATATCGATATGTAGATATAGGATATAACGTATAACGATACGTAGATATAGGATATAACGTATAATGATATGTAGACATAGGATATAATGTATAGCGATCTGTAGATACAGGATATAACGTAAAACGTTATCTACATATAGGATATAACGTATAACGATATGTAGACATAGGATATAACGTATAATGATCCGTAGATACAGGATATAACGTAAAACGTTATCTACATATAGGATATAACGTATAACGATATGTAGACGTAGGATATAACGTATAAAGTTATCTACATATAGGATATAACGTATAACGATTCGTAGATATAGGATAAAACGTATAACGATATGTAGACATAGGATATAACGTATAACGTTAGGTAGGTATAGGATATAACGTATAACAATACGTAGATATAGGATATAACGTAAATCGCTATCTACATATAGGATATAACGTATAACGATTTGTAGATATAGGATATAACGTATAACGATTCGTAGATATAGGATATAACGTAAAACGTTATCTACATATAGGATATAACGTATAACGATATGTAGATGTATGATATAACGAATAACGATATGTAGACATAGGATATAACGTATAACGATTCGTAGATATAGGATATAACGTAAAACGTTATCTACATATAGGGTATAACGTATATCGATATGTGGATATAGGATATAACGTATAACGATATTTAGATATTGGATATAACGTATAACGATACGTACATATAGGATATAACGTATAACGTTATCTACATATAGGATATAACGTATAACGATACGTATATATATGATATCACGTATAGCGATATGTAGACATAGGATATAACGTATAACGATATGTAGATATAGGATATAACGTAAAACGTTATCTACATATAGGGTATAACGTATATCGATATGTGGATATACGATATAACGTATAACGATATTTATATATAGGATATAACGTATAACGATACGTACATATAGGATATAACGTAAAACGTTATCTACATATAGGATATAACGTATATCGATATGTAGATATAGGATATAACGTAAAACGTTATCTACATATAGGGTATAACGTATATCGATATGTGGATATACGATATAACGTATAACGATATTTATATATAGGATATAACGTATAACGATACGTACATATAGGATATAACGTAAAACGATATGTAGACATAGGATATAACGTATAACGGTTCGTAGATACAGGATATAACGTAAAACGTTATCTACATATAGGATATAACGGATAACGATATGTAGATATAGGATATAACGTATAACGATATGTAGACATAGGATATAACGTATAACGATACGCAGATATAGGATATAACGTATAACGATATGTAGACAGAGGATATAACGTATAACGATTCGTAGATATAGGATATAACGTATAACGATATGTAGATATAGGATATAACGTATAACGATAGGTAGGTATAGGATATAACGTAAAACAATACGTAGATATAGGATATAACGTAAAACTTTATCTACATATAGGATATAACGTATAACGATATGTAGATATGGTATATAACGCAAAACGTTATCTACATATAGGATATAACGTATATCGATATGTAGATATAGGATATAACGTATAACGATACGTAAATATAGGATATAACGTATAACGATATGTAGACATAGGATATAACGTATAACGATTCGTAGATATAGGATATAACGTAAAACGTTATCTACATATAGGGTATAACGTATATCGATATGTGGATATACGATATAACGTATAACGATATTTATATATAGGATATAACGTATAACGATACGTACATATAGGATATAACGTAAAACGTTATCTACATATAGGGTATAACGTATATCGATATGTGGATATACGATATAACGTATAACGATATTTATATATAGGATATAACGTATAACGATACGTACATATAGGATATAACGTATAACGATACGTAAATATAGGATATAACGTATAACGATATGTAGACATAGGATATAACGTATAACGATATGTAGGCATAGGATATAACGTTTAACGATTCGTAGATATAGGATATAACGTAAAACGTTATCTACATATAGGATATAACCTATAACGATATGTAGATATAGGATATAACGTAAAACGTTATCTACATATAGGGTATAACGTATATCGATATGTGGATATACGATATAACGTATAACGATATTTATATATAGGATATAACGTATAACGATACGTACATATAGGATATAACGTAAAACGTTATCTACATATAGGATATAACGTATATCGATATGTAGATATAGGATATAACGTATAACGATACGTAGATATAGGATATAACGTATAACGATATGTAGACAAAGGATATAACGTAAAACAATACGTAGATATAGGATATAACGTAAAACATTATCTACATATAGGATATAACGTATAACGATATGTAGATGTAGGATAGAACGTATAACGTTATCTACATATATGATATAACGTATAACGATATGTAGATGTAGGATGTAATGTATAACGTTATGTACATATAGGATATAACGTATAACGACACGTAGATATAGGATACAATGTATAACGATATGTAGATATAGGATATAACGTACAACGATACGTAGATATAGTATATAACGTATAACGATATCTACATATAGGATATATCGTATAACGATACGTACATATAGGATATAACGTAAATCGCTATCTACATATAGGATATAACGTATAACGATTTGTAGATATAGGATATAACGTATAACGATTCGTAGATATAGGATATAACGTAAAACGTTATCTACATATAGGATATAACGTATAACGATATGTAGATGTATGATATAACGAATAACGATATGTAGACATAGGATATAACGTATAACGATTCGTAGATATAGGATATAATGTAAAACGTTATCTACATATAAGATATAACGTATAAAGATATGTAGATATAGGATGTAACATAAAACGTTATCTACATATAGGATATAACGTATATCGATATGTGGATATAGGATATAACGTATAACGATATTTAGATATTGGATATAACGTATAACGATACGTACATATAGGATATAACGTATAACGTTATCTACATATAGGATATAACGTATAACGATACGTATATATATGATATCACGTATAGCGATATGTAGACATAGGATATAACGTATAACGATATGTAGGCATAGGATATAACGTTTAACGATTCGTAGATATAGGATATAACGTAAAACGTTATCTACATATAGGATATAACCTATAACGATATGTAGATATAGGATATAACGTAAAACGTTATCTACATATAGGGTATAACGTATATCGATATGTGGATATACGATATAACGTATAACGATATTTATATATAGGATATAACGTATAACGATACGTACATATAGGATATAACGTAAAACGTTATCTACATATAGGATATAACGTATATCGATATGTAGATATAGGATATAACGTATAACGATACGTAGATATAGGATATAACGTATAACGATATGTAGACATAGGATATAACGTATAACGGTTCGTAGATACAGGATATAACGTAAAACGTTATCTACATATAGGATATAACGGATAACGATATGTAGATATAGGATATAACGTATAACGATATGTAGACATAGGATATAACGTATAACGATACGCAGATATAGGATATAACGTATAACGATATGTAGACAGAGGATATAACGTATAACGATTCGTAGATATAGGATATAACGTATAACGATATGTAGATATAGGATATAACGTATAACGATAGGTAGGTATAGGATATAACGTAAAACAATACGTAGATATAGGATATAACGTAAAACTTTATCTACATATAGGATATAACGTATAACGATATGTAGATATGGGATATAACGCAAAACGTTATCTACATATAGGATATAACGTATATCGATATGTAGATATAGGATATAACGTATAACGATACGTAAATATAGGATATAACGTATAACGATATGTAGACATAGGATATAACGTATAACGATTCGTAGATATAGGATATAACGTAAAACGTTATCTACATATAGGGTATAACGTATATCGATATGTGGATATACGATATAACGTATAACGATATTTATATATAGGATATAACGTATAACGATACGTACATATAGGATATAACGTAAAACGTTATCTACATATAGGGTATAACGTATATCGATATGTGGATATACGATATAACGTATAACGATATTTATATATAGGATATAACGTATAACGATACGTACATATAGGATATAACGTATAACGATACGTAAATATAGGATATAACGTATAACGATATGTAGACATAGGATATAACGTATAACGATATGTAGGCATAGGATATAACGTTTAACGATTCGTAGATATAGGATATAACGTAAAACGTTATCTACATATAGGATATAACCTATAACGATATGTAGATATAGGATATAACGTAAAACGTTATCTACATATAGGGTATAACGTATATCGATATGTGGATATACGATATAACGTATAACGATATTTATATATAGGATATAACGTATAACGATACGTACATATAGGATATAACGTAAAACGTTATCTACATATAGGATATAACGTATATCGATATGTAGATATAGGATATAACGTATAACGATACGTAGATATAGGATATAACGTATAACGATATGTAGACAAAGGATATAACGTAAAACAATACGTAGATATAGGATATAACGTAAAACATTATCTACATATAGGATATAACGTATAACGATATGTAGATGTAGGATAGAACGTATAACGTTATCTACATATATGATATAACGTATAACGATATGTAGATGTAGGATGTAATGTATAACGTTATGTACATATAGGATATAACGTATAACGACACGTAGATATAGGATACAATGTATAACGATATGTAGATATAGGATATAACGTATAACGATATCTACATGTAGGATATAACGTATAACGATATGTAGACGTAGGATATAACGTATAACGTTATCTACATATAGGATATAACGTATAACGATACGTAGATATAGGATATAACGTGTAACGATATGTAGATATAGGATATAACGTATAACGATATGTAGATATAGGATATAACGTACAACGATACGTAGATATAGTATATAACGTATAACGATATCTACATATAGGATATATCGTATAACGATACGTACATATAGGATATAACGTGAAACGTTATCTACATATAGGATATAACGTATAACGATATGTAGATGTAGGATGTAACGTATAACGTTATGTACATATAGGATATAACGTATAACGATACGTAGATATAGGATACAACGTATAACGATATGTAGATATAGGATATAACGTATAACGATATCTGCATATAGGATATAACGTATAACGATATGTAGACGTAGGATATAACGTATAACGTTATCTACATATAGGATATAACGTATAACGATACGTAGATATAGGATATAACGTGTAACGATATGTAGATATAGGATATAACGTATAACGATATGTAGATATAGGATATAACGTATAACGATATGTAGATATAGGATATAACGTATAACGATACGTAGATATAGTATATAACGTATAACGATATCTACATATAGGATATATCGTATAACGATACGTAGATATAGGATATGACGTAAAACGTTATCTACATATGGCATATAACGTATAACGATATGTAGATATAGGATATAACGTATAACGATACGTAGATATAGGATATCACGTATAGCGATATGTAGACGTAGGATATAACGTATAACGATTCGTAGATATAGGATATAACGTAAAACGTTATCTACATATAGGATATAACCTATAACGATATGTAGATATAGGATATAACGTATAACGATATTTACATATAGGATATAACGTATAACGATACGTAGATATAGGATATGACGTAAAACGTTATCTACATATGGGATATAACGTATAACGATATGTAGGCATAGGATATAACGTATAACGATTCGTAGATATAGGATATAACGTAAAACGTTATCTACATATAGGATATAACCTATAACGATATGTAGATATAGGATATAACGTAAAACGTTATCTACATATAGGGTATAACGTATATCGATATGTGGATATACGATATAACGTATAACGATATTTACATATAGGATATAACGTATAACGATACGTACATATAGGATATAACGTAAAACGTTATCTACATATAGGATATAACGTATATCGATATGTAGATATAGGATATAACGTATAACGATACGTAGATATAGGATATAACGTATAACGATATGTAGACATAGGATATAACGTATAACGATTCGTAGATACAGGATATAACGTAAAACGTTATCTACATATAGGATATAACGTATAACGATATGTAGATATAGGATATAACGTATAACGATACGTGAATATAGGATATAACGTATAACGATATGTAGACATAGGATATAACGTATAACGATTCGTAGATATAGGATATAACGTAAAACGTTATCTACATATAGGATATAACGTATAACGATATGTAGATGTAGGATGTAACGTATAACGATATGTGGACATACGATATAACGTATAACGATTCGTAGATATAGGATATAACGTAAAACGTTATCTGCATATAGGATATAACGTATAACGATATGTAGATATAGGATATAACATAAAACGTTATCTACATATAGGATATAACGTATATCGATATGTGGATATAGGATATAACGTATAACGATATTTAGATATAGGATATAACGTATAACGATATGTAGATATAGGATATAACGTATATCGATACGTAGATATAGGATATCACGTATATCGATATGCAGATATAGGATATAACGTATAACGATACGTAGATATAGGATATAACGTATAACGATATGTAGACAAAGGATATAACGTATAACGATTCGTAGATACGGGATATAACGTAAAACGTTATCTACATATAGGTTATAACGTATAACGATATGTAGATATATGATATAACGTATAACGATATGTAGACATAGGATATAACGTATAACGATACGTAGATATAGGATATAACGTATAACGATATGTAGACATAGGATATAACGTATAACGATTCGTAGCTGTAGGATATAACGTATAACGATATGTAGACATAGGATATAACGTATAACGATAGGTAGGTATAGGATATAACGTATAACAATACGTAGATAGAGGATATAACGTAAAACGTTATCTACATATAGGATATAACGTATAACGATATGTAGATAGAGGATATAACGTAAAACGTTATCTACATATAGGATATAACGTATATCGATATGTAGATATAGGATATAACGTATAACGATTCGTAGCTATAGGATATAACTTATAACGATACATAAATATAGGATATAACGTATAACGATATGTAGACATAGGATATAACGTATAACGATTCGTAGATATAGGATATAACGTAAAACGTTATCTACATATAGGATATAACGTATAACGATATGTAGATGTATGATATAACGTATAACGATATGTAGACATAGGATATAACGTATAACGATATGTAGATATAGGATATAACGTAAAACGTTATCTACATATAGGATATAACGTATATCGATATGTAGATATAGGATATAACGTATAACGATACATAAATATAGGATATAACGTATAACGATATGTAGATATTGGATATGGCGTATAACGATTCGTAGATATAGGATATAACGTAAAACGTTATCTACATATAGGATATAACGTATAACGATATGTAGATGTATGATATAACGTATAACGATATGTAGACATAGGATATAACGTATAACGATTCGTAGATATAGGATATAACATAAAACGTTATCTACACATAGGATATAACGTATATCGATATGTAGATATAGGATATAACTTATAACGATACATAAATATAGGATATAACGTATAACGATATGTAGACATAGGATATAACGTATAACGATTCGTAGATATAGGATATAACGTAAAACGTTATCTACATATAGGACATAACGTATAACGATATGTAGATGTATGATATAACGTATAACGATATGTAGATATAGGATATAACATAAAACGTTATCTACATATAGGATATAACGTATATCGATATGTGGATATAGGATATAACGTATAACGATATTTAGATATAGGATATAACGTATAACGATATGTAGATATAGGATATAACGTATATCGATACGTAGATATAGGATATCACGTATATCGATATGCAGATATAGGATATAACGTATAACGATACGTAGATATAGGATATAACGTATAACGATATGTAGACAAAGGATATAACGTATAACGATTCGTAGATACGGGATATAACGTAAAACGTTATCTACATATAGGTTATAACGTATAACGATATGTAGATATATGATATAACGTATAACGATATGTAGACATAGGATATAACGTATAACGATACGTAGATATAGGATATAACGTATAACGATATGTAGACATAGGATATAACGTATAACGATTCGTAGCTGTAGGATATAACGTATAACGATATGTAGACATAGGATATAACGTATAACGATAGGTAGGTATAGGATATAACGTATAACAATACGTAGATATAGGATATAACGTAAAACGTTATCTACATATAGGATATAACGTATAACGATATGTAGATAGAGGATATAACGTAAAACGTTATCTACATATAGGATATAACGTATATCGATATGTAGATATAGGATATAACGTATAACGATTCGTAGCTATAGGATATAACTTATAACGATACATAAATATAGGATATAACGTATAACGATATGTAGACATAGGATATAACGTATAACGATTCGTAGATATAGGATATAACGTAAAACGTTATCTACATATAGGATATAACGTATAACGATATGTAGATGTATGATATAACGTATAACGATATGTAGACATAGGATATAACGTATAACGATATGTAGATATAGGATATAACGTAAAACGTTATCTACATATAGGATATAACGTATATCGATATGTAGATATAGGATATAACGTATAACGATACATAAATATAGGATATAACGTATAACGATATGTAGATATTGGATATGGCGTATAACGATTCGTAGATATAGGATATAACGTAAAACGTTATCTACATATAGGATATAACGTATAACGATATGTAGATGTATGATATAACGTATAACGATATGTAGACATAGGATATAACGTATAACGATTCGTAGATATAGGATATAACATAAAACGTTATCTACACATAGGATATAACGTATATCGATATGTAGATATAGGATATAACTTATAACGATACATAAATATAGGATATAACGTATAACGATATGTAGACATAGGATATAACGTATAACGATTCGTAGATATAGGATATAACGTAAAACGTTATCTACATATAGGATATAACGTATAACGATATGTAGATGTATGATATAACGTATAACGATATGTAGACATAGGATATAACGTATAACGATTCGTAGATATAGGATATAACGTAAAACGTTATCCACATATGGGATATAACGTATAACGATATGTAGGCATAGGATATAACGTATAACGATTCGTAGATATAGGATATAACGTAAAACGTTATCTGCATATAGGATATAACGTATAACGATATGTAGATATAGGATATAACATAAAACGTTATCTACATATAGGATATAACGTATATCGATATGTGGATATAGGATATAACGTATAACGATATTTAGATATAGGATATAACGTATAACGATACGTACATATAGGATATAACGTATAACGTTATCTACATATAGGATATATCGTATAACGATACGTAGATATAGGATATGACGTAAAACGTTATCTACATATGGGATATAACGTATAACGATATGTAGATATAGGATATAACGTATATCGATACGTAGATATAGGATATCACGTATATCTATATGTAGATATAGGATATAACGTATAACGATACGTAGATATAGGATATAACGTATAACGATATGTAGACATAGGATATAACGTATAACGATTCGTAGATACAGGATATAACGTAAAACGTCATCTACATATAGGTTATAACGTATAACGATATGTAGATATATGATATAACGTATAACGATATGTAGACATAGGATATAACGTATAACGATACGTAGATATAGGATATAACGTAAAACGTTATCTACATATAGGGTATAACGTATATCGATATGTGGATATACGATATAACGTATAACGATATTTACATGTAGGATATAACGTATAACGATATGTAGATATAGGATATAACGTATAACGATATGCAGATATAGGATATAACGTATAACGATATCTACATGTCGGATATAACGTATAACGATATGTAGACGTAGGATATAACGTATAACGTTATCTACATATAGGATATAACGTATAACGATACGTAGATATAGGATATAACGTGTAACGATATGTAGATATAGGATATAACGTATAACGATATGTAGATATAGGATATAACGTATAACGATACGTAGATATAGTATATAACGTATAACGATATCTACATATAGGATATATCGTATAACGATACGTACATATAGGATATAACGTAAAACGTTATCTACATATAGGATATAACGTATAACGATATGTAGATGTAGGATGTAACGTATAACGTTATGTACATATAGGATATAACGTATAACGATACGTAGATATAGGATACAACGTATAACGATATGTAGATATAGGATATAACGTATAACGATATCTACATATAGGATATAACGTATAACGATACGTAGATATAGGATATAACGTGTAACAATATGTAGATATAGGATATAACGTATAACGATATGTAGATATAGGATATAACGTATAACGATACGTAGATATAGTATATAACGCATAACGATATCTACATATAGGATATATCGTATAACGATACGTAGATATAGGATATCACGTATAGCGATATGTAGACATAGGATATAACGTATAACGAGTCGTAGATATAGGATATAACGTAAAACGTTATCTACATATAGGATATAACCTATAACGATATGTAGATATAGGATATAACGTAAAACGTTATCTACATATAGGGTATAACGTATACCGATATGCGGATATACGATATAACGTATAACGATATTTACATATAGGATATAACGTATAACGATACGTATGGTATATAACGTATAACGATATCTACATATAGGATATATCGTATAACGATACGTAGCTATAGGGTATAACTTATAACGATACATAAATATAGGATATAACGTATAACGATATGTAGACATAGGATATAACGTATAACGATACGTAGATATAGGATATAACGTATAACGATATGTAGACATAGGATATAACGTATAACGATTCGTAGATATAGGATATAACGTATAACGATATGTAGATATAGGATATAACGTATAACGATAGGTAGGTATAGGATATAACGTATAACAATACGTAGATATAGGATATAACGTAAAACGTTATCTACATATAGGATATAACGTATAACGATATGTAGATATAGGATATAACGTAAAACGTTATCTACATATAGGATATAACGTATATCGATATGTAGATATAGGATATAACGTATAAGGATACATAAATAAGGGATATAACGTATAACGATATGTAGACATTGGATATAACGTATAACGATATGTAGATGTATGATATAACGTATAACGATATGTAGATATAGGATATAACGTATAAGGATACATAAATAAGGGATATAACGTATAACGATATGTAGATATAGGATATAACGTATAACGATAGGTAGGTATAGGATATAACGTATAACAATACGTAGATATAGGATATAACGTAAAACGTTATCTACATATAGGATATAACGTATAACGATATGTAGATATAGGATATAACGTAAAACGTTATCTACATATAGGATATAACGTATATCGATATGTAGATATAGGATATAACGTATAAGGATACATAAATAAGGGATATAACGTATAACGATATGTAGACATTGGATATAACGTATAACGATTCGTAGATATAGGATATAACGTAAAACGTTATCTACATATAGGATATAACGTATAACGATATGTAGGCATAGGATATAACGTATAACGATTCGTAGATATAGGATATAACGTAAAACGTTATCTACATACAGGATATAACCTATAACGATATGTAGATATAGGGTATAACGTAAAACGTTATCTACATATAGGATATAACGTATATCGATATGTAGATATAGGATATAACGTATAACGATATGTAGATATAGGATATAACGTATAACGATACGTGAATATAGGATATAACGTATAACGATATGTAGACATAGGATATAACGTATAACGATTCGTAGATATAGGATATAACGTAAAACGTTATCTACATATAGGATATAACGTATAACGATATGTAGATGTAGGATATAACGTATAACGATATGTGGACATAGGATATAACGTATAACGATTCGTAGATATAGGATATAACGTAAAACGTTATCTGCATATAGGATATAACGTATAACGATATGTAGATATAGGATATAACATAAAACGTTATCTACATATAGGATATAACGTATATCGATATGTGGATATAGGATATAACGTATAACGATATTTAGATATAGGATATAACGTATAACGATACGTACATATAGGATATAACGTATAACGTTATCTACATATAGGATATATCGTATAACGATACGTAGATATAGGATATGACGTAAAACGTTATCTACATATGGGATATAACGTATAACGATATGTAGATATAGGATATAACGTATATCGATACGTAGATATAGGATATCACGTATATCTATATGTAGATATAGGATATAACGTATAACGATACGTAGATATAGGATATAACGTATAACGATATGTAGACATAGGATATAACGTATAACGATTCGTAGATACAGGATATAACGTAAAACGTCATCTACATATAGGTTATAACGTATAACGATATGTAGATATATGATATAACGTATAACGATATGTAGACATAGGATATAACGTATAACGATACGTAGATATAGGATATAACGTATAACGATATGTAGACATAGGATATAACGTATAACGATTCGTAGCTATAGGATATAACGTATAACGATATGTAGACATAGGATATAACGTATAACGATTCGTAGATATAGGATATAACGTAAAACGTTATCTACATGTAGGATATAACGTATAACGATATGTAGATATAGGATATAACGTATAACGATATGCAGATATTGGATATAACGTATAACGATATCTACAGATAGGATATAACGTATAACGATATGTAGATGTAGGATGTAACGTATAACGATATCTACATATAGGATATAACGTATAACGATACGTAGATATAGGATATAACGTGTAACAATATGTAGATATAGGATATAACGTATAACGATATGTAGATATAGGATATAACGTATAACGATACGTAGATATAGTATATAACGCATAACGATATCTACATATAGGATATATCGTATAACGATACGTAGATATAGGATATCACGTATAGCGATATGTAGACATAGGATATAACGTATAACGAGTCGTAGATATAGGATATAACGTAAAACGTTATCTACATATAGGATATAGCCTATAACGATATGTAGATATAGGATATAACGTAAAACGTTATCTACATATAGGGTATAACGTATATCGATATGCGGATATACGATATAACGTATAACGATATTTACATATAGGATATAACGTATAACGATACGTATAGTATATAACGTATAACGATATCTACATATAGGATATATCGTATAACGATACGTAGATATAGGATATGACGTAAAACGTTATCTACATATGGGATATAACGTATAACGATATGTAGGCATAGGATATAACGTATAACGATTCGTAGATATAGGATATAACGTAAAACGTTATCTACATATAGGATATAACCTATAACGATATGTAGATATAGGATATAACGTAAAACGTTATCTACATATAAGGTATAACGTATATCGATATATGGATATACGATATAACGTATAACGATATTTACATATAGGATATAACGTATAACGATACGTACATATAGGATATAACGTAAAACGTTATCTACATATAGGATATAACGTATATCGATATGTAGATATAGGATATAACGTATAGCGATATGTAGACATAGGATATAACGTATAACGAGTCGTAGATATAGGATATAACGTAAAACGTTATCTACATATAGGATATAACGTATAACGATTCGTAGATACAGGATATAACGTAAAACGTTATCTACATATAGGATATAACGTATAACGATATGTAGATATAGGATATAACGTATAACGATATGTAGACATAGGATATAACGTATAACGATACGCAGATATAGGATATAACGTATAACGATACATAAATATAGGATATAACGTATAACGATATGTAGACATAGGATATAACGTATAACGATTCGCAGCTATAGGATATAACGTCTAACGATATCTACATGTAGGATATAACGTATATCGATATGTAGATATAGGATATAACGTATAACGATTCGTAGCTATAGGATATAACTTATAACGATACATAAATATAGGATATAACGTATAACGATATGTAGACATAGGATATAACGTATAACGATTCGTAGATATAGGATATAACGTAAAACGTTATCTACATATAGGATATAACGTATAACGATATGTAGATGTATGATATAACGTATAACGATATGTAGACATAGGATATAACGTATAACGATTCGTAGATATAGGATATAACGCAAAACGTTATCTACATATAGGATATAACGTATAACGATACGTAGATATAGGATATAACGTATAACGATATGTAGACATAGGATATAACGTATAACGATTCGTAGATATAGGATATAACGTATAACGATATGTAGATATAGGATATAACGTATAACGATAGGTAGGTATAGGATATAACGTATAACAATACGTAGATATAGGATATAACGTAAAACGTTATCTACATATAGGATATAACGTATAACGATATGTAGATATAGGATATAACGTAAAACGTTATCTACATATAGGATATAACGTATATCGATATGTAGATATAGGATATAACGTATAAGGATACATAAATAAGGGATATAACGTATAACGATATGTAGACATTGGATATAACGTATAACGATTCGTAGATATAGGATATAACGTAAAACGTTATCTACATATAGGATATAACGTATAACGATATGTAGATGTATGATATAACGTATAACGATATGTAGACATAGGATATAACGTATAACGATTCGTAGATATTGGATATAACGTATAACGATATCTACATATAGGATATAACGTATAACGATATGTAGATGTATGATATAACGTATAACGATTCGTAGATATAGGATATAACGTAAAACGTTATCTACATATAGGATATAACCTATAACGATATGTAGATATAGGGTATAACGTAAAACGTTATCTACATATAGGATATAACGTATATCGATATGTAGATATAGGATATAACGTATAACGATATGTAGATATAGGATATAACGTATAACGATACGTGAATATAGGATATAACGTATAACGATATGTAGACACAGGATATAACGTATAACGATTCGTAGATATAGGATATAACGTAAAACGTTATCTACATATAGGATATAACGTATAACGATATGTAGATGTAGGATATAACGTATAACGATATGTGGACATAGGATATAACGTATAACGATTCGTAGATATAGGATATAACGTAAAACGTTATCTGCATATAGGATATAACGTATAACGATATGTAGATATAGGATATAACATAAAACGTTATCTACATATAGGATATAACGTATATCGATATGTGGATATAGGATATAACGTATAACGATATTTAGATATAGGATATAACGTATAACGATACGTACATATAGGATATAACGTATAACGTTATCTACATATAGGATATATCGTATAACGATACGTAGATATAGGATATGACGTAAAACGTTATCTACATATGGGATATAACGTATAACGATATGTAGATATAGGATATAACGTATATCGATAGGTAGATATAGGATATCACGTATATCGATATGTAGATATAGGATATAACGTATAACGATACGTACATATAGGATATAACGTAAAACGTTATCTACATATAGGATATAACGTATATCGATATGTAGATATAGGATATAACGTATAGCGATATGTAGACATAGGATATAACGTATAACGAGTCGTAGATATAGGATATAACGTAAAACGTTATCTACATATAGGATATAACGTATAACGATTCGTAGATACAGGATATAACGTAAAACGTTATCTACATATAGGATATAACGTATAACGATATGTAGATATAGGATATAACGTATAACGATATGTAGACATAGGATATAACGTATAACGATAGGTAGGTATAGGATATAACGTATAACAATACGTAGATATAGGATATAACGTAAAACGTTATCTACATATAGGATATAACGTATAACGATATGTAGATAGAGGATATAACGTAAAACGTTATCTACATATGGGATATAACGTATAACGATATGTAGATATAGGATATAACGTATATCGATAGGTAGATATAGGATATCACGTATATCGATATGTAGATATAGGATATAACGTATAACGATACGTACATATAGGATATAACGTAAAACGTTATCTACATATAGGATATAACGTATATCGATATGTAGATATAGGATATAACGTATAGCGATATGTAGACATAGGATATAACGTATAACGAGTCGTAGATATAGGATATAACGTAAAACGTTATCTACATATAGGATATAACGTATAACGATTCGTAGATACAGGATATAACGTAAAACGTTATCTACATATAGGATATAACGTATATCGATATGTAGATATAGGATATAACGTATAACGATATGTAGACATAGGATATAACGTATAACGATTCGTAGATATAGGATATAACGTATAACGATATGTAGATATAGGATATAACGTATAACGATATCTACATATAGGATATAACATATAACGATACGTAGATATAGGATATAACGTGTAACAATATGTAGATATAGGATATAACGTATAACGATATGTAGATATAGGATATAACGTATAACGATACGTAGATATAGTACATAACGCATAACGATATCCACATATAGGATATATCGTATAACGATACGTAGATATAGGATATCACGTATAGCGATATGTAGACATAGGATATAACGTATAACGATAGGTAGGTATAGGATATAACGTATAACAATACGTAGATATAGGATATAACGTAAAACGTTATCTACATATAGGATATATCGTATAACGATACGTACATATAGGATATAACGTAAAACGTTATCTACATATAGGATATAACGTATAACGATATGTAGATGTAGGATGTAACGTATAACGTTATGTACATATAGGATATAACGTATAACGATACGTAGATATAGGATACAACGTATAACGATATGTAGATATAGGATATAACGTATAACGATATCTACATATAGGATATAACGTATAACGATACGTAGATATAGGATATAACGTGTAACAATATGTAGATATAGGATATAACGTATAACGATATGTAGATATAGGATATAACGTATAACGATACGTAGATATAGTATATAACGCATAACGATATCTACATATAGGATATATCGTATAACGATACGTAGATATAGGATATCACGTATAGCGATATGTAGACATAGGATATAACGTATAACGATTCGTAGCTATAGGATATAACGTATAACGATATGTAGACATAGGATATAACGTATAACGATAGGTAGGTATAGGATATAACGTATAACAATACGTAGATATAGGATATAACGTAAAACGTTATCTACATATAGGATATAACGTATAACGATATGTAGATAGAGGATATAACGTAAAACGTTATCTACATATAGGATATAACGTACATCGATATGTAGATATAGGATATAACGTATAACGATATGTAGACATAGGATATAACGTATAACGATTCGTAGATATAGGATATAACGTATAACGATATGTAGATATAGGATATAACGTATAACGATATCTACATATAGGATATAACGTATAACGATACGTAGATATAGGATATAACGTGTAACAATATGTAGATATAGGATATAACGTATAACGATATGTAGATATAGGATATAACGTATAACGATACGTAGATATAGTACATAACGCATAACGATATCCACATATAGGATATATCGTATAACGATACGTAGATATAGGATATCACGTATAGCGATATGTAGACATAGGATATAACGTATAACGATAGGTAGGTATAGGATATAACGTATAACAATACGTAGATATAGGATATAACGTAAAACGTTATCTACATATAGGATATATCGTATAACGATACGTACATATAGGATATAACGTAAAACGTTATCTACATATAGGATATAACGTATAACGATATGTAGATGTAGGATGTAACGTATAACGTTATGTACATATAGGATATAACGTATAACGATACGTAGATATAGGATACAACGTATAACGATATGTAGATATAGGATATAACGTATAACGATATCTACATATAGGATATAACGTATAACGATACGTAGATATAGGATATAACGTGTAACAATATGTAGATATAGGATATAACGTATAACGATATGTAGATATAGGATATAACGTATAACGATACGTAGATATAGTATATAACGCATAACGATATCTACATATAGGATATATCGTATAACGATACGTAGATATAGGATATCACGTATAGCGATATGTAGACATAGGATATAACGTATAACGAGTCGTAGATATAGGATATAACGTAAAACGTTATCTACATATAGGATATAACCTATAACGATATGTAGATATAGGATATAACGTAAAACGTTATCTACATATAGGGTATAACGTATATCGATATGCGGATATACGATATAACGTATAACGATATTTACATATAGGATATAACGTATAACGATACGTATAGTATATAACGTATAACGATATCTACATATAGGATATATCGTATAACGATACGTAGATATAGGATATGACGTAAAACGTTATCTACATATGGGATATAACGTATAACGATATGTAGGCATAGGATATAACGTATAACGATTCGTAGATATAGGATATAACGTAAAACGTTATCTACATATAGGATATAACCTATAACGATATGTAGATATAGGATATAACGTAAAACGTTATCGACATATAAGGTATAACGTATATCGATATGTGGATATACGATATAACGTATAACGATATTTACATATAGGATATAACGTATAACGATACGTACATATAGGATATAACGTAAAACGTTATCTACATATAGGATATAACGTATATCGATATGTAGATATAGGATATAACGTATAGCGATATGTAGACATAGGATATAACGTATAACGAGTCGTAGATATAGGATATAACGTAAAACGTTATCTACATATAGGATATAACGTATAACGATTCGTAGATACAGGATATAACGTAAAACGTTATCTACATATAGGATATAACGTATAACGATATGTAGATATAGGATATAACGTATAACGATATGTAGACATAGGATATAACGTATAATGATACGCAGATATAGGATATAACGTATAACGATATGTAGATATAGGATATAACGTATAACGATAGGTAGGTATAGGCTATAACGTATAACGATTCGTAGCTATAGGATATAACGTATAACGATATCTACATGTAGGATATAACGTATATCAATACGTAGATATAGGATATAACGTAAAACGTTATCTACATATAGGATATAACGTATATCGATATGTAGATATAGGATATAACTTATAACGATACATAAATATAGGATATAACGTATAACGATATGTAGACATAGGATATAACGTATAACGATTCGTAGCTATAGGATATAACGTCTAACGATATCTACATGTAGGATATAACGTATATCGATATGTAGATATAGGATATAACGTATAACGATTCGTAGCTATAGGATATAACGTATAACGATACATAAATATAGGATATAACGTATAACGATATGTAGACATAGGATATAACGTATAACGATATGTAGATATAGGATATAACGTATAACGATATCTACATATAGGATATAACGTATAACGATACGTAGATATAGGATATAACGTGTAACAATATGTAGATATAGGATATAACGTATAACGATATGTAGATATAGGATATAACGTATAACGATACGTAGATATAGTACATAACGCATAACGATATCCACATATAGGATATATCGTATAACGATACGTAGATATAGGATATCACGTATAGCGATATGTAGACATAGGATATAACGTATAACGATAGGTAGGTATAGGATATAACGTATAACAATACGTAGATATAGGATACAACGTAAAACGTTATCTACATATAGGATATATCGTATAACGATACGTACATATAGGATATAACGTAAAACGTTATCTACATATAGGATATAACGTATAACGATATGTAGATGTAGGATGTAACGTATAACGTTATGTACATATAGGATATAACGTATAACGATACGTAGATATAGGATACAACGTATAACGATATGTAGATATAGGATATAACGTATAACGATATCTACATATAGGATATAACGTATAACGATACGTAGATATAGGATATAACGTGTAACAATATGTAGATATAGGATATAACGTATAACGATATGTAGATATAGGATATAACGTATAACGATACGTAGATATAGTATATAACGCATAACGATATCTACATATAGGATATATCGTATAACGATACGTAGATATAGGATATCACGTATAGCGATATGTAGACATAGGATATAACGTATAACGAGTCGTAGATATAGGATATAACGTAAAACGTTATCTACATATAGGATATAACCTATAACGATATGTAGATATAGGATATAACGTAAAACGTTATCTACATATAGGGTATAACGTATATCGATATGCGGATATACGATATAACGTATAACGATATTTACATATAGGATATAACGTATAACGATACGTATAGTATATAACGTATAACGATATCTACATATAGGATATATCGTATAACGATACGTAGATATAGGATATGACGTAAAACGTTATCTACATATGGGATATAACGTATAACGATATGTAGGCATAGGATATAACGTATAACGATTCGTAGATATAGGATATAACGTAAAACGTTATCTACATATAGGATATAACCTATAACGATATGTAGATATAGGATATAACGTAAAACGTTATCGACATATAAGGTATAACGTATATCGATATGTGGATATACGATATAACGTATAACGATATTTACATATAGGATATAACGTATAACGATACGTACATATAGGATATAACGTAAAACGTTATCTACATATAGGATATAACGTATATCGATATGTAGATATAGGATATAACGTATAGCGATATGTAGACATAGGATATAACGTATAACGAGTCGTAGATATAGGATATAACGTAAAACGTTATCTACATATAGGATATAACGTATAACGATTCGTAGATACAGGATATAACGTAAAACGTTATCTACATATAGGATATAACGTATAACGATATGTAGATATAGGATATAACGTATAACGATATGTAGACATAGGATATAACGTATAACGATACGCAGATATAGGATATAACGTATAACGATATGTAGATATAGGATATAACGTATAACGATAGGTAGGTATAGGCTATAACGTATAACGATTCGTAGCTATAGGATATAACGTATAACGATATCTACATGTAGGATATAACGTATATCAATACGTAGATATAGGATATAACGTAAAACGTTATCTACATATAGGATATAACGTATATCGATATGTAGATATAGGATATAACTTATAACGATACATAAATATAGGATATAACGTATAACGATATGTAGACATAGGATATAACGTATAACGATTCGTAGCTATAGGATATAACGTCTAACGATATCTACATGTAGGATATAACGTATATCGATATGTAGATATAGGATATAACGTATAACGATTCGTAGCTATAGGATATAACGTATAACGATACATAAATATAGGATATAACGTATAACGATATGTAGACATAGGATATAACGTATAACGATTCGTAGATATAGGATATAACGTAAAACGTTATCTACATATAGGATATAACGTATAACGATATGTAGATGTATGATATAACGTATAACGATATGTAGACATAGGATATAACGTATAACGATTCGTAGATATAGGATATAACGCAAAACGTTATCTACATATAGGATATAACGTATAACGATACGTAGATATAGGATATAACGTATAACGATATGTAGACATAGGATATAACGTATAACGATTCGTAGATATAGGATATAACGTATAACGATATGTAGATATAGGATATAACGTATAACGATAGGTAGGTATAGGATATAACGTATAACAATACGTAGATATAGGATATAACGTAAAACGTTATCTACATATAGGATATAACGTATAACGATATGTAGATATAGGATATAACGTAAAACGTTATCTACATATAGGATATAACGTATATCGATATGTAGATATAGGATATAACGTATAAGGATACATAAATAAGGGATATAACGTATAACGATATGTAGACATTGGATATAACGTATAACGATTCGTAGATATAGGATATAACGTAAAACGTTATCTACATATAGGATATAACGTATAACGATATGTAGATGTATGATATAACGTATAACGATATGTAGACATAGGATATAACGTATAACGATTCGTAGGTATAGGATATAACGTAAAACGTTATCTACATATAGGATATAACGTATAACGATGTGTAGATATAGGATATAACATAAAACGTTATCTACATATAGGATATAACGTATATCGATATGTAGATATAGGATATAACTTATAACGATACATAAATATAGGATATAACGTATAACGATATGTAGACATAGGATATAACTTATAACGATTCGTAGATATAGGATATAACGAAAAACGTTATCTACATATGGGATATAACGTATAACGATATGTAGGCATAGGATATAACGTATAACGATTCGTAGATATAGGATATAACGTAAAACGTTATCTACATATAGGATATAACCTATAACGATATGTAGATATAGGGTATAACGTAAAACGTTATCTACATATAGGATATAACGTATATCGATATGTAGATATAGGATATAACGTATAACGATATGTAGATATAGGATATAACGTATAACGATACGTGAATATAGGATATAACGTATAACGATATGTAGACACAGGATATAACGTATAACGATTCGTAGATATAGGATATAACGTAAAACGTTATCTACATATAGGATATAACGTATAACGATATGTAGATGTAGGATATAACGTATAACGATATGTGGACATAGGATATAACGTATAACGATTCGTAGATATAGGATATAACGTAAAACGTTATCTGCATATAGGATATAACGTATAACGATATGTAGATATAGGATATAACATAAAACGTTACCTACATATAGGATATAACGTATATCGATATGTGGATATAGGATATAACGTATAACGATATTTAGATATAGGATATAACGTATAACGATACGTACATATAGGATATAACGTATAACGTTATCTACATATAGGATATATCGTATAACGATACGTAGATATAGGATATGACGTAAAACGTTATCTACATATGGGATATAACGTATAACGATATGTAGATATAGGATATAACGTATATCGATAGGTAGATATAGGATATCACGTATATCGATATGTAGATATAGGATATAACGTATAACGATACGTAGATATAGGATATAACGTATAACGATATGTAGACATAGGATATAACGTATAACGATTCGTAGATACAGGATATAACGTAAAACTTTATCTACATATAGGTTATAACGTATAACGATATGTAGATATATGATATAACGTATAACGATATGTAGACATAGGATATAACGTATAACGATACGTAGATATAGGATATAACGTATAACGATATGTAGACATAGGATATAACGTATAACGATTCGTAGCTATAGGATATAACGTATAACGATATGTAGACATAGGATATAACGTATAACGATAGGTAGGTATAGGATATAACGTATAACAATACGTAGATATAGGATATAACGTAAAACGTTATCTACATATAGGATATAACGTATAACGATATGTAGATAGAGAATATAACGTATAACGATTCGTAGATATAGGATATAACGTATAACGATATGTAGATATAGGATATAACGTATAACGATACGTAGATATAGTACATAACGCATAACGATATCCACATATAGGATATATCGTATAACGATACGTAGATATAGGATATCACGTATAGCGATATGTAGACATAGGATATAACGTATAACGATAGGTAGGTATAGGATATAACGTATAACAATACGTAGATATAGGATATAACGTAAAACGTTATCTACATATAGGATATATCGTATAACGATACGTACATATAGGATATAACGTAAAACGTTATCTACATATAGGATATAACGTATAACGATATGTAGATGTAGGATGTAACGTATAACGTTATGTACATATAGGATATAACGTATAACGATACGTAGATATAGGATACAACGTATAACGATATGTAGATATAGGATATAACGTATAACGATATCTACATATAGGATATAACGTATAACGATACGTAGATATAGGATATAACGTGTAACAATATGTAGATATAGGATATAACGTATAACGATATGTAGATATAGGATATAACGTATAACGATACGTAGATATAGTATATAACGCATAACGATATCTACATATAGGATATATCGTATAACGATACGTAGATATAGGATATCACGTATAGCGATATGTAGACATAGGATATAACGTATAACGAGTCGTAGATATAGGATATAACGTAAAACGTTATCTACATATAGGATATAACCTATAACGATATGTAGATATAGGATATAACGTAAAACGTTATCTACATATAGGGTATAACGTATATCGATATGCGGATATACGATATAACGTATAACGATATTTACATATAGGATATAACGTATAACGATACGTATAGTATATAACGTATAACGATATCTACATATAGGATATATCGTATAACGATACGTAGATATAGGATATGACGTAAAACGTTATCTACATATGGGATATAACGTATAACGATATGTAGGCATAGGATATAACGTATAACGATTCGTAGATATAGGATATAACGTAAAACGTTATCTACATATAGGATATAACCTATAACGATATGTAGATATAGGATATAACGTAAAACGTTATCTACATATAAGGTATAACGTATATCGATATGTGGATATACGATATAACGTATAACGATATTTACATATAGGATATAACGTATAACGATACGTACATATAGGATATAACGTAAAACGTTATCTACATATAGGATATAACGTATATCGATATGTAGATATAGGATATAACGTATAGCGATATGTAGACATAGGATATAACGTATAACGAGTCGTAGATATAGGATATGACGTAAAACGTTATCTACATATAGGATATAACGTATAACGATTCGTAGATACAGGATATAACGTAAAACGTTATCTACATATAGGATATAACGTATAACGATATGTAGATATAGGATATAACGTATAACGATATGTAGACGTAGGATATAACGTATAACGATACGCAGATATAGGATATAACGTATAACGATATGTAGATATAGGATATAACGTATAACGATAGGTAGGTATAGGCTATAACGTATAACGATTCGTAGCTATAGGATATAACGTATAACGATATCTACATGTAGGATATAACGTATATCAATACGTAGATATAGGATATAACGTAAAACGTTATCTACATATAGGATATAACGTATATCGATATGTAGATATAGGATATAACTTATAACGATACATAAATATAGGATATAACGTATAACGATATGTAGACATAGGATATAACGTATAACGATTCGTAGCTATAGGATATAACGTCTAACGATATCTACATGTAGGATATAACGTATATCGATATGTAGATATAGGATATAACGTATAACGATTCGTAGCTATAGGATATAACTTATAACGATACATAAATATAGGATATAACGTATAACGATATGTAGACATAGGATATAACGTATAACGATTCGTAGATATAGGATATAACGTAAAACGTTATCTACATATAGGATATAACGTATAACGATATGTACATGTATGATATAACGTATAACGATATGTAGACATAGGATATAACGTATAACGATTCGTAGATATAGGATATAACGCAAAACGTTATCTACATATAGGATATAACGTATAACGATACGTAGATATAGGATATAACGTATAACGATATGTAGACATAGGATATTACGTATAACGATTCGTAGATATAGGATATAACGTATAACGATATGTAGATATAGGATATAACGTATAACGATAGGTAGGTATAGGATATAACGTATAACAATACGTAGATATAGGATATAACGTAAAACGTTGTCTACATATAGGATATAACGCATAACGATATGTAGATATAGGATATAACGTAAAACGTTATCTACATATAGGATATAACGTATATCGATATGTAGATATAGGATATAACGTATAAGGATACATAAATAAGGGATATAACGTATAACGATATGTAGACATTGGATATAACGTATAACGATTCGTAGATATAGGATATAACGTAAAACGTTATCTACATATAGGATATAACGTATAACGATATGTAGATGTATGATATAACGTATAACGATATGTACACATAGGATATAACGTATAACGATTCGTAGGTATAGGATATAACGTAAAACGTTATCTACATATAGGATATAACGTATATCGATATGTAGATATAGGATATAACGTATAACGATATGTAGATATAGGATATAACGTATAACGATACGTGAATATAGGATATAACGTATAACGATATGTAGACATAGGTTATAACGTATAACGATTCGTAGATATAGGATATAACGTAAAACGTTATCTGCATATAGGATATAACGTATAACGATGTGTAGATATAGGATATAACATAAAACGTTATCTACATATAGGATATAACGTATATCGATATGTGGATATAGGATATAACGTATAACGATATTTAGATATAGGATATAACGTATAACGATACGTACATATAGGATATAACGTATAACGTTATCTACATATAGGATATATCGTATAACGATACGTAGATATAGGATATGACGTAAAACGTTATCTACATATGGGATATAACGTATAACGATATGTAGATATAGGATATAACGTATATCGATAGGTAGATATAGGATATCACGTATATCGATATGTAGATATAGGATATAACGTATAACGATACGTAGATATAGGATATAACGTATAACGATATGTAGACATAGGATATAACGTATAACGATTCGTAGATACAGGATATAACGTAAAACTTTATCTAAATATAGGTTATAACGTATAACGATATGTAGATATATGATATAACGTATAACGATATGTAGACATAGGATATAACGTATAACGATACGTAGATATAGGATATAACGTATAACGATATGTAGACATAGGATATAACGTATAACGATTCGTAGCTATAGGATATAACGTATAACGATATGTAGACATAGGATATAACGTATAACGATAGGTAGGTATAGGATATAACGTATAACAATACGTAGATATAGGATATAACGTAAAACGTTATCTACATATAGGATATAACGTATAACGATATGTAGATAGAGGATATAACGTAAAACGTTATCTACATATAGGATATAACGTATATCGATATGTAGATATAGGATATAACGTATAACGATACATAAATATAGGATATATCGTATAACGATACGTAGATATAGGATATAACGTATAACGATTCGTAGATATATGATATAACGTAAAACGTTATCTACATATAGGATATAACGTATAACAATATGTAGATGTATGATATAACGTATAACGATATGTAGACATAGGATATAACGTATAACGATTCGTAGATATAGTATATAACGTAAAACGTTATCTACATATAGGATATAACGTATATCGATATGTGGATATAGGATATAACGTATAACGATATTTAGATATAGGATATAACGTATAACGATACGTACATATAGGATATAACGTATAACGATACGTAGATATAGCATACAACGAATAACGATATGTAGATATAGGATATAACGTATAACGATATCTACATGTAGGATATAACGTATAACGATTCGTAGATATAGGATATGACGTAAAATGTTATCTACATATAGGATATAACCTATAACGATATGTAGATATAGGATATAACGTAAAACGTTATCTACATATAGGGTATAACGTATATCGATATGTGGATATACGATATAACGTATAACGACATTTACATGTAGGATATAACGTATAACGATATGTAGATATAGGATATAACGTATAACGATATGTAGATGTAGGATAGAACGTATAACGTTATCTACATATAGGATATAACGTATAACGATACGTACATATAGGATACAACGTATAACGATGTGTACACATAGGATATAAAGTATAACGATACGTAGATGTAGGATATAACGTAAAACGTTGTCTACATGTAGGATATAACGTATAACGATATGTAGATATAGGATATAACGTATAACGATATGCAGATATTGGATATAACGTATAACGATATCTACAGATAGGATATAACGTATAACGATATGTAGATGTAGGATGTAACGTATAACGTTATGTACATATAGGATATAACGTATAACGACACGTAGATATAGGATACAATGTATAACGATATGTAGATATAGGATATAACGTATAACGATATGTAGATATAGGATATAACGTATAACGATACGTAGATATAGTATATAACGTATAACGATATCTACATATAGGATATATCGTATAACGATACGTACATATAGGATATAACGTAAAACGTTATCTACATATAGGATATAACGTATAACCATATGTAGATGTAGGATGTAACGTATAACGTTATGTACATATAGGATATAACGTATAACGACACGTAGATATAGGATACAATGTATAACGATATGTAGATATAGGATATAACGTATAACGATATCTACATGTAGGATATAACGTATAACGATATGTAGACGTAGGATATAACGTATAACGTTATCTACATATAGGATATAACGTATAACGATACGTAGATATAGGATATAACGTGTAACGATATGTAGTTATAGGATATAACGTATAACGATATGTAGATATAGGATATAACGTATAACGATACGTAGATATAGTATATAACGTATAACGATATCTACATATAGGATATATCGTATAACGATACGTACATATAGGATATAACGTAAAACGTTATCTACATATAGGATATAACGTATAACGATATGTAGATGTAGGATGTAACGTATAACGTTATGTACATATAGGATATAACGTATAACGATACGTAGAGATAGGATACAACGTATAACGATACGTAGATATAGTATATAACGTATAACGATATCTACATATAGGATATATCGTATAACGATACGTAGATATAGGATATGACGTAAAACGTTATCTACATATGGGATATAACGTATAACGATATGTAGATATAGGATATAACGTATAACGATACGTAGATATAGGATATCACGTATAGCGATATGTAGACATAGGATATAACGTATAACGATTCGTAGATATAGGATATAACGTAAAACGTTATCTACATATAGGATATAACGTATAACGATATGTAGATATAGGATATAACATAAAACGTTATCTACATATAGGATATAACGTATATCGATATATACATGTAGGATATAACGTATAATGATACGTAGATATAGGATATCACGTATAGCGATATGTAGACATAGGATATAACGTATAACGATATGTAGGCATAGGATATAACGTATAACGATTCGTAGATATAGGATATAACGTAAAATGTTATCTACATATAGGATATAACCTATAACGATATGTAGATATAGGATATAACCTAAAACGTTATCTACATATAGGGTATAACGTATATCGATATGTGGATATACGATATAACGTATAACGATATTTACATGTAGGATATAACGTATAACGATATGTAGATATAGGATATAAGGTATAACGATATGTAGATGTAGGATAGAACGTATAACGTTATCTACATATAGGATATAACGTATAACGATACGTACATATAGGATACAACGTATAACGATGTGTACACATAGGATATAAAGTATAATGATACATAGATGTAGGATATAACGTAAAACGCTATCTACATGTAGGATATAACGTATAACGATATGTAGATATAGGATATAACGTATAACGATATGCAGATATTGGATGTAACGTATAACGATATCTACAGATAGGATATAACGTATAACGATATGTAGATGTAGGATGTAACGTATAACGTTATGTACATATAGGATATAACGTATAACGACACGTAGATATAGGATACAATGTATAACGATACGTAGATATAGTATATAACGTATAACGATATCTACATATAGGATATATCGTATAACGATACGTACATATAGGATATAACGTAAAACGTTATCTACATATAGGATATAACGTATAACGATATGTAGATGTAGGATGTAACGTATAACGTTATGTACATATAGGATATAACGTATAACGATACGTAGATATAGGATACAACGTATAACGATATGTAGATATAGGATATAACGTATAACGATATCTACATATAGGATATAACCTATAACGATATGTAGATATAGGATATAACGTAAAACGTTATCTACATATAGGGTATAACGTATATCGATATGCGGATATACGATATAACGTATAACGATATTTACATATAGGATATAACGTATAACGATACGTATAGTATATAACGTATAACGATATCTACATATAGGATATATCGTATAACGATGCGTAGATATAGGATATGACGTAAAACGTTATCTACATATGGGATATAACGTATAACGATATGTAGGCATTGGATATAACGTATAACGATTCGTAGATATAGGATATAACGTAAAACGTTATCTACATATAGGATATAACCTATAACGATATGTAGATATAGGATATAACGTAAAACGTTATCTACATATAGGATATGACGTATATCGATATGTAGATATAGGATATAACGTATAACGATACGTAGATATCGGATATAACGTATAACGATATGTAGACATAGGATATAACGTATAACGATTCGTAGATACAGGATATAACGTAAAACGTTATCTACATATAGGATATAACGTATAACGATATGTAGATATAGGATATAACGTATAACGATATGTAGACATAGGATATAACGTATAAAGATACGCAGATATAGGATATAACGTATAACGATATGTAGATATAGGATATAACGTATAACGATAGGTAGGTATAGGATATAACGTATATCAATACGTAGATATAGGATATAACGTAAAACGTTATCTGCATATAGGATATAACGTATAACGATATGTAGACATAGGATATAACGCAAAACGTTATCTACATATAGGATATAACGTATATCGATATGTAGATATAGGATATAACGTACAACGATACGTGAATATAGGATATAACGTATAACGATATGTAGACATAGGATATAACGTATAACGATTCGTAGATATAGGATATAACGTAAAACGTTATCTACATATAGGATATAACGTATAACGATATGTAGATGTAGGATATAACGTATAACGATATGTGGACATAGGATATAACGTATAACGATTCGTAGATATAGGATATAACGTAAAACGTTATCTGCATATAGGATATATCGTATAACGATATGTAGATATAGGATATAACGTATAACGATATGTAGATAGAGGATATAACGTAAAACGTTATCTACATATAGGATATAACGTATATCGATATGTAGATGTAGGATATAACGTATAACGATACATAAATATAGGATATAACGTATAACGATATGTAGATGTAGGATGTAACGTATAACGTTATGTACATATAGGATATAACGTATAACGACACGTAGATATAGGATACAATGTATAACGATATGTAGATATAGGATATAACGTATAATGATATCTACATGTAGGATATAACGTATAACGATATGTAGACGTAGGATATAACGTATAACGATATGTAGACATAGGATATAACGTATAACGATTCGTAGATATAGGGTATAACGTAAAACGTTATCTACATATAGGATATAACGTATAACGATACGTAGATATAGGATATAACGTATAACGATATGTAGACATAGGATATAACGTATAACGATTCGTAGATATAGGATATAACGTATAACGATATGTGGATATAGGATATAACGTTTAACGATAGGTAGGTATAGGATATAACGTATGACAATACGTAGATATAGGATATAACGTAAAACGTTATCTACATATAGGATATAACGTATAACGATATGTAGATATAGGATATAACGTAAAACGTTATCTACATATAGGATATAACGTATATCGATATGTAGATATAGGATATAACGTATAACGATACATAAATATAGGATATAACGTATAACGATATGTAGACATTGGATATAACGTATAACGATTCGTAGATATAGGATATAACGTAAAACGTTATCTACATATAGGATATAACGTATAACGATATGTAGATGTATGATATAACGAATAACGATATGTAGACATAGGATATAACGTATAACGATACGTACATATAGGATATAACGTATAACGATACGTAGATATAGGATACAACGAATAACGATATGTAGATATAGGATATAACGTATAACGATATCTACATGTCGGATATAACGTATAACGATACGTAGATATAGGATATCACGTATAGCGATATGTAGACATAGGATATAACGTATAACGATATGTAGGCATAGGATATAACGTATAACGATTCGTAGATATAGGATATAACGTAAAATGTTATCTACATATAGGATATAACCTATAAAGATATGTAGATATAGGATATAACGAAAAACGTTATCTACATATAGGGTATAACGTATATCGATATGTGGATATACGATATAACGTATAACGATATTTACATGTAGGATATAACGTATAACGATATGTAGATATAGGATATAACGTATAACGATATGTAGATGTAGGATAGAACGTATAACGTTATCTACATATAGGATATAACGTATAACGATACGTACATATAGGATACAACGTATAACGATGTGTACACATAGGATATAAAGTATAACGATACGTAGATGTAGGATATAACGTAAAACGTTATCTACATGTAGGATATAACGTATAACGTTATGTAGATATAGGATATAACGTATAACGATATGCAGATATTGGATATAACGTATAACGATATCTACAGATAGGATATAACGTATAACGATATGTAGATGTAGGATGTAACGTATAACGTTATGTACATATAGGATATAACGTATAACGACACGTAGATATAGGATACAATGTATGACGATATGTAGATATAGGATATAACGTATAACGATATCTACATGTAGGATATAACGTATAACGATATGTAGACGTAGGATATAACGTATAACGTTATCTACATATAGGATATAACGTATAGCGATACGTAGATGTAGGATATAACATAAAACGTTATCTACATATAGGATATAACGTATATCGATATGTAGATATAGGATATAACTTATAACGATACATAAATATAGGATATAACGTATAACGATATGTAGACATAGGATATAACTTATAACGATACGTACATATAGGATATAACGTAAAACGTTATCTACATATAGGATATAACGTATAACGATATGTAGATGTAGGATGTAACGTATAACGTTATGTACATATAGGATATAACGTATAACGATACGTAGATATAGGATACAACGTATAACGATATGTAGACGTAGGATATAACGTATAACGTTATCTACATATAGGATATAACGTCTAACGATATCTACATGTAGGATATAACGTATATCGATATGTAGATATAGGATATAACGTATAACGATTCGTAGCTATAGGATATAACTTATAACGATACATAAATATAGGATATAACGTATAACGATATGTAGACATAGGATATAACGTATAACGATTCGTAGATATAGGATATAACGTAAAACGTTATCTACATATAGGATATAACGTATAACGATATGTAGATGTATGATATAACGTATAACGATATGTAGACATAGGATATAACGTATAACGATTCGTAGATATAGGATATAACGCAAAACGTTATCTACATATAGGATATAACGTATAACGATACGTAGATATAGGATATAACGTATAACGATATGTAGACATAGGATATTACGTATAACGATTCGTAGATATAGGATATAACGTATAACGATATGTAGATATAGGATATAACGTATAACGATAGGTAGGTATAGGATATAACGTATAACAATACGTAGATATAGGATATAACGTAAAACGTTGTCTACATATAGGATATAACGCATAACGATATGTAGATATAGGATATAACGTAAAACGTTATCTACATATAGGATATAACGTATATCGATATGTAGATATAGGATATAACGTATAAGGATACATAAATAAGGGATATAACGTATAACGATATGTAGACATTGGATATAACGTATAACGATTCGTAGATATAGGATAAACGTAAAACGTTATCTACATATAGGATATAACGTATAACGATATGTAGATGTATGATATAACGTATAACGATATCTGCATATAGGATATAACGTATAACGATATGTAGACGTAGGATATAACGTATAACGTTATCTACATATAGGATATAACGTATAACGATACGTAGATATAGGATACAACGTATAACGATATGTAGATATAGGATATAACGTATAACGATAACTGCATATAGGATATAACGTATAACGATATGTAGACGTAGGATATAACGTATAACGTTATCTACATATAGGATATAACGTATAACGATACGTAGATATAGGATACAACGAATAACGATATGTAGATATAGGATATAACGTATAACGATATCTACATGTCGGATATAACGTATAACGATACGTAGATATAGGATATCACGTATAGCGATATGTAGACATAGGATATAACGTATAACGATATGTAGGCATAGGATATAACGTATAACGATTCGTAGATATAGGATATAACGTAAAATGTTATCTACATATAGGATATAACCTATAAAGATATGTAGATATAGGATATAACGAAAAACGTTATCTACATATAGGGTATAACGTATATCGATATGTGGATATACGATATAACGTATAACGATATTTACATGTAGGATATAACGTATAACGATATGTAGATATAGGATATAACGTATAACGATATGTAGATGTAGGATAGAACGTATAACGTTATCTACATATAGGATATAACGTGTAACGATACTTACATATAGGATACAACGTATAACGATGTGTACACATAGGATATAAAGTATAACGATACGTAGATGTAGGATATAACGTAAAACGTTATCTACATGTAGGATATAACGTATAACGTTATGTAGATATAGGATATAACGTATAACGATATGCAGATATTGGATATAACGTATAACGATATCTACAGATAGGATATAACGTATAACGATATGTAGATGTAGGATGTAACGTATAACGTTATGTACATATAGGATATAACGTATAACGACACGTAGATATAGGATACAATGTATGACGATATGTAGATATAGGATATAACGTATAACGATATCTACATGTAGGATATAACGTATAACGATATGTAGACGTAGGATATAACGTATAACGTTATCTACATATAGGATATAACGTATAGCGATACGTAGATGTAGGATATAACATAAAACGTTATCTACATATAGGATATAACGTATATCGATATGTAGATATAGGATATAACTTATAACGATACATAAATATAGGATATAACGTATAACGATATGTAGACATAGGATATAACTTATAACGATACGTACATATAGGATATAACGTAAAACGTTATCTACATATAGGATATAACGTATAACGATATGTAGATGTAGGATGTAACGTATAACGTTATGTACATATAGGATATAACGTATAACGATACGTAGATATAGGATACAACGTATAACGATATGTAGATATAGGATATAACGTATAACGATATCTGCATATAGGATATAACGTATAACGATATGTAGACGTAGGATATAACGTATAACGTTATCTACATATAGGATATAACGTATAGCGATACGTAGATGTAGGATATAACATAAAACGTTATCTACATATAGGATATAACGTATAACGATATGTAGATGTATGATATAACGTATAACGATATGTAGACATAGGATATAACGTATAACGATTCGTAGGTATAGGATATAACGTATAACGATAGGTAGGTATAGGCTATAACGTATAACGATTCGTAGCTATAGGATATAACGTATAACGATATCTACATGTAGGATATAACGTATATCAATACGTAGATATAGGATATAACGTAAAACGTTATCTACATATAGGATATAACGTATATCGATATGTAGATATAGGATATAACTTATAACGATACATAAATATAGGATATAACGTATAACGATATGTAGACATAGGATATAACGTATAACGATTCGTAGCTATAGGATATAACGTCTAACGATATCTACATGTAGGATATAACGTATAACGATATGTAGACGTAGGATATAACGTATATCGATATGTAGATATAGGATATAACGTATAGCGATATGTAGATATAGGATATAACATAAAACGTTATCTACATATAGGATATAACGTATAACGACACGTAGATATAGGATACAATGTATGACGATATGTAGATATAGGATATAACGTATAACGATATCTACATGTAGGATATAACGTATAACGATATGTAGACGTAGGATATAACGTATATCGATATGTAGATATAGGATATAACGTATAGCGATATGTAGACATAGGATATAACGTATAACGAGTCGTAGATATAGGATATAACGTAAAACGTTATCTACATATAGGATATAACGTATAACGATTCGTAGATACAGGATATAACGTAAAACGTTATCTACATATAGGATATAACGTATAACGATATGTAGATATAGGATATAACGTATAACGATATGTAGACATAGGATATAACGTATAACGATACGCAGATATAGGATATAACGTATAACGATATGTAGATATAGGATATAACGTATAACGATAGGTAGGTATAGGCTATAACGTATAACGATTCGTAGCTATAGGATATAACGTATAACGATATCTACATGTAGGATATAACGTATATCAATACGTAGATATAGGATATAACGTAAAACGTTATCTACATATAGGATATAACGTATATCGATATGTAGATATAGGATATAACTTATAACGATACATAAATATAGGATATAACGTATAACGATATGTAGACATAGGATATAACGTATAACGATTCGTAGCTATAGGATATAACGTCTAACGATATCTACATGTAGGATATAACGTATATCGATATGTAGATATAGGATATAACGTATAACGATTCGTAGCTATAGGATATAACTTATAACGATACATAAATATAGGATATAACGTATAACGATATGTAGACATAGGATATAACGTATAACGATTCGTAGATATAGGATATAACGTAAAACGTTATCTACATATAGGATATAACGTATAACGATATGTAGATGTATGATATAACGTATAACGATATGTAGACATAGGATATAACGTATAACGATTCGTAGATATAGGATATAACGCAAAACGTTATCTACATATAGGATATAACGTATAACGATACGTAGATATAGGATATAACGTATAACGATATGTAGACATAGGATATTACGTATAACGATTCGTAGATATAGGATATAACGTATAACGATATGTAGATATAGGATATAACGTATAACGATAGGTAGGTATAGGATATAACGTATAACAATACGTAGATATAGGATATAACGTAAAACGTTGTCTACATATAGGATATAACGCATAACGATATGTAGATATAGGATATAACGTAAAACGTTATCTACATATAGGATATAACGTATATCGATATGTAGATATAGGATATAACGTATAAGGATACATAAATAAGGGATATAACGTATAACGATATGTAGACATTGGATATAACGTATAACGATTCGTAGATATAGGATATAACGTAAAACGTTATCTACATATAGGATATAACGTATAACGATATGTAGATGTATGATATAACGTATAACGATATGTAGACATAGGATATAACGTATAACGATTCGTAGGTATAGGATATAACGTAAAACGTTATCTACATATAGGATATAACGTATAACGATATGTAGATATAGGATATAACATAAAACGTTATCTACATATAGGATATAACGTATATCGATATGTAGATATAGGATATAACTTATAACGATACATAAATATAGGATATAACGTATAACGATATGTAGACATAGGATATAACTTATAACGATTCGTAGATATAGGATATAACGTATAACGTTATCTACATATAGGATATAACGTATATCGATATGTAGATATAGGATATAACGTATAACGATACGTGAATATAGGATATAACGTATAACGATATGTAGACATAGGATATAACGTATAACGATTCGTAGATATAGGATATAACGTAAAACGTTATCTGCATATAGGATATAACGTATAACGATATGTAGATATAGGATATAACATAAAACGTTATCTACATATAGGATATAACGTATATCGATATGTGGATATAGGATATAACGTATAACGATATTTAGATATAGGATATAACGTATAACGATACGTACATATAGGATATAACGTATAACGTTATCTACATATAGGATATATCGTATAACGATACGTAGATATAGGATATGACGTAAAACGTTATCTACATATGGGATATAACGTATAACGATATGTAGATATAGGATATAACGTATATCGATAGGTAGATATGGGATACCACGTATATCGATATGTAGATATAGGATATAACGTATAACGATACGTAGATATAGGATATAACGTATAACGATATGTAGACATAGGATATAACGTATAACGATTCGTAGATACAGGATATAACGTAAAACTTTATCTAAATATAGGTTATAACGTATAACGATATGTAGATATATGATATAACGTATAACGATATGTAGACATTGGATATAACGTATAACGATACGTAGATATAGGATATAACGTATAACGATATGTAGACATAGGATATAACGTATAACGATTCGTAGCTATAGGATATAACGTATAACGATATGTAGACATAGGATATAACGTATAACGATAGGTAGGTATAGGATATAACGTATAACAATACGTAGATATAGGATATAACGTAAAACGTTATCTACATATAGGATATAACGTATAACGATATGTAGATAGAGGATATAACGTAAAACGTTATCTACATATAGGATATAACGTATATCGATATGTAGATATAGGATATAACGTATAACGATACATAAATATAGGATATATCGTATAACGATACGTAGATATAGGATATAACGTATAACGATTCGTAGATATATGATATAACGTAAAACGTTATCTACATATAGGATATAACGTATAACAATATGTAGATGTATGATATAACGTATAACGATATGTAGACATAGGATATAACGTATAACGATTCGTAGATATAGTATATAACGTAAAACGTTATCTACATATAGGATATAACGTATAACGATATGTAGATATAGGATATTACATAAAACGTTATCTACATATAGGATATAACGTATATCGATATGTGGATATAGGATATAACGTATAACGATATTTAGATATAGGATATAACGTATAACGATACGTACATATAGGATATAACGTATAACGATACGTAGATATAGGATACAACGAATAACGATATGTAGATATAGGATATAACGTATAACGATATCTACATGTAGGATATAACGTATAACGATACGTAGATATAGGATATCACGTATAGCGATATGTAGACATAGGATATAACGTATAACGATATGTAGGCATAGGATATAACGTATAACGATTCGTAGATATAGGATATGACGTAAAATGTTATCTACATATAGGATATAACCTATAACGATATGTAGATATAGGATATAACGTAAAACGTTATCTACATATAGGGTATAACGTATATCGATATGTGGATATACGATATAACGTATAACGACATTTACATGTAGGATATAACGTATAACGATATGTAGATATAGGATATAACGTATAACGATATGTAGATGTAGGATAGAACGTATAACGTTATCTACATATAGGATATAACGTATAACGATACGTACATATAGGATACAACGTATAACGATGTGTACACATAGGATATAAAGTATAACGATACGTAGATGTAGGATATAACGTAAAACGTTGTCTACATGTAGGATATAACGTATAACGATATGTAGATATAGGATATAACGTATAACGATATGCAGATATTGGATATAACGTATAACGATATCTACAGATAGGATATAACGTATAACGATATGTAGATGTAGGATGTAACGTATAACGTTATGTACATATAGGATATAACGTATAACGACACGTAGATATAGGATATTACATAAAACGTTATCTACATATAGGATATAACGTATATCGATATGTGGATATAGGATATAACGTATAACGATATTTAGATATAGGATATATCGTATAACGATACGTACATATAGGATATAACGTAAAACGTTATCTACATATAGGATATAACGTATAACGATATGTAGATGTAGGATGTAACGTATAACGTTATGTACATATAGGATATAACGTATAACGACACGTAGATATAGGATACAATGTATAACGATATGTAGATATAGGATATAACGTATAACGATATCTACATGTAGGATATAACGTATAACGATATGTAGACGTAGGATATAACGTATAACGTTATCTACATATAGGATATAACGTATAACGATACGTAGATATAGGATATAACGTGTAACGATATGTAGTTATAGGATATAACGTATAACGATATGTAGATATAGGATATAACGTATAACGATACGTAGATATAGTATATAACGTATAACGATATCTACATATAGGATATATCGTATAACGATACGTACATATAGGATATAACGTAAAACGTTATCTACATATAGGATATAACGTATAACGATATGTAGATGTAGGATGTAACGTATAACGTTATGTACATATAGGATATAACGTATAACGATACGTAGATATAGGATACAACGTATAACGATACGTAGATATAGTATATAACGTATAACGATATCTACATATAGGATATATCGTATAACGATACGTAGATATAGGATATGACGTAAAACGTTATCTACATATGGGATATAACGTATAACGATATGTAGATATAGGATATAACGTATAACGATACGTAGATATAGGATATCACGTATAGCGATATGTAGACATAGGATATAACGTATAACGATTCGTAGATATAGGATATAACGTAAAACGTTATCTACATATAGGATATAACGTATAACGATATGTAGATGTATGATATAACGTATAACGATATGTAGACATAGGATATAACGTATAACGATTCGTAGATATAGGATATAACGTAAAACGTTATCTACATATAGGATATAACGTATAACGATATGTAGATATAGGATATAACATAAAACGTTACCTACATATAGGATACAACGTATATCGATATATACATGTAGGATATAACGTATAACGATACGTAGATATAGGATATCACGTATAGCGATATGTAGACATAGGATATAACGTATAACGATATGTAGGCATAGGATATAACGTATAACGATTCGTAGATATAGGATATAACGTAAAATGTTATCTACATATAGGATATAACCTATAACGATATGTAGATATAGGATATAACCTAAAACGTTATCTACATATAGGGTATAACGTATATCGATATGTGGATATACGATATAACGTATAACGATATTTACATGTAGGATATAACGTATAACGATATGTAGATATAGGATATAAGGTATAACGATATGTAGATGTAGGATAGAACGTATAACGTTATCTACATATAGGATATAACGTATAACGATACGTACATATAGGATACAACGTATAACGATGTGTACACATAGGATATATAGTATAACGATACATAAATGTAGGATATAACGTAAAACGCTATCTACATGTAGGATATAACGTATAACGATATGTAGATATAGGATATAACGTATAACGATATGCAGATATTGGATGTAACGTATAACGATATCTACAGATAGGATATAACGTATAACGATATGTAGATGTAGGATGTAACGTATAACGTTATGTACATATAGGATATAACGTATAACGACACGTAGATATAGGATACAATGTATAACGATACGTAGATATAGTATATAACGTATAACGATATCTACATATAGGATATATCGTATAACGATACGTACATATAGGATATAACGTAAAACGTTATCTACATATAGGATATAACGTATAACGATATGTAGATGTAGGATGTAACGTATAACGTTATGTACATATAGGATATAACGTATAACGATACGTAGATATAGGATACAACGTATAACGATATGTAGATATAGGATATAACGTATAACGATATCTACATATAGGATATAACCTATAACGATATGTAGATATAGGATATAACGTAAAACGTTATCTACATATAGGGTATAACGTATATCGATATGCGGATATACGATATAACGTATAACGATATTTACATATAGGATATAACGTATAACGATACGTATAGTATATAACGTATAACGATATCTACATATAGGATATATCGTATAACGATGCGTAGATATAGGATATGACGTAAAACGTTATCTACATATGGGATATAACGTATAACGATATGTAGGCATAGGATATAACGTATAACGATTCGTAGATATAGGATATAACGTAAAACGTTATCTACATATAGGATATAACCTATAACGATATGTAGATATAGGATATAACGTAAAACGTTATCTACATATAGGATATGACGTATATCGATATGTAGATATAGGATATAACGTATAACGATACGTAGATATAGGATATAACGTATAACGATATGTAGACATAGGATATAACGTATAACGATTCGTAGATACAGGATATAACGTAAAACGTTATCTACATATAGGATATAACGTATAACGATATGTAGATATAGGATATAACGTATAACGATATGTAGACATAGGATATAACGTATAAAGATACGCAGATATAGGATATAACGTATAACGATATGTAGATATAGGATATAACGTATAACGATAGGTAGGTATAGGATATAACGTATATCAATACGTAGATATAGGATATAACGTAAAACGTTATCTACATATAGGATATAACGTATAACGATATGTAGACATAGGATATAACGCAAAACGTTATCTACATATAGGATATAACGTATATCGATATGTAGATATAGGATATAACGTACAACGATACGTGAATATAGGATATAACGTATAACGATATGTAGACATAGGATATAACGTATAACGATTCGTAGATATAGGATATAACGTAAAACGTTATCTACATATAGGATATAACGTATAACGATATGTAGATGTAGGATATAACGTATAACGATATGTGGACATAGGATATAACGTATAACGATTCGTAGATATAGGATATAACGTAAAACGTTATCTGCATATAGGATATATCGTATAACGATATGTAGATATAGGATATAACGTATAACGATATGTAGATAGAGGATATAACGTAAAACGTTATCTACATATAGGATATAACGTATATCGATATGTAGATATAGGATATAACGTATAACGATACATAAATATAGGATATAACGTATAACGATATGTAGATGTAGGATGTAACGTATAACGTTATGTACATATAGGATATAACGTATAACGACACGTAGATATAGGATACAATGTATAACGATATGTAGATATAGGATATAACGTATAATGATATCTACATGTAGGATATAACGTATAACGATATGTAGACGTAGGATATAACGTATAACGATATGTAGACATAGGATATAACGTATAACGATTCGTAGATATAGGGTATAACGTAAAACGTTATCTACATATAGGATATAACGTATAACGATACGTAGATATAGGATATAACGTATAACGATATGTAGACATAGGATATAACGTATAACGATTCGTAGATATAGGATATAACGTATAACGATATGTAGATATAGGATATAACGTTTAACGATAGGTAGGTATAGGATATAACGTATGACAATACGTAGATATAGGATATAACGTAAAACGTTATCTACATATAGGATATAACGTATAACGATATGTAGATATAGGATATAACGTAAAACGTTATCTACATATAGGATATAACGTATATCGATATGTAGATATAGGATATAACGTATAACGATACATAAATATAGGATATAACGTATAACGATATGTAGACATTGGATATAACGTATAACGATTCGTAGATATAGGATATAACGTAAAACGTTATCTACATATAGGATATAACGTATAACGATATGTAGATGTATGATATAACGAATAACGATATGTAGACATAGGATATAACGTATAACGATACGTACATATAGGATATAACGTATATCGATACGTAGATATAGGATACAACGAATAACGATATGTAGATATAGGATATAACGTATAACGATATCTACATGTCGGATATAACGTATAACGATACGTAGATATAGGATATCACGTATAGCGATATGTAGACATAGGATATAACGTATAACGATATGTAGGCATAGGATATAACGTATAACGATTCGTAGATATAGGATATAACGTAAAATGTTATCTACATATAGGATATAACCTATAAAGATATGTAGATATAGGATATAACGAAAAACGTTATCTACATATAGGGTATAACGTATATCGATATGTGGATATACGATATAACGTATAACGATATTTACATGTAGGATATAACGTATAACGATATGTAGATATAGGATATAACGTATAACGATATGTAGATGTAGGATAGAACGTATAACGTTATCTACATATAGGATATAACGTATAACGATACGTACATATAGGATACAACGTATAACGATGTGTACACATAGGATATAAAGTATAACGATACGTAGATGTAGGATATAACGTAAAACGTTATCTACATGTAGGATATAACGTATAACGTTATGTAGATATAGGATATAACGTATAACGATATGCAGATATTGGATATAACGTATAACGATATCTACAGATAGGATATAACGTATAACGATATGTAGATGTAGGATGTAACGTATAACGTTATGTACATATAGGATATAACGTATAACGACACGTAGATATAGGATACAATGTATGACGATATGTAGATATAGGATATAACGTATAACGATATCTACATGTAGGATATAACGTATAACGATATGTAGACGTAGGATATAACGTATAACGTTATCTACATATAGGATATAACGTATAGCGATACGTAGATGTAGGATATAACATAAAACGTTATCTACATATAGGATATAACGTATATCGATATGTAGATATAGGATATAACTTATAACGATACATAAATATAGGATATAACGTAAAACGTTATCTACATATAGGATATAACGTATAACGATATGTAGATGTAGGATGTAACGTATAACGTTATGTACATATAGGATATAACGTATAACGATACGTAGATATAGGATACAACGTATAACGATATGTAGATATAGGATATAACGTATAACGATATCTGCATATAGGATATAACGTATAACGATATGTAGACGTAGGATATAACGTATAACGTTATCTACATATAGGATATAACGTATAGCGATACGTAGATGTAGGATATAACATAAAACGTTATCTACATATAGGATATAACGTATAACGATATGTAGATGTATGATATAACGTATAACGATATGTAGACATAGGATATAACGTATAACGATTCGTAGGTATAGGATATAACGTAAAACGTTATCTACATATAGGATATAACGTATAACGATATGTAGATATAGGATATAACATAAAACGTTATCTACATATAGGATATAACGTATATCGATATGTAGATATAGGATATAACTTATAACGATACATAAATATAGGATATAACGTATAACGATATGTAGACATAGGATATAACTTATAACGATTCGTAGATATAGGATATAACGTAAAACGTTATCTACATATGGGATATAACGTATAACGATATGTAGGCATAGGATATAACGTATAACGATTCGTAGATATAGGATATAACGTAAAACGTTATCTACATATAGGATATAACCTATAACGATATGTAGATATAGGGTATAACGTAAAACGTTATCTACATATAGGATATAACGTATATCGATATGTAGATATAGGATATAACGTATAACGATATGTAGATATAGGATATAACGTATAACGATACGTGAATATAGGATATAACGTATAACGATATGTAGACATAGGATATAACGTATAACGATTCGTAGATATAGGATATAACGTAAAACGTTATCTACATATAGGATATAACGTATAACGATATGTAGATGTAGGATATAACGTATAACGATATGTGGACATAGGATATAACGTATAACGATTCGTAGATATAGGATATAACGTAAAACGTTATCTGCATATAGGATATAACGTATAACGATATGTAGATATAGGATATAACATAAAACGTTATCTACATATAGGATATAACGTATATCGATATGTGGATATAGGATATAACGTATAACGATATTTAGATATAGGATATAACGTATAACGATACGTACATATAGGATATAACGTATAACGTTATCTACATATAGGATATATCGTATAACGATACGTAGATATAGGATATGACGTAAAACGTTATCTACATATGGGATATAACGTATAACGATATGTAGATATAGGATATAACGTATATCGATAGGTAGATATAGGATATCACGTATATCGATATGTAGATATAGGATATAACGTATAACGATACGTAGATATAGGATATATCGTATAACGATATGTAGACATAGGATATAACGTATAACGATTCGTAGATACAGGATATAACGTAAAACTTTATCTACATATAGGTTATAACGTATAACGATATGTAGATATATGATATAACGTATAACGATATGTAGATATATGATATAACGTATAACGATATGTAGACATAGGATATAACGTATAACGATACGTAGATATAGGATATAACGTATAACGATATGTAGACATTGGATATAACGTATAACGATTCGTAGCTATAGGATATAACGTATAACGATATGTAGACATAGGATATAACGTATAACGATAGGTAGGTATAGGATATAACGTATAACAATACGTAGATATAGGATATAACGTAAAACGATATCTACATATAGGATATAACGTATAACGATATGTAGATAGAGGATATAACGTAAAACGTTATCTACATATAGGATATAACGTATATCGATATGTAGATATAGGATATAACTTATAACGATACATAAATATAGGATATATCGTATAACGATACGTAGATATAGGATATAACGTATAACGATTCGTAGATATATGATATAACGTAAAACGTTATCTACATATAGGATATAACGTATAACAATATGTAGATGTATGATATAACGTATAACGATATGTAGACATAGGATATAACGTATAACGATTCGTAGATATAGGATATAACGTAAAACGTTATCTACATATAGGATATAACGTATAACGATATGTAGATATAGGATATTACATAAAACGTTATCTACATATAGGATATAACGTATATCGATATGTGGATATAGGATATAACGTATAACGATATTTAGATATAGGATATAACGTATAACGATACGTACATATAGGATATAACGTATAACGATACGTAGATATAGGATACAACGAATAACGATATGTAGATATAGGATATAACGTATAAAGATATCTACATGTAGGATATAACGTATAACGATACGTAGATATAGGATATCACGTATAGCGATATGTAGACATAGGATATAACGTATAACGATATGTAGGCATAGGATATAACGTATAACGATTCGTAGATATAGGATATGACGTAAAATGTTATCTACATATAGGATATAACCTATAACGATATGTAGATATAGGATATAACGTAAAACGTTATCTACATATAGGGTATAACGTATATCGATATGTGGATATACGATATAACGTATAGCGACATTTACATGTAGGATATAACGTATAACGATATGTAGATATAGGATATAACGTATAACGATATGTAGATGTAGGATAGAACGTATAACGTTATCTACATATAGGATATAACGTATAACGATACGTACATATAGGATACAACGTATAACGATGTGTGCACATAGGATATAAAGTATAACGATACGTAGATGTAGGATATAACGTAAAACGTTGTCTACATGTAGGATATAACGTATAACGATATGTAGATATAGGATATAACGTATAACGATATGCAGATATTGGATATAACGTATAACGATATCTGCAGATAGGATATAACGTATAACGATATGTAGATGTAGGATGTAACGTATAACGTTATGTACATATAGGATATAACGTATAACGACACGTAGATATAGGATACAATGTATAACGATATGTAGATATAGGATATAACGTATAACGATATCTACATGTAGGACATAACGTATAACGATATGTAGACGTAGGATATAACGTATAACGTTATCTACATATAGGATATAACGTATATCGATATGTAGATATAGGATATAACGTATAACGATACATAAATATAGGATATAACGTATAACGATATGTAGATGTAGGATGTAACGTATAACGTTATGTACATATAGGATATAACGTATAACGACACGTAGATATAGGATACAATGTATAACGATATGTAGATATAGGATATAACGTATAATGATATCTACATGTAGGATATAACGTATAACGATATGTAGACGTAGGATATAACGTATAACGATATGTAGACATAGGATATAACGTATAACGATTCGTAGATATAGGGTATAACGTAAAACGTTATCTACATATAGGATATAACGTATAACGATACGTAGATATAGGATATAACGTATAACGATATGTAGACATAGGATATAACGTATAACGATTCGTAGATATAGGATATAACGTATAACGATATGTAGATATAGGATATAACGTTTAACGATAGGTAGGTATAGGATATAACGTATGACAATACGTAGATATAGGATATAACGTAAAACGTTATCTACATATAGGATATAACGTATAACGATATGTAGATATAGGATATAACGTAAAACGTTATCTACATATAGGATATAACGTATATCGATATGTAGATATAGGATATAACGTATAACGATACATAAATATAGGATATAACGTATAACGATATGTAGACATTGGATATAACGTATAACGATTCGTAGATATAGGATATAACGTAAAACGTTATCTACATATAGGATATAACGTATAACGATATGTAGATGTATGATATAACGAATAACGATATGTAGACATAGGATATAACGTATAACGATACGTACATATAGGATATAACGTATATCGATACGTAGATATAGGATACAACGAATAACGATATGTAGATATAGGATATAACGTATAACGATATCTACATGTCGGATATAACGTATAACGATACGTAGATATAGGATATCACGTATAGCGATATGTAGACATAGGATATAACGTATAACGATATGTAGGCATAGGATATAACGTATAACGATTCGTAGATATAGGATATAACGTAAAATGTTATCTACATATAGGATATAACCTATAAAGATATGTAGATATAGGATATAACGAAAAACGTTATCTACATATAGGGTATAACGTATATCGATATGTGGATATACGATATAACGTATAACGATATTTACATGTAGGATATAACGTATAACGATATGTAGATATAGGATATAACGTATAACGATATGTAGATGTAGGATAGAACGTATAACGTTATCTACATATAGGATATAACGTATAACGATACGTACATATAGGATACAACGTATAACGATGTGTACACATAGGATATAAAGTATAACGATACGTAGATGTAGGATATAACGTAAAACGTTATCTACATGTAGGATATAACGTATAACGTTATGTAGATATAGGATATAACGTATAACGATATGCAGATATTGGATATAACGTATAACGATATCTACAGATAGGATATAACGTATAACGATATGTAGATGTAGGATGTAACGTATAACGTTATGTACATATAGGATATAACGTATAACGACACGTAGATATAGGATACAATGTATGACGATATGTAGATATAGGATATAACGTATAACGATATCTACATGTAGGATATAACGTATAACGATATGTAGACGTAGGATATAACGTATAACGTTATCTACATATAGGATATAACGTATAGCGATACGTAGATGTAGGATATAACATAAAACGTTATCTACATATAGGATATAACGTATATCGATATGTAGATATAGGATATAACTTATAACGATACATAAATATAGGATATAACGTATAACGATATGTAGACATAGGATATAACTTATAACGATACGTACATATAGGATATAACGTAAACCGTTATCTACATATAGGATATAACGTATAACGATATGTAGATGTAGGATGTAACGTATAACGTTATGTACATATAGGATATAACGTATAACGATACGTAGATATAGGATACAACGTATAACGATATGTAGATATAGGATATAACGTATAACGATATCTGCATATAGGATATAACGTATAACGATATGTAGACGTAGGATATAACGTATAACGTTATCTACATATAGGATATAACGTATAGCGATACGTAGATGTAGGATATAACATAAAACGTTATCTACATATAGGATATAACGTATAACGATATGTAGATGTATGATATAACGTATAACGATATGTAGACATAGGATATAACGTATAACGATTCGTAGGTATAGGATATAACGTAAAACGTTATCTACATATAGGATATAACGTATAACGATATGTAGATATAGGATATAACATAAAACGTTATCTACATATAGGATATAACGTATATCGATATGTAGATATAGGATATAACTTATAACGATACATAAATATAGGATATAACGTATAACGATATGTAGACATAGGATATAACTTATAACGATTCGTAGATATAGGATATAACGTAAAACGTTATCTACATATGGGATATAACGTATAACGATATGTAGGCATAGGATATAACGTATAACGATTCGTAGATATAGGATATAACGTAAAACGTTATCTACATATAGGATATAACCTATAACGATATGTAGATATAGGGTATAACGTAAAACGTTATCTACATATAGGATATAACGTATATCGATATGTAGATATAGGATATAACGTATAACGATATGTAGATATAGGATATAACGTATAACGATACGTGAATATAGGATATAACGTATAACGATATGTAGACATAGGATATAACGTATAACGATTCGTAGATATAGGATATAACGTAAAACGTTATCTACATATAGGATATAACGTATAACGATATGTAGATGTAGGATATAACGTATAACGATATGTGGACATAGGATATAACGTATAACGATTCGTAGATATAGGATATAACGTAAAACGTTATCTGCATATAGGATATAACGTATAACGATATGTAGATATAGGATATAACATAAAACGTTATCTACATATAGGATATAACGTATATCGATATGTGGATATAGGATATAACGTATAACGATATTTAGATATAGGATATAACGTATAACGATACGTACATATAGGATATAACGTATAACGTTATCTACATATAGGATATATCGTATAACGATACGTAGATATAGGATATGACGTAAAACGTTATCTACATATGGGATATAACGTATAACGATATGTAGATATAGGATATAACGTATATCGATAGGTAGATATAGGATATCACGTATATCGATGTGTAGATATAGGATATAACGTATAACGATACGTAGATATAGGATATATCGTATAACGATATGTAGACATAGGATATAACGTATAACGATTCGTAGATACAGGATATAACGTAAAACTTTATCTACATATAGGTTATAACGTATAACGATATGTAGATATATGATATAACGTATAACGATATGTAGATATATGATATAACGTATAACGATATGTAGACATAGGATATAACGTATAACGATACGTAGATATAGGATATAACGTATAACGATATGTAGACATTGGATATAACGTATAACGATTCGTAGCTATAGGATATAACGTATAACGATATGTAGACATAGGATATAACGTATAACGATAGGTAGGTATAGGATATAACGTATAACAATACGTAGATATAGGATATAACGTAAAACGTTATCTACATATAGGATATAACGTATAACGATATGTAGATAGAGGATATAACGTAAAACGTTATCTACATATAGGATATAACGTATATCGATATGTAGATATAGGATATAACTTATAACGATACATAAATATAGGATATATCGTATAACGATACGTAGATATAGGATATAACGTATAACGATTCGTAGATATATGATATAACGTAAAACGTTATCTACATATAGGATATAACGTATAACAATATGTAGATGTATGATATAACGTATAACGATATGTAGACATAGGATATAACGTATTACGATTCGTAGATATAGGATATAACGTAAAACGTTATCTACATATAGGATATAACGTATAACGATATGTAGATATAGGATATTACATAAAACGTTATCTACATATAGGATATAACGTATATCGATATGTGGATATAGGATATAACGTATAACGATATTTAGATATAGGATATAACGTATAACGATACGTACATATAGGATATAACGTATAACGATACGTAGATATAGGATACAACGAATAACGATATGTAGATATAGGATATAACGTATAACGATATCTACATGTAGGATATAACGTATAACGATACGTAGATATAGGATATCACGTATAGCGATATGTAGACATAGGATATAACGTATAACGATATGTAGGCATAGGATATAACGTATAACGATTCGTAGATATAGGATATGACGTAAAATGTTATCTACATATAGGATATAACCTATAACGATATGTAGATATAGGATATAACGTAAAACGTTATCTACATATAGGGTATAACGTATATCGATATGTGGATATACGATATAACGTATAGCGACATTTACATGTAGGATATAACGTATAACGATATGTAGATATAGGATATAACGTATAACGATATGTAGATGTAGGATAGAACGTATAACGTTATCTACATATAGGATATAACGTATAACGATACGTACATATAGGATACAACGTATAACGATGTGTGCACATAGGATATAAAGTATAACGATACGTAGATGTAGGATATAACGTAAAACGTTGTCTACATGTAGGATATAACGTATAACGATATGTAGATATAGGATATAACGTATAACGATATGCAGATATTGGATATAACGTATAACGATATCTACAGATAGGATATAACGTATAACGATATGTAGATGTAGGATGTAACGTATAACGTTATGTACATATAGGATATAACGTATAACGACACGTAGATATAGGATACAATGTATAACGATATGTAGATATAGGATATAACGTATAACGATATCTACATGTAGGACATAACGTATAACGATATGTAGACGTAGGATATAACGTATAACGTTATCTACATATAGGATATAACGTATAACGATACGTAGATATAGGATATAACGTGTAACGATATGTAGATATAGGATATAACGTATAACGATATGTAGATATAGGATATAACGTATAACGATACGTAGATATAGTATATAACGTATAACGATATCTACATATAGGATATATCGTATAACGATACGTACATATAGGATATAACGTAAAACGTTATCTACATATAGGATATAACGTATAACGATATGTAGATGTAGGATGTAACGTATAACGTTATGTACATATAGGATATAACGTATAACGACACGTAGATATAGGATACAATGTATAACGATATGTAGATATAGGATATAACGTATAACGATATCTACATGTAGGATATAACGTATAACGATATGTAGACGTAGGATATAACGTATAACGTTATCTACATATAGGATATAACGTATAACGATACGTAGATATAGGATATAACGTGTGACGATATGTAGTTATAGGATATAACGTATAACGATATGTAGATATAGGATATAACGTATAACGATACGTAGATATAGCATATAACGTATAACGATATCTACATATAGGATATATCGTATAACGATACGTACATATAGGATATAACGTAAAACGTTATCTACATATAGGATATAACGTATAACGATATGTAGATGTAGGATGTAACGTATAACGTTATGTACATATAGGATATAACGTATAACGACACGTAGATATAGGATACAATGTATAACGATATGTAGATATAGGATATAACGTATAACGATATCTACATGTAGGATATAACGTATAACGATATGTAGACGTAGGATATAACGTATAACGTTATCTACATATAGGATATAACGTATAACGATACGTAGATATAGGATATAACGTGTAACGATATGTAGTTATAGGATATAACGTATAACGATATGTAGATATAGGATATAACGTATAACGATACGTAGATATAGTATATAACGTATAACGATATCTACATATAGGATATATCGTATAACGATACGTACATATAGGATATAACGTAAAACGTTATCTACATATAGGATATAACGTATAACGATATGTAGATGTAGGATGTAACGTATAACGTTATGTACATATAGGATATAAAGTATAACGATACGTAGATGTAGGATAAAACGTAAAACGTTATCTACATGTAGGATATAACGTATATCGATATGTGGATATAGGATATAACGTATAACGATATCTATATATAGGATATAACGTATAACGGTATGTACACGTAGCATATAACGTATATCGATGTGTAGACGTAGGATATAACGTATAACGAAATCTACATATAGGATATAACGTGTAGCGTTACGTACATATAGGAAACAACGTATAACGATATGTAGACATAGGATATAAGGTATAACGATACGTAGATGTAGGATATGACGTAAATCGTTATCTACATGTAGGGTATAACGTATAACGATATGTAGATATAGGATATAACGTATAACGCTATCTACATATAGGATATAACGTATAACGATACGTAGATATAGGATATAACGTATAACGATACGTAGACATAGTATATAACCTATAACGATATGTAGATATAGGATATAACGTATAACTATATGCAGATATTGGATATAACGTATAACCTTATGTACATATAGGATATAACGTATAACGATACATAGATATAGGATACAACGTATAACGATATGTAGATATAGGATATAACGTATAACGATATCTACATATAGGATATAACGTATAACGATACATAGATATAGGATACAACGTATAACGATATGTAGATATAGGATATAACGTATAACGATACGTAGATATAGCATATAACGTATAACGATATCTACATATAGGATATATCGTATAACGATATGCAGATACTGGATATAACATATAACGATATCTACAGATAGGATATAACGTATAACGATATGTAGATGTAGGATATAACGTATAACGATACGTAGATATAGGATATAACGTTTAACGATATGTAGATATAAGATATAACGTATAACGATATGTAGATATAGGAAATAACGTATAACGATATGCAGATATTGGATATAACGTATAACGTTATGTACATATATGATATAACGTATAACGATATGTAGATGTAGGATATAACGTATAACGATACGTAGACATAGTATATGACGTATAACGATATGTAGATGTAGGATATAACGTATAACGATATGCAGATATTGGATATAACGTATAACGATATCGACATATAGGATAAAACGTATAACGATACATAGATATAGGATATAACGTATAACGATATGTAGATATAGGATATAACGTATAACGATATCTACATATAGGATATAAAGTATAACGATACGTAGATGTAGGATACAACGTACAACGATATGTAGATATAAGATATAACGTATAACGATATCTACATATAGGATATAACGTGTAACGATATGTAGACGTAGGATATAACGTATAACGTTATCTACATATAGGATATATCGTATAACGATACGTCGATATAGGATATAACGTATAACGATACGTAGACATAGTATATGACGTATAACGATATGTAGATGTAGGATATAACGTATAACGATATGCAGATATTGGATATAACGTATAACGATATCGACATATAGGATATAACGTATAACGATATGTAGATGTAGGATATAATGTATAACGTTATCTACATATAGGATATAACGTATAACGATACGTAGATATAGGATATAACGTATAACGATACGTAGACATAGTATATAACGTATAACGATATGTAGATATAGGATATAACATATAACGATATGCAGATATTGGATATAACGTATAACGTTTTGTACATATAGGATATAACGTATAACGGTACGTAGATATAGGATACAACGTATAACGATATGTAGATATAGGATATAACGTATAACGATATCTACATATAGGATATAACGTATAACGATATGTAGACGTAGGATATGACGTATAACGTTATCTACGTATAGGATATAACGTATAACGATATGTAGATATAGGATATAACGTATAACGATACGTAGACATAGTATATGACGTATAACGATATGTAGATGTAGGATATAACGTATAACGACATGCAGATATTGGATATAACGTATAACGATATGTAGATATAGGATATAACGTATAACGATACGTAGACATAGTATATGACGTATAACGATATGTAGATGTAGGATATAACGTATAACGACATGCAGATATTGGATATAACGTATAACGATATGTAGATATAGGATATAACGTACAACGATATGTAGATATAAGATATAACGTATAACGATATCTACATATAGGATATAACGTGTAACGATATGTAGATATAGGATATAACGTATAACGATATCTACATATAGGATATAACGTATAACGATACATAGATATAGGATACAACGTATAACGATATGTAGATATAGGATATAACGTATAACGATACGTAGATATAGCATATAACGTATAACGATATCTACATATAGGATATATCGTATAACGATATGCAGATACTGGATATAACATATAACGATATCTACAGATAGGATATAACGTATAACGATATGTAGATGTAGGATATAACGTATAACGATACGTAGATATAGGATATAACGTTTAACGATATGTAGATATAAGATATAACGTATAACGATATGTAGATATAGGAAATAACGTATAACGATATGCAGATATTGGATATAACGTATAACGTTATGTACATATATGATATAACGTATAACGGTACGTAGATATAGGATACAACGTATAACGATATGTAGATATAGGATATAACGTATAACGTTATCTACATATAGGATATATCGTATAACGATACGTACATATAGGATATAACTTATAACGATACGTAGACATAGTATATGACGTATAACGATATGTAGATGTAGGATATAACGTATAACGATATGCAGATATTGGATATAACGTATAACGATATCGACATATAGGATAAAACGTATAACGATACATAGATATAGGATATAACGTATAACGATATGTAGATATAGGATATAACGTATAACGATATCTACATATAGGATATAAAGTATAACGATACGTAGATGTAGGATACAACGTACAACGATATGTAGATATAAGATATAACGTATACGATATCTACATATAGGATATAACGTGTAACGATATGTAGACGTAGGATATAACGTATAACGTTATCTACATATAGGATATATCGTATAACGATACGTCGATATAGGATATAACGTATAACGATACGTAGACATAGTATATGACGTATAACGATATGTAGATGTAGGATATAACGTATAACGATATGCAGATATTGGATATAACGTATAACGATATCGACATATAGGATATAACGTATAACGATATGTAGATGTAGGATATAATGTATAACGTTATCTACATATAGGATATAACGTATAACGATACGTAGATATAGGATATAACGTATAACGATACGTAGACATAGTATATAACGTATAACGATATGTAGATATAGGATATAACATATAACGATATGCAGATATTGGATATAACGTATAACGTTTTGTACATATAGGATATAACGTATAACGGTACGTAGATATAGGATACAACGTATAACGATATGTAGATATAGGATATAACGTATAACGATATCTACATATAGGATATAACGTATAACGATATGTAGACGTAGGATATGACGTATAACGTTATCTACGTATAGGATATAACGTATAACGATATGTAGATATAGGATATAACGTATAACGATACGTAGACATAGTATATGACGTATAACGATATGTAGATGTAGGATATAACGTATAACGACATGCAGATATTGGATATAACGTATAACGATATGTAGATATAGGATATAACGTATAACGATATGTAGGTATAGGATATAACGTATAACGATACATAGATATAGGATATAACGTATAACGATATGTAGATATAGGATATAACGTATAACGATATGTAGATATAGGATATAACGTATAACGATATGTAGGTATACGAGATAACTTATAAGGATACGTAGATATAGGATATAACGTATAACGATATGTAGATGTATGATATAACGTATAACGTTATCTACATATAGGATATAACGTATATCGATATGTGGATATAGGATATAACGTATAACGATATCTACATATAGGATATAAAGTATAACGATACGTAGATGTAGGATAAAACGTATAACGTTATCTACATATAGGATATATCGTATAACGATACGTAGATATAGGATATAACGTATAACGATACGTAGACATAGTATATGACGTATAACGATATGTAGATGTAGGATAAAACGTATAACGATACATAGATATAGGATATAACGTATAACGATATGTAGATATAGGATATAACGTATAACGATATCTACATATAGGATATAACGTATAACGATATGTAGACGTAGGATATAACGTATAACGTTATCTGCATATAGGATATAATGTATAACGATACGTAGATATAGGATATAACGTATAACGATATGTAGATATAGGATATAACGTATAACGATATGTAGGTATAGGATATAACTTATAACGATACGTAGATATAGGATATAACGTATAACGATATGTAGATGTATGATATAACGTATAACGTTATCTACATATAGGATATAACTTATATCGATATGTGGATATAGGATATAACTTATAACGATATCTACATATAGGATATAAAGTATAACGATACGTAGATGTAGGATAAAACGTAAAACGTTATCTACATGTAGGATATAACGTATATCGATATGTGGATATAGGATATAACGTATAACGATATCTATATATAGGATATAACGTATAACGGTATGTACACATAGCATATAACGTATAACGATGTGTAGATATAGGATATAACGTATAACGATACGTAGACATAGTATACAACGTATAACGATATGTAGATATAGGATATAACGTATAACGATATGCAGATATTGGATATAACGTATAACGTTATGTACATATATGATATAACGTATAACGGTACGTAGATATAGGATACAACGTACAACGATATGTAGATATAAGATATAACGTATAACGATATCTACATATAGGATATAACGTGTAACGATATGTAGACGTAGGATATAACGTATAACGTTATCTACATATAGGATATATCGTATAACGATACGTAGATATAGGATATAACGTATAACGATCCGTAGACATAGTATATGACGTATAACGATATGTAGATGTAGGATATAACGTATAACGATATGCAGATATTGGATATAACGTATAACGATATCGACATATAGGATATAACGTATAACGATATGTAGATGTAGGATATAATGTATAACGTTATCTACATATAGGATATAACGTATAACGATACGTAGATATAGGATATAACGTATAACGATACGTAGACATAGTATATAACGTATAACGATATGTAGATATAGGATAAAACGTATAACGATATGCAGATATTGGATATAACGTATAACGTTATGTACATATAGGATATAACGTATAACGGTACGTAGATATAGGATACAACGTATAACGATATGTAGATATAGGATATAACGTATAACGATATCTACATATAGGATATAACGTATAACGATATGTAGACGTAGGATATGACGTATAACGTTATCTACGTATAGGATATAACGTATAACGATATGTAGATATAGGATATAACGTATAACGATACGTAGACATAGTATATGACGTATAACGATATGTAGATGTAGGATATAACGTATAACGACATGCAGATATTGGATATAACGTATAACGATATGTAGATATAGGATATAACGTATAACGATATGTAGGTATAGGATATAACGTATAACGATACATAGATATAGGATATAACGTATAACGATATGTAGATATAGGACATAACGTATAACGATATGTAGGTATATGATATAACTTATAACGATACGTAGATATAGGATATAACGTATAACGATATGTAGATGTATGATATAACGTATAACGTTATCTACATATAGGATATAACGTATATCGATATGTGGATATAGGATATAACGTATAACGATATCTACATATAGGATATAAAGTATAACGATACGTAGATGTAGGATAAAACGTATAACGTTATCTACATATAGGATATATCGTATAACGATACGTAGATATAGGATATAACGTATAACGATACGTAGACATAGTATATGACGTATAACGATATGTAGATGTAGGATATAACGTATAACGATATGCAGATATTGGATATAACGTATAACGATATCGACATATAGGATATAACGTATAACGATATCTACATATAGGATATAACGTATAACGATATGTAGACGTAGGATATAACGTATAACGTTATCTACATATAGGATATAACGTATAACGATACGTAGATATAGGATATAACGTATAACGATACGTAGATATAGCATATAACGTATAACGATATGTAGACGAAGGATATAACGTATAACGATTTCTACATATAGTATATAACGTATAACGATATGTAGACGTAGGATATAACGTATAACGTTATCTACATATAGGATATAACGTATAACGATACGTAGATATAGGATATAACGTATAACGATACGTAGACATAGTATATGACGTATAACGATATGTAGATATAGGATATAACGTATAACGATATCTACATATAGGATATAACGTATAACGATATGTAGACGTAGGATATAACGTATAACGTTATCTACATATAGGATATAACGTATAACGATACGTAGATATAGGATATAACGTATAACGATACGTAGATATAGCATATAACGTATAACGATATGTAGACGAAGGATATAACGTATAACGTTATCTACAGATAGGATATAACGTATAACGATATGTAGATATAGGATATAACGTATAACGATACGTAGATATAGCATATAACGTATAACGATATCTACATATAGGATATATCGTATAACGATATGCAGATACTGGATATAACGTATAACGATATCTACAGATAGGATATAACGTATAACGATATGTAGATGTAGGATATAACGTATAACGAAACGTAGATATAGGATATAACGTTTAACGATATGTAGATATAAGATATAACGTATAACGATATGTAGATATAGGATATAAACGTATAACGATATGCACATATTGGATATAACGTATAACGTTATGTACATATATGATATAACGTATAACGGTACGTAGATATAGGATACAACGTATAACGATATGTAGATATAGGATATAACGTATAACGATATCTACATATAGGATATAACGTGTAACGATATGTAGACGTAGGATATAACGTATAACGTTATCTACATATAGGATATATCGTATAACGATACGTAGATATAGGATATAACGTATAACGATACGTAGACATAGTATATGACGTATAACGATATGTAGATGTAGGATATACCGTATCACGATATGCAGATATTGGATATAACGTATAACGATATCGACATATAGGATATAACGTATAACGATACATAGATATAGGATATAACGTATAACGATATGTAGATATAGGATATAACGTATATATAAAATATCTACATATAGGATATAACGTATAACGATATGTAGACGTAGGATATAACGTATAACGATATGTAGATATAGGATATAGTGTATAACGACACGTAGATATAGGATATAACGTATAACGATATGTAGATATAGGATATAACGTATAACGATATGTAGGTATAGGATATAACTTATAACGATACGTAGATATAGGATATAACGTATAACGATATGTAGATGTATGATATAACGTATAACGTTATCTACATATAGGATATAACGTATATCGATATGTGGATATAGGATATAACGTATAACGATATCTACATATAGGATATAAAGTATAACGATACGTAGATGTAGGATAAATCGTAAAACGTTATCTACATGTAGGATATAACGTATATCGATATGTGGATATAGGATATAACGTATAACGATATCTATATATAGGATATAACGTATAACGGTATGTACACATTGCATATAACGTATAACGATGTGTAGATATAGGATATAACGTATAACGATACGTAGACATAGTATATAACGTATAACGATATGTAGATATAGGATATAACGTATAACGATATGCAGATATTGGATATAACGTATAACGTTATGTACATATATGATATAACGTATAACGGTACGTAGATATAGGATACAACGTACAACGATATGTAGATATAGGATATAACGTATAACGATATCTACATATAGGATATAACGTGTAACGATATGTAGACGTAGGATATAGATATAACGTTATCTACATATAGGATATATCGTATAACGATACGTAGATATAGGATATAACGTATAACGATACGTAGACATAGTATATAACGTATAACGATATGTAGATGTAGGATATAACGTATAACGATATGCAGATATTGGATATAACGTATAACGATATCGACATATAGGATATAACGTATAACGATATGTAGATGTAGGATATAATGTATAACGTTATCTACATATAGGATATATCGTATAACGATACGTAGATATAGGATATAACGTATAACGATACGTAGACATAGTATATGACGTATAACGATATGTAGATGTAGGATATAACGTATAACGATATGCAGATATTGGATATAACGTATAACGATATCGACATATAGGATATAACGTATAACGATATGTAGATGTAGGATATAATGTATAACGTTATCTACATATAGGATATAACGTATAACGATACGTAGATATAGGATATAACGTATAACGATACGTAGACATAGTATATAACGTATAACGATATGTTGAAATAGGATATAACGTATAACGATATGCAGATATTGGATATAACGTATAACGATATGTACATATAGGATATAACGTATAACGGTACGTAGATATAGGATACAACGTATAACGGTATGTAGATATAGGATATAACGTATAACGATATCTACATATAGGATATAACGTATAACGATATGTAGACGTAGGATATAACGTATAACGTTAACTACATATAGGATATAATGTATAACGATACGTAGATATAGGATATAACGTATAACGATACGTAGACATAGTATATGACGTATAACGATATGTAGATATAGGATATAACGTATAACGATATGCAGATATTGGATATAACGTATAACGATATCGACATATAGGATATAACGTATAACGATATGTAGATGTAGGATATAATATATAACGTTATCTACATATAGGATATAACGTATAACGATACGTAGATATAGGATATAACGTATAACGATACGTAGACATAGTATATGACGTATAACGATATGTAGATATAGGATATAACGTATAACGATATGCAGATATTGGATATAACGTATAACGATATCGACATATAGGATATAACGTATAACGATATGTAGATGTAGGATATAATATATAACGTTATCGACATATAGGATATAACGTATAACGATATGCAGATGTAGGATTTAACGTATAACGTTATCTACATATAGGATATATCGTATAACGATACGTAGATATAGGATATAACGTATAACGGTACGTAGACATAGTATATAACGTATAACGATATGTAGATATAGGATATAACGTATAACGATATGTAGACGTAGGATATAACGTATAACTTTATCTACATATAGGATATAACGCATATCGATATGTGGATATAGGATATAACGTAAAACGTTATGTACATATGGGATATAACGTATAAGGTTATCTACATATAGGATATAACGTATAACGATACGTAGATATAGGATATAACGTATAACGATATGCAGATATAGGATATAACGTATAACGATATGCAGATATAGGATATAAAGTATAACGATATCTACATATAGGATATAACGTTTACCGATATGTAGATATAGGATATAACGTATAACGATATCTACATATGGGATATAACGTATAACGATACGTAGATATAGGATATAACGTAAAACGTTATCTACATATAGGATATAACGTATATCGATATGTGGATATAGGATATAACGCAAAACGTAATCTGCATATGGGATATAACGTATAACGTTATCTACATATAGGATATAACGTATAACGATATGTAGGTATAGGATATAACGTATAACGATACGAAGATATAGGATATAACGTATAACGATATGCAGATATAGGATATAACGTATAACGATATCTACATATGGGATATAACGTATAACGATACGTAGATATAGGATATAACGTAAAACGTTATCTACATATAGGATATAACGTTTACCGATATGCAGATATAGGATTTAACGTATAACGTTATCTACATATAGGATATAACGTATAACGGTACGTAGATATAGGATATAACGTATAACGATATGTAAATATAGGATATAACGCATAACGATACGTAGATATAGTATATAACGTAATACGTTATCTACATATAGGATATAACGTAAAACGATATGTAGATATAGGATATAACGTATAACGGTATGTAGGTATATGATATAACGTATAAGGATACGTTGATATAGGATATAACGTATAACGATATGTAGATATAGGATATAACGTTTACCGATATGTAGATATAGGATTTAACGTAAAACGTTATCTACATATAGGATATAACGTATAACGATATGTAGATATAGGATATAACGTAAAACGTTATCTACATATAGGATATAATGTATATCGATATGTGGATTTAGGATATAACGTATAACGATATCTACATATAGGATATAACGTATAACGATATGTAGACATAGGATATAACGTATAACGATTCGTAGATATAGGATATAACGTAAAACGTTATCTACATATAGGATATAACGTATAACGATATGTAGATATACGACATAACGTATAACGATATGTAGACTTAGGATATAAGGTATAACGATACGTAGATATAGGATATAACGTAAAACGTTATCCTCATGTAGGATATAACGTATAACGATATGTAGATATAGGATATAACGTATAACGATATGCAGATATTGGATATAACGTATAACGATATCTACAGATAGGATATAACGTATAACGATATGTAGATGTAGGATATAACGTAAAACGTTATCTACATATAGGATATAACGTATAACGATATGTAGATATAGGATATAACGTATAACGATATGTAGATATAGGATATAACGTATAACGATATGTAGGTATAGGATATAACGTATAACGATACGTAGATATAGGATATAACGTATAACGATATGTAGATATAGGATATAACGTATAACAATATCTACATATGGGATATAACGTATAACGATACGTAGATATAGGATATAACGTAAAACGTTATCTACATATAGGATATAACGTATATCGATATGTGGATATAGGATATAACGCAAAACGTTATCTGCATATGGGATATAACGTATAACGTTATCTACATATAGGATATAACGTATAACGATATGCAGATATAGGATATAACGTATAACTATATCTACATATGGGATATAACGTATAACGATACGTAGATATAGGATATAACGTAAAACGTTATCTACATATAGGATATAACGTATAACGATACGTAGATATAGGATATAACGTATAACGATATGCAGATATAGGATATAACGTATACCGATATGCAGATATAGGATATAACGTATAACGATATCTACATATAGGATATAACGTTTACCGATATGTAGATATAGGATTTAACGTATAACGTTATCTACATATAGGATATAACGTATAACGATACGTAGATATAGGATATAACGTATAACGATATGTAGGTATAGGATATAACGTATAACGATACGTAGATATAGGATATAACGTATAACGATATGTAGATATAGGATATAACGTATAACAATATCTACATATAGGATATAACGTATAACGATATGTAGACGTAGGATATAACGTATAACGTTATCTACATATAGGATATAACGTATAACGATACGTAGATATAGTATATAACGTATAACGATAACTACAGATAGGATATAACGTATAACGATATGTAGATGTAGGATATAACGTATAACGTTATATACATATAGGATATAACGTATAACGATACGTAGATATAGGATACAACGTATAACGATATGCAGATATAGGATATAACGTATAACGATATGTAGGCGTAGGATATAACGTATAACGATATCTACATATGGGATATAACGTATAACGATACGTAGATATAGGATATAACGTAAAACGTTATCTACATATAGGATATAACGTATAACGATATGCAGATATAGGATATAACGTATAACGATATGTAGGTAGAGGATATAACGTATAACGATACGTATATATAGGATATAACGGATAACGATATGTAGATATAGGATATAACGTATAACGATATCTTCATATAGGATATAACGTATAACGATATGTAGACGTAGAATATAACGTATAACGTTATCTACATATAGGATATAACGTATAACGATATGTAGATATAGGATATAACGTATAACGATATCTACATATAGGATATAACGTATAACGATATGTAGACGTAGGATATAACGTATAACGTTATCTACATATACGATATAACGTATAACGTTACGTAGACATAGGATATGACGTATAACGATACGTAGACATAGTATATAACGTATAACGATATCTACATATAGGATATAACGTATAACGATATGTAGATATAGGATATAACGTATAACAATATCTACATATAGGATATAACGTATAACGATATGTAGACGTAGGATATAACGTATAACGTTATCTACATATAGGATATAACGTATAACGATACGTAGATATAGTATATAACGTATAACGATAACTACAGATAGGATATAACGTATAACGATATGTAGATGTAGGATATAACGTATAACGTTATGTACATATAGGATATAACGTATAACGATACGTAGATATAGGATACAACGTATAACGATATGCAGATATAGGATATAACGTATAACGATATCTACATATAGGATATAACGTATAACGATATGTAGACGTAGGATATAACGTATAACAATATCTACATATGGGATATAACGTATAACGATACGTAGATATAGGATATAACGTAAAACGTTATCTACATATAGGATATAACGTATATCGATATGTGGATATAGGATATAACGCAAAACGATATCTGCATATGGGATATAACGTATAACCTTATCTACATATAGGATATAACGTATAACGATATGTATATGTAGGATATAACGTATAACGATACCTAGATATAGTATATAACGTAAAACGTTATCTACATATAGGATATAACGTATAACGATATGTAGATATAGGATATAACGTATAACGATATGTAGGTATAGGATATAACGTATAACGATACGTAGATATAGGATATAACGTATAACGATATGTAGATATAGGATACAACGTATAACGATATGTAGATATAGGATATAACGTATAACGATATCTACATATAGGATATAACGTGTAACGATATGTAGACGTAGGATATAACGTATAACGTTATCTACATATAGGATATATCGTATAACGATACGTAGATATAGGATATAACGTATAACGATACGTAGACATAGTATATGACGTATAACGATATGTAGATGTAGGATATAACGTATCACGATATGCAGATATTGGATATAACGTATAACGATATCGACATATAGGATATAACGTATAACGATACATAGATATAGGATATAACGTATAACGATATGTAGATATAGGATATAACGTATATATAAAATATCAACATATAGGATATAACGTATAACGATATGTAGACGTAGGATATAACGTATAACGATATGTAGATATAGGATATAATGTATAACGATACGTAGATATAGGATATAACGTATAACGATATGTAGATATAGGATATAACGTATAACGATATGTAGGTATAGGATATAACTTATAACGATACGTAGATATAGGATATAACGTATAACGATATGTAGATGTATGATATAACGTATAACGTTATCTACATATAGGATATAACGTATATCGATATGTGGATATAGGATATAACGTATAACGATATCTACATATAGGATATAAAGTATAACGATACGTAGATGTAGGATAAAACGTAAAACGTTATCTACATGTAGGATATAACGTATATCGATATGTGGATATGGGATATAACGTATAACGATATCTATATATAGGATATAACGTATAACGGTATGTACACATAGCATATAACGTATAACGATGTGTAGATATAGGATATAACGTATAACGATACGTAGACATAGTATATAACGTATAACGATATGTAGATATAGGATATAACGTATAACGATATGCAGATATTGGATATAACGTATAACGTTATGTACATATATGATATAACGTATAACGGTACGTAGATATAGGATACAACGTACAACGATATGTAGATATAGGATATAACGTATAACGATATCTACATATAGGATATAACGTGTAACGATATGTAGACGTAGGATATAACGTATAACGTTATCTACATATAGGATATATCGTATAACGATACGTAGATATAGGATATAACGTATAACGATACGTAGACATAGTATATGACGTATAACGATATGTAGATGTAGGATATAACGTATAACGATGTGCAGATATTGGATATAACGTATAACGATATCGACATATAGGATATAACGTATAAGGATATGTAGATGTAGGATATAATGTATAACGTTATCTACATATAGGATATAACGTATAACGATACGTAGATATAGGATATAACGTATAACGATACGTAGACATAGTATATAACGTATAACGATATGTTGAAATAGGATATAACGTATAACGATATGCAGATATTGGATATAACGTATAACGATATGTACATATAGGATATAACGTATAACGGTACGTAGATATAGGATACAACGTATAACGATATGTAGATATAGGATATAACGTATAACGATATCTACATATAGGATATAACGTATAACGATATGTAGACGTAGGATATGACGTATAACGTTATCTACGTATAGGATATAACGTATAACGATATGTAGATATAGGATATAACGTATAACGATTCGTAGATATAGGATATAACCTATAACGATATGTAGATATAGGATATAACGTATAACGATATGTAGATATAGGATATAACGTATATATAAAATATCAACATATAGGATATAACGTATAACGATATGTAGACGTAGGATATAACGTATAACGATATGTAGATATAGGATATAATGTATAACGATACGTAGATATAGGATATAACGTATAACGATATGTAGATATAGGATATAACGTATAACGATATGTAGGTATAGGATATAACTTATAACGATACGTAGATATAGGATATAACGTATAACGATATGTAGATGTATGATATAACGTATAACGTTATCTACATATAGGATATAACGTATATCGATATGTGGATATAGGATATAACGTATAACGATATCTACATATAGGATATAAAGTATAACGATACGTAGATGTAGGATAAAACGTAAAACGTTATCTACATGTAGGATATAACGTATATCGATATGTGGATATAGGATATAACGTATAACGATATCTATATATAGGATATAACGTATAACGGTATGTACACATAGCATATAACGTATAACGATGTGTAGATATAGGATATAACGTATAACGATACGTAGACATAGTATATAACGTATAACGATATGTAGATATAGGATATAACGTATAACGATATGCAGATATTGGATATAACGTATAACGTTATGTACATATATGATATAACGTATAACGGTACGTAGATATAGGATACAACGTACAACGATATGTAGATATAGGATATAACGTATAACGATATCTACATATAGGATATAACGTGTAACGATATGTAGACGTAGGATATAACGTATAACGTTATCTACATATAGGATATATCGTATAACGATACGTAGATATAGGATATAACGTATAACGATACGTAGACATAGTATATGACGTATAACGATATGTAGATGTAGGATATAACGTATAACGATGTGCAGATATTGGATATAACGTATAACGATATCGACATATAGGATATAACGTATAAGGATATGTAGATGTAGGATATAATGTATAACGTTATCTACATATAGGATATAACGTATAACGATACGTAGATATAGGATATAACGTATAACGATACGTAGACATAGTATATAACGTATAACGATATGTTGAAATAGGATATAACGTATAACGATATGCAGATATTGGATATAACGTATAACGATATGTACATATAGGATATAACGTATAACGGTACGTAGATATAGGATACAACGTATAACGATATGTAGATATAGGATATAACGTATAACGATATCTACATATAGGATATAACGTATAACGATATGTAGACGTAGGATATGACGTATAACGTTATCTACGTATAGGATATAACGTATAACGATATGTAGATATAGGATATAACGTATAACGATTCGTAGATATAGGATATAACCTATAACGATATGTAGATATAGGATATAACGTATAACGTTATCTACATATAGGATACAACGTATATCGATATGTGGATATAGGATATAACGTATAACGATATGTAGACGTAGGATATAACGTATAACGTTATCTTCATATAGGATATAACGTATAACGATACGTAGATATAGGATATAACGTATAACGATATGTAGATATAGGATATAACGCATAACGGTATGCAGATGTAGGATATAACGTGTAACGTTATCTACATATAGGATATAACGTATAACGATACGTAGATATAGGATACAAAGTATAACGATATGTAGATATAGGATATAACGTATAGCGATATGCAGATATTGGATATAACGTATAACGATATCGACATATAGGATATAACGTATAACGATATGCAGATGTAGGATTTAACGTATAACGTTATCTACATATAGGATATATCGTATAACGATATGTAGATATAGGATATAACGTATAACGATATGCAGATATTGGATATAACGTATAACGATATCGACATATAGGATATAACGTATAACGATATGTAGATGTAGGATATAATATATAACGTTATCTACATATAGGATATAACGTATAACGATACGTAGATATAGGATATAACGTATAACGATACGTAGACATAGTATATAACGTATAACGATATGTAGATATACGATATAACGTATAACGATATGCAGATATTGGATATAACGTATAACGATATCGACATACAGGATATAACGTATAACGATATGTAGAAGTAGGATATAACGTATAACATTATCTACATATAGGATATAACGTATAACGATTCGTAGATATAGGATATAACCTATAACGATATGCAGATATTGGATATAACGTATAACCTTATCTACATATAGGATATAACGCATATCGATATGTGGATATAGGATATAACGTAAAACGTTATGTACATATGGGATATAACGTATAAGGTTATCTACATATAGGATTTAACGTATAACGATACGTAGATATAGGATATAACGCATAACGATATGCAGATATAGGATATAACGTATAACGATATGCAGATATAGGATATAAAGTATAACGATATCTACATATAGGATATAACGTTTACCGATATGTAGATATAGGATATAACGTATAACGATATTTACATATGGGATATAACGTATAACGATACGTAGATATAGGATATAACGTAAAACGTTATCTACATATAGGATATAACGTATATCGATATGTGGATATAGGATATAACGCAAAACGTTATCTGCATATGGGATATAACGTATAACGTTATCTACATATAGGATATAACGTATAACGATATGTAGACGTAGGATATAACGTATAACGATATCTACATATGGGATATAACGTATAACGATACGTAGATATAGCATATAACGTAAAACGTTATCTACATGTAGGATATAACGTATATCGATATGTGGATATAGGATATAACGCAAAACGTTATCTGCATATGGGATATAACGTATAACGATACGTAGATATAGGATATAACGTATAACGATATGTAGGTATAGGATATAACGTATAACGATACGAAGATATAGGATATAACGTATAACGATATGCAGATATAGGATATAACGTATAACGATATCTACATATGGGATATAACGTATAACGATACGTAGATATAGGATATAACGTAAAACGTTATCTACATATAGGACATAACGTATAACGATACGTAGATATAGGATATAACGTATAACGATATGCAGATATAGGATATACCGTATAACGGTATGCAGATATAGGATATAACGTATAACGATATCTACATATAGAATATAACGTTTACCGATATGTAGATATAGGATTTAACGTATAACGTTATCTACATATAGGATATAACGTATAACGCTACGTAGATATAGGGTATAACGTATAACGATATGTAAATATAGGATATAACGCATAACGATACGTAGATATAGTATATAACGTAAAACGTTATCTACATATAGGATATAACGTATATCGATATGTGGATATAGGATATAACGTATAACGATATCTATATATAGGATATAACGTATAACGGTATGTACACATAGCATATAACGTATAACGATGTGTAGATATAGGATATAACGTATAACGATACGTAGACATAGTATATAACGTATAACGATATGTAGATATAGGATATAACGTATAACGATATGCAGATATTGGATATAACGTATAACGTTATGTACATATATGATATAACGTATAACGGTACGTAGATATAGGATACAACGTACAAAGATATGTAGATATAGGATATAACGTATAACGATATCTACATATAGGATATAACGTGTAACGATATGTAGACGTAGGATATAACGTATAACGTTATCTACATATAGGATATATCGTATAACGATACGTAGATATAGGATATAACGTATAACGATACGTAGACATAGTATATGACGTATAACGATATGTAGATGTAGGATATAACGTATAACGATGTGCAGATATTGGATATAACGTATAACGATATCGACATATAGGATATAACGTATAACGATATGTAGATGTAGGATATAATGTATAACGTTATCTACATATAGGATATAACGTATAACGATACGTAGATATAGGATATAACGTATAACGATACGTAGACATAGTATATAACGTATAACGATATGTTGAATTAGGATATAACGTATAACGATATGCAGATATTGGATATAACGTATAACGATATGTACATATAGGATATAACGTATAACGGTACGTAGATATAGGATACAACGTATAACGATATGTAGATATAGGATATAACGTATAACGATATCTACATATGGGATATAACGTATAACGATATGTAGACGTAGGATATGACGTATAACGTTATCTACGTATAGGATATAACGTATAACGATATGTAGATATAGGATATAACGTATAACGATACGTAGACATAGTATATGACGTATAACGATATGTAGATGTAGGATATAACGTATAACGATGTGCAGATATTGGATATAACGTATAACGATATCGACATATAGGATATAACGTATAACGATATGTAGATGTAGGATATAATGTATAACGTTATCTACATATAGGATATAACGTATAACGATACGTAGATATAGGATATAACGTATAACGATACGTAGACATAGTATATAACGTATAACGATATCGACATATAGGATATAACGTATAACGATACATAGATATAGGATATAACGTATAACGATATGTAGATATAGGATATAACGTATATATAAAATATCTACATATAGGATATAACGTATAACGATATGTAGACGTAGGATATAACGTATAACGATATGTAGATATAGGATATAGTGTATAACGATACGTAGATATAGGATATAACGTATAACGATATGTAGATATAGGATATAACGTATAACGATATGTAGGTATAGGATATAACTTATAACGATACGTAGATATAGGATATAACGTATAACGATATGTAGATGTATGATATAACGTATAACGTTATCTACATATAGGATATAACGTATATCGATATGTGGATATAGGATATAACGTATAACGATATCTACATATAGGATATAAAGTATAACGATACGTAGATGTAGGATAAATCGTAAAACGTTATCTACATGTAGGATATAACGTATATCGATATGTGGATATAGGATATAACGTATAACGATATCTACATATAGGATATAACGTGTAACGATATGTAGACGTAGGATATAACGTATAACGATATCTACATATGGGATATAACGTATAACGATACGTAGATATAGCATATAACGTAAAACGAGACGTAGACATAGTATATAACGTATAACGATATGTAGATATAGGATATAACGTATAACGTTATCTACATATAGGATATAACGTATATCGATATGTGGATATAGGATATAACGTATAACGATATCTATATATAGGATATAACGTATAACGGTATGTACACATTGCATATAACGTATAACGATGTGTAGATATAGGATATAACGTATAACGATACGTAGACATAGTATATAACGTATAACGATATGTAGATATAGGATATAACGTATAACGATATGCAGATATTGGATATAACGTATAACGTTATGTACATATATGATATAACGTATAACGGTACGTAGATATAGGATACAACGTACAACGATATGTAGATATAGGATATAACGTATAACGATATCTACATATAGGATATAACGTGTAACGATATGTAGACGTAGGATATAGATATAACGTTATCTACATATAGGATATATCGTATAACGATACGTAGATATAGGATATAACGTATAACGATACGTAGACATAGTATATGACGTATAACGATATGTAGATATAGGATATAACGTATAACGATATGCAGATATTGGATATAACGTATAACGATATCGACATATAGGATATAACGTATAACGATATGTAGATGTAGGATATAACGTATAACGTTATCTACATATAGGATATAATGTATAACGATACGTAGATATAGGATATAACGTATAACGAGACGTAGACATAGTATATAACGTATAACGATATGTAGATATAGGATATAACGTATAACGATATGCAGATATTGGATATAACGTATAACGATATGTACATATAGGATATAACGTATAACGGTACGTAGATATAGGATACAACGTATAACGATATGTAGATATAGGATATAACGTATAACGATATCTACATATGGGATATAACGTATAACGATACGTAGATATAGGATATAACGTAAAACGTTATCTACATATAGGATATAACGTATATCGATATGTGGATATAGGATATAACGCAAAACGTTATCTGCATATGGGATATAACGTATAACGTTATCTACATATAGGATATAACGTATAACGATATGTAGACGTAGGATATAACGTATAACGATATCTACATATGGGATATAACGTATAACGATACGTAGATATAGCATATAACGTAAAACGTTATCTACATGTAGGATATAACGTATATCGATATGTGGATATAGGATATAACGCAAAACGTTATCTGCATATGGGATATAACGTATAACGATACGTAGATATAGGATATAACGTATAACGATACGAAGATATAGGATATAACGTATAACGATATGCAGATATAGGATATAACGTATAACGATATCTACATATGGGATATAACGTATAACGATACGTAGATATAGGATATAACGTAAAACGTTATCTACATATAGGACATAACGTATAACGATACGTAGATATAGGATATAACGTATAACGATATGCAGATATAGGATATACCGTATAACGATATGCAGATATAGGATATAACGTATAACGATATCTACATATAGAATATAACGTTTACCGATATGTAGATATAGGATTTAACGTATAACGTTATCTACATATAGGATATAACGTATAACGCTACGTAGATATAGGATATAACGTATAACGATATGTAAATATAGGATATAACGCATAACGATACGTAGATATAGGATATAACGTATAACGATACGAAGATATAGGATATAACGTATAACGATGTGCAGATATTGGATATAACGTATAACGATATCGACATATAGGATATAACGTATAACGATATGTAGATGTAGGATATAATGTATAACGTTATCTACATATAGGATATAACGTATAACGATACGTAGATATAGGATATAACGTATAACGATACGTAGACATAGTATATAACGTATAACGATATGTTGAATTAGGATATAACGTATAACGATATGCAGATATTGGATATAACGTATAACGATATGTACATATAGGATATAACGTATAACGGTACGTAGATATAGGATACAACGTATAACGATATGTAGATATAGGATATAACGTATAACGATATCTACATATGGGATATAACGTATAACGATATGTAGACGTAGGATATGACGTATAACGTTATCTACGTATAGGATATAGCGTATAACGATATGTAGATATAGGATATAACGTATAACGATACGTAGACATAGTATATGACGTATAACGATATGTAGATGTAGGATATAACGTATAACGACATGCAGATATTGGATATAGCGTATAACGATATGTAGATATAGGATATAACGTATAACGATATGTAGGTATAAGATATAACGTATAACGATACATAGATATAGGATATAACGTATAACGATATGTAGATATAGGATATAACGTATAACGATATCTACATATAGGATATAACGTATAACGATATGTAGACGTAGGATATAACGTATAACGTTATCTACATATAGGATATAATGTATAACGATACGTAGATATAGGATATAACGTATAACGAGACGTAGACATAGCATATGACGTATAACGATATGTAGATATAGGATATAACGTATAACGATATGCAGATATTGGATATAACGTATAACGATATCGACATATAGGATATAACGTATAACGATATGTAGATGTAGGATATAATATATAACGTTATCTACATATAGGATATAACGTATAACGATACGTAGATATAGGATATAACGTATAACGATACGTAGACATAGTATATAACGTATAACGATATGTAGATATAGGATATAACGTATAACGATAGGCAGATATTGGATATAACGTATAACGATATCGACATACAGGATATAACGTATAACGATATGTAGATGTAGGATATAACGTATAACATTATCTACATATAGGATATAACGTATAACGATACGTAGATATAGGATATAACGTAAAACGTTATCTACATATAGGATATAACGTATATCGATATGTGGATATAGGATATAACGCAAAACGTTATCTGCATATGGGATATAACGTATAACGTTATCTACATATAGGATATAACGTATAACGATATGTAGACGTAGGATATAACGTATAACGATATCTACATATGGGATATAACGTATAACGATACGTAGATATAGCATATAACGTAAAACGTTATCTACATGTAGGATATAACGTATATCGATATGTGGATATAGGATATAACGCAAAACGTTATCTGCATATGGGATATAACGTATAACGATACGTAGATATAGGATATAACGTATAACGATATGTAGGTATAGGATATAACGTATAACGATACGAAGATATAGGATATAACGTATAACGATATGCAGATATAGGATATAACGTATAACGATATCTACATATGGGATATAACGTATAACGATACGTAGATATAGGATATAACGTAAAACGTTATCTACATATAGGACATAACGTATAACGATACGTAGATATAGGATATAACGTATAACGATATGCAGATATAGGATATACCGTATAACGATATGCAGATATAGGATATAACGTATAACGATATCTACATATAGGATATAACGTTTACCGATATGTAGATATAGGATTTAACGTATAACGTTATCTACATATAGGATATAACGTATAACGGTACGTAGATATAGGATATAACGTATAACGATATGTAAATATAGGATATAACGCATAACGATACGTAGATATAGTATATAACGTAAAACGTTATCTACATATAGGATATAACGTAAAACGATATGTAGATATAGGATATAACGTATAACGGTATGTAGGTATATGATATAACGTATAAGGATACGTTGATATAGGATATAACGTATAACGATATGTAGATATAGGATATAACGTATAACGATTCGTAGATATAGGATATAACGTATAACGTTATCTACATATAGGATATAACGTATAACGATATGTAGATATAGGATATAACGTAAAACGATATCTACATATAGGATATAACGTATAACGATATGTAGACATAGGATATAACGTATAACGATATGTAGACATAGGATATAACGTATAACGATTCGTAGATATAGGATATAACGTAAAACGTTATCTACATATAGGATATAACGTATAACGATATGTAGATATACGACATAACGTATAACGATATGTAGACATAGGATATAACGTATAACGATACGTAGATATAGGATATAACGTAAAACGTTATCTGCATGTAGGATATAACGTATAACGATATGTAGATATAGGATATAACGTATAACGATATGCAGATATAGGATATAACGTATAACGATATCCACATATAGGATATAACGTATAACGATATGTAGACGTAGGATATAACGTATAACGTTATCTACATATAGGATATAACGTATAACCATACGGAGATATAGTATATAACGTAAAACGTTATCTACATATAGGATATAACGTATAACGATATGTAGATATAGGATATAACGTATAACGATATGTAGATATAGGATATAACGTATAACGATACGTTGATATAGTATATAACGTAAAACGTTATCTACATATAGGATATAACGTATAACGATATGTAGATATACGACATAACGTATAACGATATGTAGACATAGGATATAACGTATAACGATACGTAGATATAGGATATAACGTAAAACATCTGCATGTAGGATATAACGTATAACGATATGTAGATATAGGATATAACGTATAACGATATGCAGATATAGGATATAACGTATAACGATATCCACATATAGGATATAACGTATAACGATATGTAGACGTAGGATATAACGTATAACGTTATCTACATATAGGATATAACGTATAACCATACGGAGATATAGTATATAACGTAAAACGTTATCTACATATAGGATATAACGTATAACGATATGTAGATATAGGATATAGCGTATAACGATGCGTAGACATAGTATATAACGTATAACGATGTGTAGATATAGGATATAACGTATAACGATATGCAGATATTGGATATAACGTATAACGATATCGACATATAGGATATAACGTATAACGATATGCAGATGTAGGATTTAACGTTTAACGTTATCTACATATAGGATATAACGTATAACGATATGTAGATATAGGATATAACGTATAACGGTACGTAGACATAGTATATAACTTATAACGATATGTAGATATAGCATATAACGTATAACGATATGTAGACGTAGGATATAACGTATAACCTTATCTACATATAGGATATAACGCATATCGATATGTGGATATAGGATATAACGTAAAACGTTATGTACATATGGGATATAACGTATAAGGTTATCTACATATAGGATATAACGTATAACGATACGTAGATATAGGATATAACCTATAACGATATGCAGATATAGGATATAACGTATAACGATATGCAGATATAGGATATAAAGTATAACGATATCTACATATAGCATATAACGTTCACCGATATGTAGATATAGGATATAACGTATAACGATATCTACATATGGGATATAACGTATAACGATACGTAGATATAGGATATAACGTAAAACGTTATCTACATATAGGATATAACGTATATCGATATGTGGTTATAGGATATAACGCAAAACGTTATCTGCATATGGGATATAACGTATAACGTTATCTACATATAGGATATAACGTATAACGATATGTACACGTAGGATATAACGTATAACGATATCTACATATGGGATATAACGTATAACGATACGTAGATATAGGATATAACGTAAAACGTTATCTACATGTATGATATAACGTATATCGATATGTGGATATAGGATATAACGCAAAACGTTATATAACGATACGTAGATGTAGGATATAACGTATAACGATATGTAGGTATAGGATATAACGTATAACGATACGTAGATATAGGATATAACGTATAACGATATGCAGATATAGGATATAACGTATAACGATATCTACATATGGGATAATACGTATAACGATACGTAGATATAGGATATAACGTAAAACGTTATCTACATATAGGATATAACGTATAACGATACGTAGATATTGGATATAACGTATAACGATATGCAGATATAGGATATAACGTATAACGATATGTAGATATAGGATATAACGTATAACGATTCGTAGATATAGGATATAACGTATAACGTTATCTACATATAGGATATAACGTATAACGATATGTAGATATAGGATATAACGTATAACGATATGTAGACATAGGATATAACGTATAACGACTCGTAGATATAGGATATAACGTAAAACGTTATCTACATATAGGATATAACGTATAACGATATGTAGATATAGGATATAACGTAAAACGTTATCTACATATAGGATATAATGTATATCGATATGTGGATTTAGGATATAACGTATAACGATATCTACATATAGGATATAACGTATAACGATATGTAGACATAGGATATAACGTATAACGATTCGTAGATATAGGATATAACGTAAAACGTTATCTACATATAGGATATAACGTATAACGATATGTAGATATACGACATAACGTATAACGATATGTAGATATAGGATATAACGTATAACGATTCGTAGATATAGGATATAACGTAAAACGTTATCTGCATGTAGGATATAACGTATAACGATATGTAGATATAGGATATAACGTATAACGATATGCAGATATTGGATATAACGTATAACAATATCTACATATAGGATATAACGTATAACGATATGTAGGCGTAGGATATAACGTATAACGTTATCTACATATAGGATATAACGTATAACGATACGTAGATATAGTATATAACGTATAACGATTCGTAGATATAGGATATAACGTAAAACGATATCTGCATATGGGATATAACGTATAACGTTATCTACATATAGGATATAACGTATAACGATATGTAGATGTAGGATATAACGTATAACGATACCTAGATATAGTATATAACGTAAAACGTTATCTACATATAGGATATAACGTATAACGATATGCAGATATAGGATATAACGTATAACGATATGTAGGTAGAGGATATAACGTATAACGATACGTATATATAGGATATAACGTATAACGATATGTAGATATAGGATATAACGTATAACGATATCTACATATAGGATATAACGTATAACGATATGTAGACGTAGAATATAACGTATAACGTTATCTACATATAGGATATAACGTATAAGGTTATCTACATATAGGATATAACGTATAACGATACGTAGATATAGGATATAACCTATAACGATATGCAGATATAGGATATAACGTATAACGATATGCAGATATAGGATATAAAGTATAACGATATCTACATATAGCATATAACGTTCACCGATATGTAGATATAGGATATAACGTATAACGATATCTACATATGGGATATAACGTATAACGATACGTAGATATAGGATATAACGTAAAACGTTATCTACATATAGGATATAACGTATATCGATATGTGGTTATAGGATATAACGCAAAACGTTATCTGCATATGGGATATAACGTATAACGTTATCTACATATAGGATATAACGTATAACGATATGTACACGTAGGATATAACGTATAACGATATCTACATATGGGATATAACGTATAACGATACGTAGATATAGGATATAACGTAAAACGTTATCTACATGTATGATATAACGTATATCGATATGTGGATATAGGATATAACGCAAAACGTTATATAACGATACGTAGATGTAGGATATAACGTATAACGATATGTAGGTATAGGATATAACGTATAACGATACGTAGATATAGGATATAACGTATAACGATATGCAGATATAGGATATAACGTATAACGATATCTACATATGGGATAATACGTATAACGATACGTAGATATAGGATATAACGTAAAACGTTATCTACATATAGGATATAACGTATAACGATACGTAGATATTGGATATAACGTATAACGATATGCAGATATAGGATATAACGTATAACGATATGTAGATATAGGATATAACGTATAACGATTCGTAGATATAGGATATAACGTATAACGTTATCTACATATAGGATATAACGTATAACGATATGTAGATATAGGATATAACGTATAACGATATGTAGACATAGGATATAACGTATAACGACTCGTAGATATAGGATATAACGTAAAACGTTATCTACATATAGGATATAACGTATAACGATATGTAGATATAGGATATAACGTAAAACGTTATCTACATATAGGATATAATGTATATCGATATGTGGATTTAGGATATAACGTATAACGATATCTACATATAGGATATAACGTATAACGATATGTAGACATAGGATATAACGTATAACGATTCGTAGATATAGGATATAACGTAAAACGTTATCTACATATAGGATATAACGTATAACGATATGTAGATATACGACATAACGTATAACGATATGTAGATATAGGATATAACGTATAACGATTCGTAGATATAGGATATAACGTAAAACGTTATCTGCATGTAGGATATAACGTATAACGATATGTAGATATAGGATATAACGTATAACGATATGCAGATATTGGATATAACGTATAACAATATCTACATATAGGATATAACGTATAACGATATGTAGGCGTAGGATATAACGTATAACGTTATCTACATATAGGATATAACGTATAACGATACGTAGATATAGTATATAACGTATAACGATAACTACAGATAGGATATAACGTATAACGATATGTAGATGTAGGATATAACGTATAACGTTATGTACATATAGGATATAACGTATAACGATACGTAGATATAGGATACAAACGTATAACGATATGCAGATATAGGATATAACGTATATCGATATCCACATATAGGATATAACGTATAACGACATGTAGACGTAGGATATGACGTATAACGTTATCTACATATAGGATATAACGTATAACGATATGTAGATGTAGGATATAACGTATAACGTTATGTACATATAGGATATAACGTATAACGATACGTAGATATAGGATACAACGTATAACGATATGCAGATATAGGATATAACGTATAACGATATGTAGGCGTAGGATATAACGTATAACGATATCTACATATGGGATATAACGTATAACGATACGTAGATATACGACATAACGTATAACGATATGTAGATATAGGATATAACGTATAACGATTCGTAGATATAGGATATAACGTAAAACGATATCTGCATATGGGATATAACGTATAACGTTATCTACATATAGGATATAACGTATAACGATATGTAGATGTAGGATATAACGTATAACGATACCTAGATATAGTATATAACGTAAAACGTTATCTACATATAGGATATAACGTATAACGATATGCAGATATAGGATATAACGTATAACGATATGTAGGTAGAGGATATAACTTATAACGATACGTATATATAGGATATAACGTATAACGATATGTAGATATAGGATATAACGTATAACGATATCTACATATAGGATATAACGTATAACGATATGTAGACGTAGAATATAACGTATAACGTTATCTACATATAGGATATAACGTATAACGATATGTAGATATAGGATATAACGTATAACGATATCTACATATAGGATATAACGTATAACGATATGTAGACGTAGGATATAACGTATAACGTTATCTACATATACGATATAACGTATAACGTTACGTAGATATAGGATATAACGTATAACGATACGTAGACATAGTATATAACGTATAACGATATCTACATATAGGATATAACGTATAACGATATGTAGATATAGGATATAACGTATAACAATATCTACATATAGGATATAACGTATAACGATATGTAGACGTAGGATATAACGTATAACGTTATCTACATATAGGATATAACGTATAACGATACGTAGATATAGTATATAACGTATAACGATAACTACAGATAGGATATAACGTATAACGATATGTAGATGTAGGATATAACGTATAACGTTATGTACATATAGGATATAACGTATAACGATACGTAGATATAGGATACAACGTATAACGATATGCAGATATAGGATATAACGTATAACGATATCTACATATAGGATATAACGTATGACGATATGTAGACGTAGGATATAACGTATAACAATATCTACATATGGGATATAACGTATAACGATACGTAGATATAGGATATAACGTAAAACGTTATCTACATATAGGATATAACGTATATCGATATGTGGATATAGGATATAACGCAAAACGATATCTGCATATGGGATATAACGTATAACCTTATCTACATATAGGATATAACGTATAACGATATGTATATGTAGGATATAACGTATAACGATACCTAGATATAGTATATAACGTAAAACGTTATCTACATATAGGATATAACGTATAACGATACGTAGATATAGGATACAACGTATAACGATATGCAGATATAGGATATAACGTATAACGATATCCACATATAGGATATAACGTATAACGATATGTAGACGTAGGATATAACGTATAACGTTATCTACATATAGGATATAACGTATAACCATACGGAGGTATAGTATATAACGTAAAACGTTATCTACATATAGGATATAACGTATAACGATATGTAGATATAGGATATAACGTATAACGATATGTAGATATAGGATATAACGTATAACGATACGTTGATATAGTATATAACGTAAAACGTTATCTACATATAGGATATAACGTATAACGATATGTAGATATAGGATATAACGTATAACGATATGTAGGTATAGGATATAACGTATAACGATACGTAGATATAGGATATAGCGTATAACGATACGTAGACATAGTATATAACGTATAACGATGTGTAGATATAGGATATAACGTATAACGATATGCAGATATTGGATATAACGTATAACGATATCGACATATAGGATATAACGTATAACGATATGCAGATGTAGGATTTAACGTTTAACGTTATCTACATATAGGATATAACGTATAACGATATGTAGATATAGGATATAACGTATAACGGTACGTAGACATAGTATATAACTTATAACGATATGTAGATATAGCATATAACGTATAACGATATGTAGACGTAGGATATAACGTATAACCTTATCTACATATAGGATATAACGCATATCGATATGTGGATATAGGATATAACGTAAAACGTTATGTACATATGGGATATAACGTATAAGGTTATCTACATATAGGATATAACGTATAACGATACGTAGATATAGGATATAACCTATAACGATATGCAGATATAGGATATAACGTATAACGATATGCAGATATAGGATATAAAGTATAACGATATCTACATATAGGATATAACGTTTACCGATATGTAGATATAGGATATAACGTATAACGATATCTACATATGGGATATAACGTATAACGATACGTAGATATAGGATATAACGTAAAACGTTATCTACATATAGGATATAACGTATATCGATATGTGGTTATAGGATATAACGCAAAACGTTATCTGCATATGGGATATAACGTATAACGTTATCTACATATAGGATATAACGTATAACGATATGTACACGTAGGATATAACGTATAACGATATCTACATATGGGATATAACGTATAACGATACGTAGATATAGGATATAACGTAAAACGTTATCTACATGTAGGATATAACGTATATCGATATGTGGATATAGGATATAACGCAAAACGTTATATAACGATACGTAGATGTAGGATATAACGTATAACGATATGTAGGTATAGGATATAACGTATAACGATACGTAGATATAGGATATAACGTAAAACGATATGCAGATATAGGATATAACGTATAACGATATCTACATATGGGATAATACGTATAACGATACGTAGATATAGGATATAACGTAAAACGTTATCTACATATAGGATATAACGTATAACGATACGTAGATATTGGATATAACGTATAACGATATGCAGATATAGGATATAACGTATAACGATATGTAGATATAGGATATAACGTATAACGATTCGTAGATATAGGATATAACGTATAACGTTATCTACATATAGGATATAACGTATAACGATATGTAGATATAGGATATAACGTATAACGATATGTAGACATAGGATATAACGTATAACGATACGTAGATATAGGATATAACGTATAACGATATGTAGACATAGAATATAACGTATAACGATTCGTAGATATAGGATATAACGTAAAACATTATCTACATATAGGATATAACGTATAACGATATGTAGATATAGGACATAACGTATAACGATATGTAGATATAGGATATAACGTATAACGATTCGTAGATATAGGATATAACGTAAAACGTTATCTACATATAGGATATAACGTATAACGATATGTAGATATAGGATATAACGTAAAACGTTATCTACATATAGGATATAATGTATATCGATATGTGGATTTAGGATATAACGTATAACGATATCTACATATAGGATATAACGTATAACGATATGTAGACATAGGATATAACGTATAACGATTCGTAGATATAGGATATAACGTAAAACGTTATCTACATATAGGATATAACGTATAACGATATGTAGATATACGACATAACGTATAACGATATGTAGATATAGGATATAACGTATAACGATTCGTAGATATAGGATATAACGTAAAACGTTATCTGCATGTAGGATATAACGTATAACGATATGTAGATATAGGATATAACGTATAACGATATGCAGATATTGGATATAACGTATAACGATATCTACAGATAGGATATAACGTATAACGATATGTAGATGTAGGATATAACGTAAAACGTTATCTACATATAGGATATAACGTATAACGATATGTAGACATAGGATATAACGTATAACGATTCGTAGATATAGGATATAACGTAAAACGTTATCTACATATAGGATATAACGTATAACGATATGTAGATATACGACATAACGTATAACGATATGTAGATATAGGATATAACGTATAACGATTCGTAGATATAGGATATAACGTAAAACGTTATCTGCATGTAGGATATAACGTATAACGATACGTAGATATAGGATATAGCGTATAACGATACGTAGACATAGTATATAACGTATAACGATGTGTAGATATAGGATATAACGTATAACGATATGCAGATATTGGATATAACGTATAACGATATCGACATATAGGATATAACGTATAACGATATGCAGATGTAGGATTTAACGTTTAACGTTATCTACATATAGGATATAACGTATAACGATATGTAGATATAGGATATAACGTATAACGGTACGTAGACATAGTATATAACTTATAACGATATGTAGATATAGCATATAACGTATAACGATATGTAGACGTAGGATATAACGTATAACCTTATCTACATATAGGATATAACGCATATCGATATGTGGATATAGGATATAACGTAAAACGTTATGTACATATGGGATATAACGTATAAGGTTATCTACATATAGGATATAACGTATAACGATACGTAGATATAGGATATAACCTATAACGATATGCAGATATAGGATATAACGTATAACGATATGCAGATATAGGATATAAAGTATAACGATATCTACATATAGGATATAACGTTTACCGATATGTAGATATAGGATATAACGTATAACGATATCTACATATGGGATATAACGTATAACGATACGTAGATATAGGATATAACGTAAAACGTTATCTACATATAGGATATAACGTATATCGATATGTGGTTATAGGATATAACGCAAAACGTTATCTGCATATGGGATATAACGTATAACGTTATCTACATATAGGATATAACGTATAACGATATGTACACGTAGGATATAACGTATAACGATATCTACATATGGGATATAACGTATAACGATACGTAGATATAGGATATAACGTAAAACGTTATCTACATGTAGGATATAACGTATATCGATATGTGGATATAGGATATAACGCAAAACGTTATATAACGATACGTAGATGTAGGATATAACGTATAACGATATGTAGGTATAGGATATAACGTATAACGATACGTAGATATAGGATATAACGTAAAACGATATGCAGATATAGGATATAACGTATAACGATATCTACATATGGGATAATACGTATAACGATACGTAGATATAGGATATAACGTAAAACGTTATCTACATATAGGATATAACGTATAACGATACGTAGATATTGGATATAACGTATAACGATATGCAGATATAGGATATAACGTATAACGATATGTAGATATAGGATATAACGTATAACGATTCGTAGATATAGGATATAACGTATAACGTTATCTACATATAGGATATAACGTATAACGATATGTAGATATAGGATATAACGTATAACGATATGTAGACATAGGATATAACGTATAACGATACGTAGATATAGGATATAACGTATAACGATATGTAGACATAGAATATAACGTATAACGATTCGTAGATATAGGATATAACGTAAAACATTATCTACATATAGGATATAACGTATAACGATATGTAGATATAGGACATAACGTATAACGATATGTAGATATAGGATATAACGTATAACGATTCGTAGATATAGGATATAACGTAAAACGTTATCTACATATAGGATATAACGTATAACGATATGTAGATATAGGATATAACGTAAAACGTTATCTACATATAGGATATAATGTATATCGATATGTGGATTTAGGATATAACGTATAACGATATCTACATATAGGATATAACGTATAACGATATGTAGACATAGGATATAACGTATAACGATTCGTAGATATAGGATATAACGTAAAACGTTATCTACATATAGGATATAACGTATAACGATATGTAGATATACGACATAACGTATAACGATATGTAGATATAGGATATAACGTATAACGATTCGTAGATATAGGATATAACGTAAAACGTTATCTGCATGTAGGATATAACGTATAACGATATGTAGATATAGGATATAACGTATAACGATATGCAGATATTGGATATAACGTATAACGATATCTACAGATAGGATATAACGTATAACGATATGTAGATGTAGGATATAACGTAAAACGTTATCTACATATAGGATATAACGTATAACGATATGTAGATATAGGATATAACGTATAACGGTATGTAGGTATAGGATATAACGTATAACGATTCGTAGATATAGGATATAACGTATAACGATATGTAGATATAGGATATAACGTATAACGATATGTAGGTATAGGATATAACGTATAACGATACGTAGATATAGGATATAACGTATAACGATATGTAGATATAGGATATAACGTATAACAATATCTACATATAGGATATAACGTATAACGATATGTAGGCGTAGGATATAACGTATAACGTTATCTACATATAGGATATAACGTATAACGATACGTAGATATAGTATATAACGTATAACGATAACTACAGATAGGATATAACGTATAACGATATGTAGATGTAGGATATAACGTATAACGTTATGTACATATAGGATATAACGTATAACGATACGTAGATATAGGATACAAACGTATAACGATATGCAGATATAGGATATAACGTATATCGATATCCGCATATAGGATATAACGTATAACGACATGTAGACGTAGGATATGACGTATAACGTTATCTACATATAGGATATAACGTATAACGATACGTAGATATAGAATATAACGTATAACGATAACTACAGACAGGATATAACGTATAACGATATGTAGATGTAGGATATAACGTATAACGATATGTACACGTAGGATATAACGTATAACGATATCTACATATGGGATATAACGTATAACGATACGTAGATATAGGATATAACGTAAAACGTTATCTACATGTAGGATATAACGTATATCGATATGTGGATATAGGATATAACGCAAAACGTTATATAACGATACGTAGATGTAGGATATAACGTATAACGATATGTAGGTATAGGATATAACGTATAACGATACGTAGATATAGGATATAACGTATAACGATATGCAGATATAGGATATAACGTATAACGATATCTACATATGGGATAATACGTATAACGATACGTAGATATAGGATATAACGTAAAACGTTATCTACATATAGGATATAACGTATAACGATACGTAGATATTGGATATAACGTATAACGATATGCAGATATAGGATATAACGTATAACGATATGTAGATATAGGATATAACGTATAACGATTCGTAGATATAGGATATAACGTATAACGTTATCTACATATAGGATATAACGTATAACGATATGTAGATATAGGATATAACGTATAACGATATGTAGACATAGGATATAACGTATAACGATACGTAGATATAGGATATAACGTATAACGATATGTAGACATAGAATATAGCGTATAACGATTCGTAGATATAGGATATAACGTAAAACATTATCTACATATAGGATATAACGTATAACGATATGTAGATATAGGACATAACGTATAACGATATGTAGATATAGGATATAACGTATAACGATTCGTAGATATAGGATATAACGTAAAACGTTATCTACATATAGGATATAACGTATAACGATATGTAGATATAGGATATAACGTAAAACGTTATCTACATATAGGATATAATGTATATCGATATGTGGATTTAGGATATAACGTATAACGATATCTACATATAGGATATAACGTATAACGATATGTAGACATAGGATATAACGTATAACGATTCGTAGATATAGGATATAACGTAAAACGTTATCTACATATAGGATATAACGTATAACGATATGTAGATATACGACATAACGTATAACGATATGTAGATATAGGATATAACGTATAACGATTCGTAGATATAGGATATAACGTAAAACGTTATCTGCATGTAGGATATAACGTATAACGATATGTAGATATAGGATATAACGTATAACGGTATGCAGATATTGGATATAACGTATAACGATATCTACAGATAGGATATAACGTATAACGATATGTAGATGTAGGATATAACGTAAAACGTTATCTACATATAGGATATAACGTATAACGATATGTAGATATAGGATATAACGTATAACGGTATGTAGGTATAGGATATAACGTATAACGATTCGTAGATATAGGATATAACGTATAACGATATGTAGATATAGGATATAACGTATAACGATATGTAGGTATAGGATATAACGTATAACGATACGTAGATATAGGATATAACGTATAACGATATGTAGATATAGGATATAACGTATAACAATATCTACATATAGGATATAACGTATAACGATATGTAGGCGTAGGATATAACGTATAACGTTATCTACATATAGGATATAACGTATAACGATACGTAGATATAGTATATAACGTATAACGATAACTACAGATAGGATATAACGTATAACGATATGTAGATATAGGATATAACGTATAACGATTCGTAGGTATAGGATATAACGTAAAACGTTATCTGCATGTAGGATATAACGTATAACGATATGTAGATATAGGATATAACGTATAACGGTATGCAGATATTGGATATAACGTATAACGATATCTACAGATAGGATATAACGTATAACGATATGTAGATGTAGGATATAACGTAAAACGTTATCTACATATAGGATATAACGTATAACGATATGTAGATATAGGATATAACGTATAACGGTATGTAGGTATAGGATATAACGTATAACGATTCGTAGATATAGGATATAACGTATAACGATATGTAGATATAGGATATAACGTATAACGATATGTAGGTATAGGATATAACGTATAACGATACGTAGATATAGGATATAACGTATAACGATATGTAGATATAGGATATAACGTATAACAATATCTACATATAGGATATAACGTATAACGATATGTAGGCGTAGGATATAACGTATAACGATATCTACAGATAGGATATAACGTATAACGATATGTAGATGTAGGATATAACGTAAAACGTTATCTACATATAGGATATAACGTAAAACGTTATCTACATATAGGATATAATGTATATCGATATGTGGACTTAGGATATAACGTATAACGATATCTACATATTGGATATAACGTAAAACGTTATCTACATATAGGATATAACGTATAACGATATGTAGATATACGACATAACGTATAACGATATGTAGACATAGGATATAACGTATAACGATACGTAGATATAGGATATAACGTAAAACGTTATCTGCATGTAGGATATAACGTATAACGATATGTAGATATAGGATATAACGTATAACGGTACGTAGACATAGTATATGACGTATAACGATATGTAGATATAGGATATAACGTATAACGATATGTAGACGTAGGATATAACGTATAACCTTATCTACATATAGGATATAACGTATATCGATATGTGGATATAGGATATAACGTAAAACGTTATGTTCATATGGGATATAACGTATAAGGTTATCTACATATAGGATATAACGTATAACGATACGTAGATATAGGATATTACGTATAACGATATGCAGATATAGGATATAACGTATAACGATATGCAGATATAGGATATAACGTATAACGATATCTACATATAGGATAGAACGTATAACGGTACGTAGACATAGTATATAACGTATAACGATATGTAGATATAGGATATAACGTATAACGATATCTACATATGGGATATAACGTATAACGATACGTAGATATAGGATATAACGTAAAACGTTATCTACATATAGGATATAACGTATATCGATATGTGGATATAGGATATAACGCAAAACGTTATCTGCATATGGGATATAACGAATAACGTTATCTACATATAGGATATAACGTATAACGATATGTAGATGTAGGATATAACGTATAACGATATCTACATATGGGATATAACGTATAACGATACGTAGATATAGGATACAACGTAAAACGTTATTTACATATAGGATATAACGTATATCGATATGTGGATATAGGATATAACGCAAAACGTTATCTGCATATGGGATATAACGTATAACGATACGTAGATATAGGATATAACGTATAACGATATGTAGGTATAGGATATAACGTATAGCGTTATCTACATATAGGATATAACGTATAACGATACGTAGATATAGGATATAACGTATAACGATATGTAGGTATAGGATATAACGTATAACGATACGTAGATATAGGATATAACGTATAACGATATGTAGATATAGGATATAACGTATAACAATATCTACATATAGGATATAACGTATAACGATATGTAGACGTAGGATATAACGTATAACGTTATCTACATATAGGATATAACGTATAACGATACGTAGATATAGTATATAACGTATAACGATAACTACAGATAGGATATAACGTATAACGATATGTAGATGTAGGATATAACGTATAACGTTATGTACATATAGGATATAACGTATAACGATACGTAGATATAGGATACAACGTATAACGATATGCAGATATAGGATATAACGTATAACGATATCTACATATAGGATATAACGTATAACGATATGTAGACGTAGGATATAACGTATAACGATATCTACATATGGGATGTAACGTATAACGATACGTAGATATAGGATATAACGTAAAACGTTATCTACATATAGGATATAACGTATATCGATATGTGGATATAGGATATAACGCAAAACGATATCTGCATATGGGATATAACGTATAACGTTATCTACATATAGGATATAACGTATAACGATATGTAGATGTAGGAAATAACGTATAACGATACCTAGATATAGTATATAACGTAAAACGTTATCTACATATAGGATATAACGTATAACTATATGTAGATATAGGATATAACGTATAACGATATGTAGGTAGAGGATATAACGTATAACGATACGTAGATATAGGATATAACGTATAACGATATGTAGATATAGGATATAACGTATAACGATATCTACATATAGGATATAACGTTTACCGATATGTAGATATAGGATTTAACGTATAACGTTATCTACATATAGGATATAACGTATAACGATACGTAGATATAGGATATAACGTATAACGATATGTAGGTATAGGATATAACGTATAACGATACGTAGATATAGGATATAACGTATAACGATATGTAGATATAGGATATAACGTATAACAATATCTACATATAGGATATAACGTATAACGATATGTAGACGTAGGATATAACGTATAACGTTATCTACATATAGGATATAACGTATAACGATACGTAGATATAGTATATAACGTATAACGATAACTACAGATAGGATATAACGTATAACGATATGTAGATGTAGGATATAACGTATAACGTTATGTACATATAGGATATAACGTATAACGATACGTAGATATAGGATACAACGTATAACGATATGCAGATATAGGATATAACGTATAACGATATGTAGGCGTAGGATATAACGTAACGATATCTACATATGGGATATAACGTATAACGATACGTAGATATAGGATATAACGTAAAACGTTATCTACATATAGGATATAACGTATATCGATATGTGGATATAGGATATAACGCAAAACGATATCTGCATATGGGATATAACGTATAAAGTTATCTACATATAGGATATAACGTATAACGATATGTAGATGTAGGATATAACGTATAACGATACCTAGATATAGTATGTAACGTAAAACGTTATCTACATATAGGATATAACGTATAACGATATGCAGATATAGGATATAACGTATAACGATATGTAGGTAGAGGATATAACGTATAACGATACGTATATATAGGATATAACGTATAACGATATGTAGATATAGGATATAACGTATAACGATATCTACATATAGGATATAACGTATAACGATATGTAGACGTAGAATATAACGTTTACCGATATGTAGATATATTATTTAACGTATAACGTTATCTACATATAGGATATAACGTATAACGATACGTAGATATAGGATATAACGTATAACGATATGTAGGTATAGGATATAACGTATAACGATACGTAGATATAGGATATAACGTATAACGATATGTAGATATAGGATATAACGTATAACAATATCTACATATAGGATATAACGTATAACGATATGTAGACGTAGGATATAACCTATAACGTTATCTACATATAGGATATAACGTATAACGATACGTAGATATAGTATATAACGTATAACGATAACTACAGATAGGATATAACGTATAACGATATGTAGATGTAGGATATAACGTATAACGTTATGTACATATAGGATATAACGTATAACGATACGTAGATATAGGATACAACGTATAACGATATGCAGATATAGGATATAACGTATAAAGATATGTAGGCGTAGGATATAACGTATAACGATATCTACATATGGGATATAACGTATAACGATACCTAGATATAGTATATAACGTAAAACGTTATCTACATATAGGATATAACGTATAACGATATGCAGATATAGGATATAACGTATAACGATATGTAGGTAGAGGATATAACGTATAACGATACGTATATATAGGATATAACGTATAACGATATGTAGATATAGGATATAACGTATAACGATATCTACATATAGGATATAACGTATAACGATATGTAGACGTAGAATATAACGTATAACGTTATCTACATATAGGATATAACGTATAACGATATGTAGATATAGGATATAACGTATAACGATATCTACATATAGGATATAACGTATAACGATATGTAGACGTAGGATATAACGTATAACGTTATCTACATATACGATATAACGTATAACGTTACGTAGATATAGGATATAACGTATAACGATACGTAGACATAGTATATAACGTATAACGATATCTACATATAGGATATAACGTATAACGATATGTAGATATAGGATATAACGTATAACAATATCTACATATAGGATATAACGTATAACGATATGTAGACGTAGGATATAACGTATAACGTTATCTACATATAGGATATAACGTATAACGATACGTAGATATAGTATATAACGTATAACGATAACTACAGGTAGGATATAACGTATAACGATATGTAGATGTAGGATATAACGTATAACGTTATGTACATATAGGATATAACGTATAACGATACGTAGATATAGGATACAACGTATAACGATATGCAGATATAGGATATAACGTATAACGATATCTACATATAGGATATAACGTATGACGATATGTAGACGTAGGATATAACGTATAACAATATCTACATATGGGATATAACGTATAACGATACGTAGATATAGGATATAACGTAAAACGTTATCTACATATAGGATATAACGTATATCGATATGTGGATATAGGATATAACGCAAAACGATATCTGCATATGGGATATAACGTATAACCTTATCTACATATAGGATATAACGTATAACGATATGTATATGTAGGATATAACGTATAACGATACCTAGATATAGTATATAACGTAAAACGTTATCTACATATAGGATATAACGTATAACGATACGTAGATATAGGATACAACGTATAACGATATGCAGATATAGGATATAACGTATAACGATATCCACATATAGGATATAACGTATAACGATATGTAGACGTAGGATATAACGTATAACGATATCTACATATAGGATATAACGTATAACCATACGGAGATATAGTATATAACGTAAAACCTTATCTACAGATAGGATATAACGTATAACGATATGTAGATATAGGATATAACGTATAACGATATGTAGATATAGGATATAACGTATAACGATACGTTGATATAGTATATAACGTAAAACGTTATCTACATATAGGATATAACGTATAACGATATGTAGATATAGGATATAACGTATAACGATATGTAGGTATAGGATATAACGTATAACGATACGTAGATATAGGATATAGCGTATAACGATACGTAGACATAGTATATAACGTATAACGATATGTAGACGTAGGATATAACGTATAACCTTATCTACATATAGGATATAACGCATATCGATATGTGGATATAGGATATAACGTAAAACGTTATGTACATATGGGATATAACGTATAAGGTTATCTACATATAGGATATAACGTATAACGATATGTAGACGTAGGATATAACGTATAACGTTACCTACATATAGGATATAACGTATAACGATACGAAGATATAGGATATAACGTATAACGATACGTAGATATAGTATATAACGTAAGACGTTATCTACATATAGGATATAACGTATATCGATATGTAGATATAGGGTATAACGTATAACGATATGTAGGTATAGGATATAACGTATAACGATACGTAGATATAGGATATAACGTATAACGATATGTAGATATAGGATATAACGTATAACGATATCTACATATAGGATATAACGTATAACGATATGTAGACGTAGAATATAACGTATAACGTTATCTACATATAGGATATAACGTATAACGATACGTAGATATAGGATATAACGTATAACGATATGTAGATACAGGATATAACGTATAACGTTATCTACATATACGATATAACGTATAACGATACGTAGATATAGTACATAACGTATAACGATACGTAGATATAGTACATAACGTATAACGATACGTAGATATAGTACATAACGTAAAACGTTATCTACATATAGGATATAAAGTATAACGAAGTGTAGATATAGGATATAACGTATAACGATATGTAGGTATAGGATATAAAGTATAACGATACGTAGATATAGGATATAACGTATAACGATATGTAGATATAGGATATAACGTATAACGATATCTACATATAGGATATAACGTATAACGATATGTAGACTTAGGATATAACTTATAACGTTATCTACATATAGGATATAACGTCTAACGATACGTAGATATAGGATATAACGTATAACGATATGTAGATATAGGATATAACGTATAACGTTATCTACATATACGATATAACTTATAACGATACGTAGATATAGGATATAACGTATAACGATACGTAGATATAGTATATAACGTAAAACGTTATCTACATATAGGATATAACGAATATCGATATGTGGATATAGGATATAACGCAAAACGTTATCGGCAAATGGGATATAACGCAAAACGTTATCGGCATATGGGATATAACGTATAACGTTATCTACATATAGGATATAACGTATAACGATATGTAGATATAGGATATAACGTATAACGATATGTAGGTATAGGATATAACGTATAACGATACGTAGATATAGGATATAACGTATAACGATATGTAGATATAGGATATAACGTATAACGATATCTACATATAGGATATAACGTATAACGATATGTAGACGTAGGATATAACGTATAACGTTATCTACATATAGGATATAACGTATAACGATATGTAGATATAGGATATAACGTATAACGATATGTAGATATAGGATATAACGTATAACGATATCTACATATAGGATATAACGTATAACGATATGTAGATATAGGATATAACGTATAACGATATCTACATATACGATATAACTTATAACGATACGTAGATATAGGATATAACGTATAACGATACGTAGATATAGTATATAACGTAAAACGTTATCTACATATAGGATATAACGAATATCGATATGTGGATATAGGATATAACGCAAAACGATATCTACATATAGGATATAACGTATAACGATATGTAGATATAGGATATAACGTATAACAATATCTACATATAGGATATAACGTATAACGATATGTAGACGTAGGATATAACGTATAACGTTATCTACATATAGGATATAACGTATAACGATATGTAGATATAGGATATAACGTATAACGATATGTAGGTATAGGATATAACGTATAACGATACGTAGATATAGGATATAGCGTATAACGATACGTAGACATAGTATATAACGTATAACGATATGTAGATATAGGATATAACGTATAACGATATGCAGATATAGGATATAACGTATAACGATATGTAGACGTAGGATATAACGTATAACGTTATCTACATATAGGATATAACGTATAACGATATGTAGATATAGGATATAACGTATAACGATATGTAGGTATAGGATATAACGTATAACGATACGTAGATATAGGATATAGCGTATAACGATATGTAGACGTAGGATATAACGTATAACGTTATCTACATATAGGATATAACGTATAACGATATCTACATATAGGATATAACGTATATCGATATGTGGATATAGGATATAACGCAAAACGATATCTGCATATGGGATATAACGTATAACCTTATCTACATATAGGATATAACGTATAACGATATGTATATGTAGGATATAACGTATAACGATACCTAGATATAGTATATAACGTAAAACGTTATCTACATATAGGATATAACGTATAACGATACGTAGATATAGGATACAACGTATAACGATATGCAGATATAGGATATAACGTATAACGATATCCACATATAGGATATAACGTATAACGATACGTAGATATAGGATATAACGTATATCGATATGTGGATATAGGATATAACTTATAACGATATTTAGATATAGGATATAACGTATAACGATACGTACATATAGGATATAACGTATAACGTTATCTACATATAGGATATAACGTATAACGATACGTAGATATAGGATATAACGTATAACGATATGCAGATATTGGATATAACGTATAACGATATCGACATATAGGATATAAGGTATAACGATATGTAGATGTAGGATATAACGTATAACGTTATCTACATATAGGATATAACGTATAACGGTACGTAGATATAGGATACAACGTATAACGATATGTAGACATAGTATATAACGTATAACGATATGTAGATATAGGATATAACGTATAACGATACGTAGATATAGTACATAACGTAAAACGTTATCTACATATAGGATATAAAGTATAACGAAATGTAGATATAGGATATAACGTATAACGATATGTAGGTATAGGATATAAAGTATAACGATACGTAGATATAGGATATAACGTATAACGATACGTAGACATAGTATATAACGTATAACGATATCTACATATAGGATATAACGTATAACGATATGTAGATATAGGATATAACGTATAACAATATCTACATATAGGATATAACGTATAACGATATGTAGACGTAGGATATAACGTATAACGTTATCTACATATAGGATATAACGTATAACGATATGTAGATATAGGATATAACGTATAACGATATGTAGGTATAGGATATAACGTATAACGATACGTAGATATAGGATATAGCGTATAACGATACGTAGACATAGTATATAACGTATAACGATATGTAGATATAGGATATAACATATAACGATATGCAGATATAGGATATAACGTATAACGATATGTAGACGTAGGATATAACGTATAACGTTATCTACATATAGGATATAACGTATAACGATATGTAGATATAGGATATAACGTATAACGATATGTAGGTATAGGATATAACGTATAACGATACGTAGATATAGGATATAGCGTATAACGATATGTAGACGTAGGATATAACGTATAACGTTATCTACATATAGGATATAACGTATAACGATATCTACATATAGGATATAACGTATATCGATATGTGGATATAGGATATAACGCAAAACGATATCTGCATATGGGATATAACGTATAACCTTATCTACATATAGGATATAACGTATAACGATATGTATATGTAGGATATAACGTATAACGATACCTAGATATAGTATATAACGTAAAACGTTATCTACATATAGGATATAACGTATAACGATACGTAGATATAGGATACAACGTATAACGATATGCAGATATAGGATATAACGTATAACGATATCCACATATAGGATATAACGTATAACGATACGTAGATATAGGATATAACGTATATCGATATGTGGATATAGGATATAACTTATAACGATATTTAGATATAGGATATAACGTATAACGATACGTACATATAGGATATAACGTATAACGTTATCTACATATAGGATATAACGTATAACGATACGTAGATATAGGATATAACGTATAACGATATGCAGATATTGGATATAACGTATAACGATATCGACATATAGGATATAAGGTATAACGATATGTAGATGTAGGATATAACGTATAACGTTATCTACATATAGGATATAACGTATAACGGTACGTAGATATAGGATACAACGTATAACGATATGTAGACATAGTATATAACGTATAACGATATGTAGATATAGGATATAACGTATAACGATATCGACATATAGGATATAACGTATAACGATATGTAGATGTAGGATATAACGTATAAAATTATCTACATATAGGATATAACGTTAAACGCTACGTAGTTATAGGATATAACGTATTACGATATGCAGATATTGGATATAACGTATAACGTTATCTACATATAGGATATAACGTATATCGATATGTGGACATAGGATATAACGTAAAACGTTATCTACATATGGGATATAACGTATAACGTTATCTACATATAGGATATAACGTATAACGATACGTAGATATAGGATATAACGTATAACGATATCTACATATAGGATATAACGTTTAACGATATGTAGATATAGGATATAACGTATAACGATATGTAGACATAGGATATATCGTATAACGATACGTAAATATAGGATATAACGTATAAAGTTATCTACATATAGGATACAACGTATAACGATATGTAGATGTAGGATATAACGTATAACGTTATCTACATATAGGATATAACGTTTAACGACATGTAGATATAGGATATAACGTATAACGATATGTAGATATAGGATATAACGTATAACGATATGTAGGTATAGGATATAACGTATAACGATACGTAGATATAGGATATAACGTATAACGATACGTAGACATAGTATATAACGTATAACGATATGTAGATATAGGATATAACGTATAACGATATGTGGATATAGGATATAACGTAAAACGTTATCTACATATGGGATATAACGTATAACGTTATCTACATATAGGATATAACGTATAACGATACGTAGATATAGGATATAACGTATAACGATATGTGGATATAGGATATAACGTATAACAATATCTACATATAGGATATAACGTATAACGATATGTAGACGTAGGATCTAACGTATGACGTTATCTACATATAGGATATAACGTATATCGATATGTGGATATAGGATATAACGCAAAACGTTATCTGCATATGGGATATAACGTATAACGATACGTAGATATAGGATATAACGTATAACGATATGTAGATATAGGATATAACGTATAACAATATCTACATATAGGATATAACGTATAACGATATGTAGACGTAGGATATAACGTATAACGTTATCTACATATAGGATATAACGTATAACGATACGTAGATATAGTATATAACGTATAACGATAACTACAGATAGGATATAACGTATAACGATATGTAGATGTAGGATATAACGTATAACGTTATGTACATATAGGATATAACGTATAACGATACGTAGATATAGGATACAACGTATAACGATATGCAGATATAGGATATAACGTATAACGATATCTACATATAGGACATAACGTATAACGATATGTAGACGTAGGATATAACGTATAACGATATCTACATATGGGATATAACGTATAACGATACGTAGATATAGGATATAACGTAAAACGTTATCTACATATAGGATATAACGTATATCGATATGTGGATATAGGGTATAACGCAAAACGATATGTGCATATGGGATATAACGTATAACGATATGTAGATGTAGGATATAACGTATAACGATACCTAGATATAGTATATAACGTAAAACGTTATCTACATATAGGATATAACGTATAACGATATGTAGATATAGGACATATCGTATAACGGTATGTAGGTAGAGGATATAACGTATAACGATACGTAGATATAGGATATAACGTATAACGATATGTAGATATAGGATATAACGTATAACGATAACTACTGATAGGATATAACGTATAACGATATGTAGATGTAGGATATAACGTATAACGTTATCTACATATAGGATATAACGTATATCGATATGTGGACATAGGATATAACGTAAAACGTTATCTACATATGGGATATAACGTAAAACGTTATCTACATATAGGATATAACGTATATCGATATGTGGATATAGGATATAACGCAAAACGTTATCTGCATATGGGATATAACGTATAAAGATACGTAGATATAGGATATAACGTATAACGATATGTAGGTATAGGATATAACGTATAACGATACGTAGATATAGGATATAACGTATAACGATATGTAGATATAGGATATAACGTATAACGATATGTAGATATAGGATATAACGTATAACGATATGTAGGTAGAGGATATAACGTATAACGATACGTAGATATAGGATATAACGTATAACGATATGTAGATATAGGATATAACGTATAACGATACGTAGATATAGGATATAACGTATAACGATATGTAGATATAGGATATGACGTATAACGTTATCTACATATACGATATAACGTATAACGATACGTAGATATAGTACATAACGTATAACGATACGTAGATATAGTATATAACGTAAAACGTTATCTACATATAGGATATAAAGTATAACGATATGTAGATATAGGATATAACGTATAACGATATGTAGGTATAGGATATAACGTATAACGGTACGTAGTTATAGGATATAACGTATAACGATATGTAGATATAGGATATAACGTATAACGATACGTACATATAGGATATAACGTATAACGTTATCTACATATAGGATATAACGTATAACGATACGTAGATATAGGATATAACGTATAACGATATGCAGATATTGGATATAACGTATAACGATATCGACATATAGGATATAAGGTATAACGATATGTAGATGTAGGATATAACGTATAACGTTATCTACATATAGGATATAACGTATAACGATATGTAGATATAGGATATAACGTATAACAATATCTACATATAGGATATAACGTATAACGATATGTAGACGTAGGATATAACGTATAACGTTATCTACATATAGGATATAACGTATAACGATATGTAGATATAGGATATAACGTATAACGATATGTAGGTATAGGATATAACGTATAACGATACGTAGATATAGGATATAGCGTATAACGATATGTAGACGTAGGATATAACGTATAACGTTATCTACATATAGGATATAACGTATAACGATATCTACATATAGGATATAACGTATATCGATATGTGGATATAGGATATAACGCAAAACGATATCTGCATATGGGATATAACGTATAACCTTATCTACATATAGGATATAACGTATAACGATATGTATATGTAGGATATAACGTATAACGATACCTAGATATAGTATATAACGTAAAACGTTATCTACATATAGGATATAACGTATAACGATACGTAGATATAGGATACAACGTATAACGATATGCAGATATAGGATATAACGTATAACGATATCCACATATAGGATATAACGTATAACGATACGTAGATATAGGATATAACGTATATCGATATGTGGATATAGGATATAACTTATAACGATATTTAGATATAGGATATAACGTATAACGATACGTACATATAGGATATAACGTATAACGTTATCTACATATAGGATATAACGTATAACGATACGTAGATATAGGATATAACGTATAACGATATGCAGATATTGGATATAACGTATAACGATATCGACATATAGGATATAAGGTATAACGATATGTAGATGTAGGATATAACGTATAACGTTATCTACATATAGGATATAACGTATAACGGTACGTAGATATAGGATACAACGTATAACGATATGTAGACATAGTATATAACGTATAACGATATGTAGATATAGGATATAACGTATAACGATATCGACATATAGGATATAACGTATAACGATATGTAGATGTAGGATATAACGTATAAAATTATCTACATATAGGATATAACGTTAAACGCTACGTAGTTATAGGATATAACGTATTACGATATGCAGATATTGGATATAACGTATAACGTTATCTACATATAGGATATAACGTATATCGATATGTGGACATAGGATATAACGTAAAACGTTATCTACATATGGGATATAACGTATAACGTTATCTACATATAGGATATAACGTATAACGATACGTAGATATAGGATATAACGTATAACGATATCTACATATAGGATATAACGTTTAACGATATGTAGATATAGGATATAACGTATAACGATATGTAGACATAGGATATATCGTATAACGATACGTAAATATAGGATATAACGTATAAAGTTATCTACATATAGGATACAACGTATAACGATATGTAGATGTAGGATATAACGTATAACGTTATTTACATATAGGATATAACGTTTAACGACATGTAGATATAGGATATAACGTATAACGATATGTAGATATAGGATATAACGTATAACGATACGTTGATATAGTATATAACGTAAAACGTTATCTACATATAGGACATAACGTATAACGATATGTAGATATAGGATATAACGTATAACGATATGTAGGTATAGGATATAACGTATAACGATACGTAGATATAGGATATAACGTATAACGATACGTAGACATAGTATATAACGTATAACGATATGTAGATATAGGATATAACGTATAACGATATGTGGATATAGGATATAACGGAAAACGTTATCTACATATGGGATATAACGTATAACGTTATCTACATATAGGATATAACGTATAACGATACGTAGATATAGGATATAACGTATAACGATATGTGGATATAGGATATAACGTATAACAATATCTACATATAGGATATAACGTATAACGATATGTAGACGTAGGATCTAACGTATGACGTTATCTACATATAGGATATAACGTATATCGATATGTGGATATAGGATATAACGCAAAACGTTATCTGCATATGGGATATAACGTATAACGATACGTAGATATAGGATATAACGTATAACGATATGTAGATATAGGATATAACGTATAACAATATCTACATATAGGATATAACGTATAACGATATGTAGACGTAGGATATAACGTATAACGTTATATACATATAGGATATAACGTATAACGATACGTAGATATAGTATATAACGTATAACGATAACTACAGATAGGATATAACGTATAACGATATGTAGATGTAGGATATAACGTATAACGTTATGTACATATAGGATATAACGTATAACGATACGTAGATATAGGATACAACGTATAACGATATGCAGATATAGGATATAACGTATAACGATATCTACATATAGGACATAACGTATAACGATATGTAGACGTAGGATATAACGTATAACGATATCTACATATGGGATATAACGTATAACGATACGTAGATATAGGATATAACGTAAAACGTTATCTACATATAGGATATAACGTATATCGATATGTGGATATAGGGTATAACGCAAAACGATATGTGCATATGGGATATAACGTATAACGATATGTAGATGTAGGATATAACGTATAACGATACCTAGATATAGTATATAACGTAAAACGTTATCTACATATAGGATATAACGTATAACGATATGTAGATATAGGACATATCGTATAACGGTATGTAGGTAGAGGATATAACGTATAACGATACGTAGATATAGGATATAACGTATAACGATATGTAGATATAGGATATAACGTATAACGATAACTACTGATAGGATATAACGTATAACGATATGTAGATGTAGGATATAACGTATAACGTTATCTACATATAGGATATAACGTATATCGATATGTGGACATAGGATATAACGTAAAACGTTATCTACATATGGGATATAACGTAAAACGTTATCTACATATAGGATATAACGTATATCGATATGTGGATATAGGATATAACGCAAAACGTTATCTGCATATGGGATATAACGTATAAAGATACGTAGATATAGGATATAACGTATAACGATATGTAGGTATAGGATATAACGTATAACGATACGTAGATATAGGATATAACGTATAACGATATGTAGATATAGGATATAACGTATAACGATATGTAGATATAGGATATAACGTATAACGATATGTAGGTAGAGGATATAACGTATAACGATACGTAGATATAGGATATAACGTATAACGATATGTAGATATAGGATATAACGTATAACGATACGTAGATATAGGATATAACGTATAACGATATGTAGATATAGGATATAACGTATAACGTTATCTACATATACGATATAACGTATAACGATACGTAGATATAGTACATAACGTATAACGATACGTAGATATAGTATATAACGTAAAACGTTATCTACATATAGGATATAAAGTATAACGATATGTAGATATAGGATATAACGTATAACGATATGTAGGTATAGGATATAACGTATAACGGTACGTAGTTATAGGATATAACGTATAACGATATGTAGATATAGGATATAACGTATAACGATATCTACATATAGGATATAACGTATAACGATATGTAGACGTAGGATATAACGTATAACGTTATCTACATTTAGGATATAACGTATAACGATACGTAGATATAGGATATAAGGTATAACGATATGTAGATATAGGATATAACGTATAACGTTATCTACATATACGATATAACTTATAACGATACGTAGATATAGGATATAACGTATAACGATACGTAGATATAGTATATAACGTATAACGATAACTACAGATAGGATATAACGTATAACGATATGTAGATGTAGGATATAACGTATAACGTTATCTACATATACGATATAACGTATAACGATACGTAGATATAGTACATAACGTATAACGATACGTAGATATAGTATATAACGTAAAACGTTATCTACATATAGGATATAAAGTATAACGATATGTAGATATAGGATATAACGTATAACGATATGTAGATATAGGATATAAAGTATAACGATACGTAGATATAGGATATAACGTATAACGATATGTAGACATAGTATATAACGTATAACGATATCTAGATATAGGATATAACGTATAACGATATCGACATATAGGATATAACGTATAACGATATGTAGATATAGGATATAACGTAAAACGTTATCGACATATAGGATATAACGTATATCGATATGTGGATATAGGATATAACGTAAAACGTTATCTACATATGGGATATAACGTATAACGTTATCTACATATAGGATATAACGTATATCGATATGTGGATATAGGATATAACGTAAAACGTTATCTACATATGGGATATAACGTATAACGTTATCTACATATACGATATAAAGTATAACGATATGCAGATAATGGATATAACGTATAACGACATCTACATGTAGGATATAACGTATATCGATATGTGGATATAGGATATAACGTAAAACGTTATCTACATATGGGATATAACGTATAACGATATGTAGATATAGGATATAACGTATAACGATATGTAGGTATAGGATATAACATATAACGATACGTAGATATAGGATATAACGTATAACGATATGTAGATATAGGATATAACGTATAACGATATCGACATATAGGATATAACGTATAACGATATGTAGATATAGGATATAACGTAAAACGTTATCGACATATAGGATATAACGTATATCGATATGTGGATATAGGATATAACGTAAAACGTTATCTACATATGGGATATAACGTATAACGTTATCTACATATAGGATATAACGTATATCGATATGTGGATATAGGATATAACGTAAAACGTTATCTACATATAGGATATAACGTATATCGATATGTGGATATAGGATATAACGTAAAACGGTATCTGCATATGGGATATAACGTATAACGTTATCTACATATAGGATATAACGTATAACGATATGTAGATATAGGATATAACGTTTAACGATATGTAGATATAGGATATAACGTATAACGGTATGCAGACATAGGATATATCGTATAACGATACGTAGATATAGGATATAACGTATAACGTTATCTACATATGGGATATAACGTATAACGATATGTAGAGATAGGATATAACGTATAACGATATGTAGACATAGGATATAACGTACAACGATTCGTAGTTATAGGATATAACGTAAAACGTTATCTACATATAGGATATAACGTATAACGATATGTAGATATAGGATATAACGTAAAACGTTATCTACATATAGGATATAACGTATATCGATATGTGGATATAGGATATAACGTTTAACGATATGTAGATATAGGATATAACGTATAACGATATGTAGACATAGTATATAACGTATAACGATATGTAGATATAGGATATAACGTATAACGATATCGACATATAGGATATAACGTATAACGATATGTAGATATAGGATATAACGTAAAACGTTATCGACATATAGGATATAACGTATATCGATATGTGGATATAGGATATAACGTAAAACGTTATCTACATATGGGATATAACGTATAACGTTATCTACATATAGGATATAACGTATATCGATATGTGGATATAGGATATAACGTAAAACGTTATCTACATATGGGATATAACGTATAACGTTATCTACATATAGGATATAACGTATAACGATATGTAGGTATAGGATATAACGTAAAACGTTATCTACATATAGGATATAACGTATAACGATATGTAGATATAGGATATAACGTAAAACGTTATCTACATATGGGATATAACGTATAACGTTATCTACATATAGGATATAACGTATATCGATATGTGGATATAGGATATAACGTAAAACGTTATCTACATATGGGATATAACGTATAACGTTATCTACATATAGGATATAACGTATAACGATATGTAGATATAGGATATAACGTATAACGATATCGACATATAGGATATAACGTATAACGATATGTAGATATAGGATATAACGTAAAACGTTATCGACATATAGGATATAACGTATATCGATATGTGGATATAGGATATAACGTAAAACGTTATCTACATATGGGATATAACGTATAACGATATCTACATATAGGATATAACGTATAACGATATGTAGATATAGGATATAACGTAAAACGTTATCTACATATAGGATATAACGTATAACGATATGTAGATATAGGATATAACGTTTAACGATATGTAGATATAGGATATAACGTATAACGGTATGCAGACATAGGATATATCGTATAACGATACGTAGATATAGGATATAACGTATAACGTTATCTACATATGGGATATAACGTATAACGATATGTAGAGATAGGATATAACGTATAACGATATTTAGATATAGGATATAACGTATAACGATACGTACATGTAGGATATAACGTATAACGTTATCTACATATAGGATATAACGTATAACGATACGTAGATGTAGGATACAACGTATAACGATATGTAGACATAGTATATAACGTATAACGATATGTAGATATAGGATATAACGTATAACGATATCGACATATAGGATATAACGTATAACGATATGTAGTTATAGGATATAACGTAAAACGTTATCGACATATAGGATATAACGTATATCGATATGTGGATATAGGATATAACGTAAAACGTTATCTACATATGGGATATAACGTATAACGTTATCTACATATAGGATATAACGTATAACGATATGTAGATATAGGATATAACGTAAAACGTTATCTACATATATGATATAACGTATAACGATATGTAGATATAGGATATAACGTTTAACGATATGTAGATATAGGATATAACGTATAACGGTATACAGACATAGGATATATCGTATAACGATACGTAGATATAGGATATAACGTATAACGTTATCTACATATGGGATATAACGTATAACGATATGTAGAGATAGGATATAACGTATAACGATATTTAGATATAGGATATAACGTATAACGATACGTACATGTAGGATATAACGTATAACGTTATCTACATATAGGATATAACGTATAACGATACGTAGATGTAGGATACAACGTATAACGATATGTAGATATAGGATATAACGTATAACGTTATCTACATATAGGATATAACGTATAACGATATGTAGACGTAGGATATAACGTATAACGTTATCTACATATAGGATATAACGTATAACGATACGTACTTATAGGATATAACGTATAACGTTATCTACATATAGGATATAACGTATAACGTTATGTAGACGTAGGATATAACGTATAACGTTATCGACATATAGGATATAACGTATAACGATACGTAGATATAGGATATAACGTATATCGATATGTGGATATAGGATATAACTTATAACGATATTTAGATATAGGATATAACGTATAACGATACGTACATATAGGATATAACGTATAACGTTATCTACATATAGGATATAACGTATAACGATACGTAGATATAGGATATAACGTATAACGATATGCAGATATTGGATATAACGTATAACGATATCGACATATAGGATATAAGGTATAACGATATGTAGATGTAGGATATAACGTATAACGTTATCTACATATAGGATATAACGTATAACGGTACGTAGATATAGGATACAACGTATAACGATATGTAGACATAGTAAATAACGTATAACGATATGTAGATATAGGATATAACGTATAACGATATCGACATATAGGATATAACGTATAACGATATGTAGATGTAGGATATAACGTATAAAATTATCTACATATAGGATACAACGTTAAACGCTACGTAGTTATAGGATATAACGTATTACGATATGCAGATATTGGATATAACGTATAACGTTATCTACATATAGGATATAACGTATATCGATATGTGGACATAGGATATAACGTAAAACGTTATCTACATATGGGATATAACGTATAACGTTATCCACATATAGGATATAACGTATAACGATACGTAGATATAGGATATAACGTATAACGATATCTACATATAGGATATAACGTTTAACGATATGTAGATATAGGATATAACGTATAACGATATGTAGACATAGGATATATCGTATAACGATACGTAAATATAGGATATAACGTATAAAGTTATCTACATATAGGATACAACGTATAACGATATGTAGATGTAGGATATAACGTATAACGTTATCTACATATAGGATATAACGTTTAACGACATGTAGATATAGGATATAACGTATAACGATATGTTGATATAGGATATAACGTATAACGATACGTTGATATAGTATATAACGTAAAACGTTATCTACATATAGGACATAACGTATAACGATATGTAGATATAGGATATAACGTATAACGATATGTAGGTATAGGATATAACGTATAACGATACGTAGATATAGGATATAACGTATAACGATACGTAGACACAGTATATAACGTATAACGATATGTAGATATAGGATATAACGTATAACGATATGTGGATATAGGATATAACGTAAAACGTTATCTACATATGGGATATAACGTATAACGTTATCTACATATAGGATATAACGTATAACGATACGTAGATATAGGATATAACGTATAACGATATGTGGATATGGGATATAACGTATAACAATATCTACATATAGGATATAACGTATAACGATATGTAGACGTAGGATCTAACGTATAACGTTATCTACATATAGGATATAACGTATATCGATATGTGGATATAGGATATAACGCAAAACGTTATCTGCATATGGGATATAACGTATAACGATACGTAGATATAGGATATAACGTATAACGATATGTAGGTATAGGATATAACGTATAACGATACGTAGATATAGGATATAACGTATAACGATATGTAGATATAGGATATAACGTATAACAATATCTACATATAGGATATAACGTATAACGATATGTAGACGTAGGATATAACGTATAACGTTATCTACATATAGGATATAACGTATAACGATACGTAGATATAGTATATAACGTATAACGATAACTACAGATAGGATATAACGTATAACGATATGTAGATGTAGGATATAACGTATAACGTTATGTACATATAGGATATAACGTATAACGATACGTAGATATAGGATACAACGTATAACGATATGCAGATATAGGATATAACGTATAACGATATCTACATATAGGACATAACGTATAACGATATGTAGACGTAGGATATAACGTATAACGATATCTACATATGGGATATAACGTATAACGATACGTAGATATAGGATATAACGTAAAACGTTATCTACATATAGGATATAACGTATATCGATATGTGGATATAGGGTATAACGCAAAACGATATCTGCATATGGGATATAACGTATAACGCTATCTACATATAGGATATAACGTATAACGATATGTAGATGTAGGATTTAACGTATAACGATACCTAGATATAGTATATAACGTAAAACGTTATCTACATATAGGATATAACGTATAACGATATGTAGATATAGGACATATCGTATAACGATATGTAGGTAGAGGATATAACGTATAACGATACGTAGATATCGGATATAACGTATAACGATATGTAGATATAGGATATAACGTATAACGATAACTACTGATAGGATATAACGTATAACGATATGTAGATGTAGGATATAACGTATAACGTTATCTACATATAGGATATAACGTATATCGATTAGTGGACATAGGATATAACGTAAAACGTTATCTACATATGGGATATAACGTAAAACGTTATCTACATATAGGATATAACGTATATCGATATGTGGATATAGGATATAACGCAAAACGTTATCTGCATATGGGATATAACGTATAACGATACGTAGATATAGGATATAACGTATAACGATATGTAGGTATAGGATATAACGTATAACGATACGTAGATATAGGATATAACGTATAACGATATGATGATATAGGATATAACGTATAACAATATCTACATATAGGATATGACGTATAACGATATGTAGACGTAGGATCTAACGTATAACGTTATCTACATATAGTATATAACGTATAACGATACGTAGATATAGTATATAACGTATAACGATAACTACAGATAGGATATAACGTATAACGATATGTAGACGTAGGATATAACGTATAACGTTATGTACATATAGGATATAACGTATAACGATTCGTCGATATAGGATACAACGTATAACGATATGCAGATATAGGATATAACGTATAACGATATCTACATATAGGACATAACGTATAACGATATGTAGACGTAGGATATAACGTATAACGATATCTACATATGGGATATAACGTATAACGATACGTAGGTATAGGATATAACGTAAAACGTTATCTACATATAGGATATAACGTATATCGATATGTGGATATAGGGTATAACGCAAAACGATATCTGCATATGGGATATAACGTATAACGTTATCTACATATAGGATATAACGTATAACGATATGTAGATGTAGGATATAACGTATAACGATACCTAGATATAGTATATAACGTAAAACGTTATCTACATATAGGATATAACGTATAACGATATGTAGATATAGGACATATCGTATAACGATATGTAGGTAGAGGATATAACGTATAACGATACGTAGATATAGGATATAACGTATAACGATATGTAGATATAGGATATAACGTATAACGATAACTACTGATAGGATATAACGTATAACGATATGTAGATGTAGGATATAACGTATAACGTTATCTACATATAGGATATAACGTATATCGATTAGTGGACATAGGATATAACGTAAAACGTTATCTACATATGGGATATAACGTAAAACGTTATCTACATATAGGATATAACGTATATCGATATGTGGATATAGGATATAACGCAAAACGTTATCTGCATATGGGACATAACGTATAACGATACGTAGATATAGGATATAACGTATAACGATATGTAGGTATAGGATATAACGTATAACGATACGTAGATATAGGATATAACGTATAACGATATGATGATATAGGATATAACGTATAACAATATCTACATATAGGATATGACGTATAACGATATGTAGACGTAGGATCTAACGTATAACGTTCTCTACATATAGTATATAACGTATAACGATACGTAGATATAGGATATAACGTATAACGATATGCAGATATAGGATATAACGTGTAACGATATCTACATATAGGATATAACGTATAACGATATGAAGACGTAGGATATAACGTATAACGATATCTAGATATGGGATATAACGTATAACGATACGTAGATATAGGATATAACGTAAAACGATACGTAGATATAGAATATAACGTATAACGATACGTAGACATAGGATATAACGTATAAGGGTACGTAGACATAGTATATAACGTATAACGATATGTAGATATAGGATATAACGTATAACGATATGTAGACATAGGATATAACGTATAACCTTATCTACATATAGGATATAACGTATATCGATATGTGGATATAGGATATAACGTAAAACGTTATGTACATATGGGATATAACGTATAAGGTTATCTACATATAGGATATAACGTATAACGATACGTAGATATAGGATATAACGTATAACGATATGCAGATATAGGATATAACGTATAACGATATGCAGATATAGGATATAACGTATAACGATATCTACATATAGGATATAACGTTTACCGATATTTAGATATAGGATATAACGTATAACGATACGTAGATATAGGATATAACGTATAACGATACGTAGACATAGTATATAACGTATAACGATATGTAGATATAGGATATAACGTATAACGGTATGTGGTTATAGGATATAACGCAAAACGTTATCTGCATATGGGATATAACGTATAACGTTATCGACATATAGGATATAACGTATAACGATATGTAGACGTAGGATATAACGTATAACGATATCTACATAAGGGATATAACGTATAACGATACGTAGATATAGGATATAACGTAAAACGTTATCTACATATAGGATATAACGTATATCGATATGTGGACATAGGATATAACGCAAAACGTTATCTGCATATGGGATATAACGTATAACGATACGTAGATATAGGATATAACGTATAACGATATGTAGGTATAGGATATAACGTATAACGATACGTAGATATAGGATATAACGTATAACGATATGTAGATATAGGATATAATGTATAACAATATCTACATATAGGATATGACGTATAACGATATGTAGACGTAGGATATAACGTATAACGTTATCTACATATAGGATATAACGTATATCGATTAGTGGACATAGGATATAACGTAAAACGTTATCTACATATGGGATATAACGTAAAACGTTATCTACATATAGGATATAACGTATATCGATATGTGGACATAGGATATAACGCAAAACGTTATCTGCATATGGGATATAACGTATAACGATACGTAGATATAGGATATAACGTATAACGATATGTAGGTATAGGATATAACGTATAACGATACGTAGATATAGGATATAACGTATAACGATATGTAGATATAGGATATAACGTATAACGATAACTACTGATAGGATATAACGTATAACGATATGTAGATGTAGGATATAACGTATAACGTTATCTACATATAGGATATAACGTATATCGATTAGTGGACATAGGATATAACGTAAAACGTTATCTACATATGGGATATAACGTAAAACGTTATCTACATATAGGATATAACGTATATCGATATGTGGATATAGGATATAACGCAAAACGTTATCTGCATATGGGACATAACGTATAACGATACGTAGATATAGGATATAACGTATAACGATATGTAGGTATAGGATATAACGTATAACGATACGTAGATATAGGATATAACGTATAACGATATGATGATATAGGATATAACGTATAACAATATCTACATATAGGATATGACGTATAACGATATGTAGACGTAGGATCTAACGTATAACGTTCTCTACATATAGTATATAACGTATAACGATACGTAGATATAGGATATAACGTATAACGATATGCAGATATAGGATATAACGTGTAACGATATCTACATATAGGATATAACGTATAACGATATGAAGACGTAGGATATAACGTATAACGATATCTAGATATGGGATATAACGTATAACGATACGTAGATATAGGATATAACGTAAAACGATACGTAGATATAGAATATAACGTATAACGATACGTAGACATAGGATATAACGTATAAGGGTACGTAGACATAGTATATAACGTATAACGATATGTAGATATAGGATATAACGTATAACGATATGTAGACATAGGATATAACGTATAACCTTATCTACATATAGGATATAACGTATATCGATATGTGGATATAGGATATAACGTAAAACGTTATGTACATATGGGATATAACGTATAAGGTTATCTACATATAGGATATAACGTATAACGATACGTAGATATAGGATATAACGTATAACGATATGCAGATATAGGATATAACGTATAACGATATGCAGATATAGGATATAACGTATAACGATATCTACATATAGGATATAACGTTTACCGATATTTAGATATAGGATATAACGTATAACGATACGTAGATATAGGATATAACGTATAACGATACGTAGACATAGTATATAACGTATAACGATATGTAGATATAGGATATAACGTATAACGGTATGTGGTTATAGGATATAACGCAAAACGTTATCTGCATATGGGATATAACGTATAACGTTATCGACATATAGGATATAACGTATAACGATATGTAGACGTAGGATATAACGTATAACGATATCTACATAAGGGATATAACGTATAACGATACGTAGATATAGGATATAACGTAAAACGTTATCTACATATAGGATATAACGTATATCGATATGTGGACATAGGATATAACGCAAAACGTTATCTGCATATGGGATATAACGTATAACGATACGTAGATATAGGATATAACGTATAACGATATGTAGGTATAGGATATAACGTATAACGATACGTAGATATAGGATATAACGTATAACGATATGTAGATATAGGATATAATGTATAACAATATCTACATATAGGATATGACGTATAACGATATGTAGACGTAGGATATAACGTATAACGTTATCTACATATAGGATATAACGTATATCGATACCTAGATATAGTATATAACGTATAACGATAACTACAGATAGGATATAACGTATAACGATATGTAGATGTAGGATATAACGTATAACGTTATGTACATATAGGATATAACGTATAACGATACGTAGATATAGGATACAACGTATAAAGATATGCAGATATAGGATATAACGTATAACGATATCTACATATAGGATATAACGTATAACGATATGTAGAGGTAGGATATAACGTATAACGATATCTACATGTTGGATATAACGTATAACGATATGTAGGTAGAGGATATAACGTATAACGATACGTAGATATAGGATATAACGTATAACGATATGTAGATATAGGATATAACGTATAACGTTATCTACATATAGGATATAACGTATAACGATATGTATGTAGAGGATATAACGTATAACGATACGTAGATATAGGATATAACGTATAACGATACGTAGATATAGGATATAACGTATAACGATATGTAGACGTAGTATATAACGTATAACGTTATCTACATATAGGATATAACGTATAGCGATACGTAGATATAGGATATAACGTATAACGATATGTAGATATAGGATATAACGTATAACGATTCGTAGATATGGAATATAACGCAAAACGTTATAGGCATATGGGATATAACGTATAACGTTATCTACATATAGGATATAACGTATAAAGATATGTAGGTAGAGGATATAACGTATAACGATACGTAGATATAGGATATAACGTATAACGATATGTAGATATAGGATACAACGTATAACGATATGTAGACATAGGATATAACGTATAACGATTCGTAGATATGGGATATAACGCAAAACTTTATCGGCATATGGGATATAACGTATAACGTTATCTACATATAGGATATAACGTATAACAATATGTAGGTAGAGGATATAACGTATAACGATACGTAGATATAGGATATAACGTATAACGATATGTAGATATAGGATATAACGTATAACGATATCTACATATAGGATATAACGTATAACGATATGTAGACGTAGAATATAACGTATAACGTTATCTACATATAGGATATAACGTATAACGATACGTAGATATAGGATATAACGTAAAACGTTATCTACATATAGGATATAAAGTATAACGATATGTAGATATAGGATATAACGTATAACGATATGTAGGTATAGGATATAACGTATAACGGTACGTAGATATAGGATATAACGTATAACGATATGTAGATATAGGATATAACGTATAACGACTTCTACATATAGGATATAACGTATAACGATATGTAGACGTAGGATATAACGTATAACGTTATCTACATATAGGGTACAACGTATAACGATTCGTGGATATAGGATATAACGTATAACGATACGTAGACGTAGTATATAACGTATAACGTTATCTACATATAGGATATAACGTATAGCGATACGTAGATAAAGGATATAACGTATAACGATATGTAGATATAGGATATAACGTATAACGATACGAAGATATAGTATATAACGTAAAACGTTATCTACATACAGGATATAACGTATATCGATATGTGGATATAGGATATAACGCAAAACGTTATCGGCATATGGGATATAACGTATAACGATATGTAGATGTAGGATATAAAATATAACGTTATCTAAACATAGGATATAACGTATAACGATACGTAGATATAGGATATAGCGTATAACGATATGCAGATAATGGATATAACGTATAACGACATCTACATGTAGGATATAACGTGTAACAATACGTAGATATAGGATATAACGTATAACGTTATCTACATATAGGATATAACGTATAACGATATGTTGATGTAGGATATAACGTATAACGTTATCTACACATAGGATATAACGTATAACGATACGTAGATATAGGATATAACGTATAACGATATGCAGATATAGGATATAACGTATAACGTTATCTACATATGGGATATAACGTATAACGTCATCTACATATAGGATATAACGTATAACGATATGTAGATGTAGGATATAGCGTATAACGATATCTACATATAGGATATAACGTATAACGATATCGACATATAGGATATAATGTAAAACGTTATCTACATATAGGATATAACGTATAACGATATGTAGATATAGGATATAACGTAAAACGTTATCTACATATAGGATATAACGTATAGCGATACGTAGATAAAGGATATAACGTATAACGATATGTAGATATAGGATATAACGTATAACGATACGAAGATATAGTATATAACGTAAAACGTTATCTACATACAGGATATAACGTATATCGATATGTGGATATAGGATATAACGCAAAACGTTATCGGCATATGGGATATAACGTATAACGATATGTAGATGTAGGATATAAAATATAACGTTATCTAAACATAGGATATAACGTATAACGATACGTAGACATAGGATATATCGTATAACGATATGTAGATATAGGATATAACGTATAACGTTATCTACATATACGATATAACGTATAACGATACGTAGATATAGGATATAACGTATAACGATACGTAGACATAGTATATAACGTATAACGATAGGTAGATATAGGATATAACGTATAACGATATGTAGATATAGGATATAACGTATAACGTTATCTACATATAGGATATAACGTATAACGATATGTAGGTAGAGGATATAACGTATAACGATACGTAGATATAGGATATAACGTATAACGATACGTAGATATAGGATATAACGTATAACGATACGTAGACGTAGTATATAACGTATAACGTTATCTACATATAGGATATAACGTATAGCGATACGTAGATATAGGATATAACGTATAACGATATGTAGATATAGGATATAACGTATAACGATTCGTAGATATGGAATATAACGCAAAACGTTATCGGCATATGGGATATAACGTATAACGTTATCTACATATAGGATATAACGTATAAAGATATGTAGGTAGAGGATATAACGTATAACGATACGTAGATATAGGATATAACGTATAACGATATGTAGATATAGGATACAACGTATAACGATATGTAGACATAGGATATAACGTATAACGATTCGTAGATATGGGATATAACGCAAAACTTTATCGGCATATGGGATATAACGTATAACGTTATCTACATATAGGATATAACGTATAACAATATGTAGGTAGAGGATATAACGTATAACGATACGTAGATATAGGATATAACGTATAACGATATGTAGATATAGGATATAACGTATAACGATATCTACATATAGGATATAACGTATAACGATATGTAGACGTAGAATATAACGTATAACGTTATCTACATATAGGATATAACGTATAACGATACGTAGATATAGGATATAACGTAAAACGTTATCTACATATAGGATATAAAGTATAACGATATGCAGATATTGGATATAACGTATAACGATATCGACATATAGGATATAAGGTATAACGATATGTAGATGTAGGATATAACGTATAACGTTATCTACATATAGGATATAACGTATAACGGTACGTAGATATAGGATACAACGTATAACGATATGTAGACATAGTAAATAACGTATAACGATATGTAGATATAGGATATAACGTATAACGATATCGACATATAGGATATAACGTATAACGATATGTAGATGTAGGATATAACGTATAAAATTATCTACATATAGGATATAACGTTAAACGCTACGTAGTTATAGGATATAACTTATTACGATATGCAGATATTGGATATAACGTATAACGTTATCTACATATAGGATATAACGTATATCGATATGTGGACATAGGATATAACGTAAAACGTTATCTACATATGGGATATAACGTATAACGTTATCTACATATAGGATATAACGTATAACGATACGTAGATATAGGATATAACGTATAACGATATCTACATATAGGATATAACGTTTAACGATATGTAGATATAGGATATAACGTATAACGATATGTAGACATAGGATATATCGTATAACGATACGTAAATATAGGATATAACGTATAAAGTTATCTACATATAGGATACAACGTATAACGATATGTAGATGTAGGATATAACGTATAACGATACGTAGATATAGGATATAACGTATAACGATATCTACATATAGGATATAACGTTTAACGATATGTAGATATAGGATATAACGTATAACGATATGTAGATATAGGATATAACGTATAACGATACGTTGATATAGTATATAACGTAAAACGTTATCTACATATAGGACATAACGTATAACGATACGTAGATATAGGATATAACGTATAACGATATGTAGGTATAGGATATAACGTATAACGATACGTAGATATAGGATATAACGTATAACGATACGTAGACACAGTATATAACGTATAACGATATGTAGATATAGGATATAACGTATAACGATATGTGGATATAGGATATAACGTAAAACGTTATCTACATATGGGATATAACGTATAACGTTATCTACATATAGGATATAACGTATAACGATACGTAGATATAGGATATAACGTATAACGATATGTGGATATGGGATATAACGTATAACAATATCTACATATAGGATATAACGTATAACGATATGTAGACGTAGGATCTAACGTATAACGTTATCTACATATAGGATATAACGTATATCGATATGTGGATATTGGATATAACGCAAAACGTTATCTGCATATGGGATATAACGTATAACGATACGTAGATATAGGATATAACGTATAACGATATGTAGGTATAGGATATAACGTATAACGATACGTAGATATAGGATATAACGTATAACGATATGTAGATATAGGATATAACGTATAACAATATCTACATATAGGATATAACGTATAACGATATGTAGACGTAGGATATAACGTATAACGTTATCTACATATAGGATATAACGTATAACGATACGTAGATATAGTATATAACGTATAACGATAACTACAGATAGGATATAACGTATAACGATATGTAGATGTAGGATATAACGTATAACGTTATGTACATATAGGATATAACGTATAACGATACGTAGATATAGGATACAACGTATAACGATATGCAGATATAGGATATAACGTATAACGATATCTACATATAGGACATAACGTATAACGATATGTAGACGTAGGATATAACGTATAACGATATCTACATATGGGATATAACGTATAACGATACGTAGATATAGGATATAACGTAAAACGTTATCTACATATAGGATATAACGTATATCGATATGTGGATATAGGGTATAACGCAAAACGATATCTGCATATGGGATATAACGTATAACGCTATCTACATATAGGATATAACGTATAACGATATGTAGATGTAGGATATAACGTATAACGATACCTAGATATAGTATATAACGTAAAACGTTATCTACATATAGGATATAACGTATAACGATATGTAGATATAGGACATATCGTATAACGATATGTAGGTAGAGGATATAACGTATAACGATACGTAGATATAGGATATAACGTATAACGATATGTAGATATAGGATATAACGTATAACGATAACTACTGATAGGATATAACGTATAACGATATGTAGATGTAGGATATAACGTATAACGTTATCTACATATAGGATATAACGTATATCGATTAGTGGACATAGGATATAACGTAAAACGTTATCTACATATGGGATATAACGTAAAACGTTATCTACATATAGGATATAACGTATATCGATATGTGGATATAGGATATAACGCAAAACGTTATCTGCATATGGGATATAACGTATAACGATACGTAGATATAGGATATAACGTATAACGATATGTAGGTATAGGATATAACGTATAACGATACGTAGATATAGGATATAACGTATAACGATATGATGATATAGGATATAACGTATAACAATATCTACATATAGGATATGACGTATAACGATATGTAGACGTAGGATCTAACGTATAACGTTATCTACATATAGTATATAACGTATAACGATACGTAGATATAGTATATAACGTATAACGATAACTACAGATAGGATATAACGTATAACGATATGTAGACGTAGGATATAACGTATAACGTTATGTACATATAGGATATAACGTATAACGATTCGTCGATATAGGATACAACGTATAACGATATGCAGATATAGGATATAACGTATAACGATATCTACATATAGGACATAACGTATAACGATATGTAGACGTAGGATATAACGTATAACGATATCTACATATGGAATATAACGTATAACGATACGTAGGTATAGGATATAACGTAAAACGTTATCTACATATAGGATATAACGTATATCGATATGTGGATATAGGGTATAACGCAAAACGATATCTGCATATGGGATATAACGTATAACGTTATCTACATATAGGATATAACGTATAACGATATGTAGATGTAGGATATAACGTATAACGATACCTAGATATAGTATATAACGTAAAACGTTATCTACATATAGGATATAACGTATAACGATATGTAGATATAGGACATATCGTATAACGATATGTAGGTAGAGGATATAACGTATAACGATACGTAGATATAGGATATAACGTATAACGATATGTAGATATAGGATATAACGTATAACGATAACTACTGATAGGATATAACGTATAACGATATGTAGATGTAGGATATAACGTATAACGTTATCTACATATAGGATATAACGTATATCGATTAGTGGACATAGGATATAACGTAAAACGTTATCTACATATGGGATATAACGTAAAACGTTATCTACATATAGGATATAACGTATATCGATATGTGGATATAGGATATAACGCAAAACGTTATCTGCATATGGGATATAACGTATAACGATACGTAGATATAGGATATAACGTATAACGATATGTAGGTATAGGATATAACGTATAACGATACGTAGATATAGGATATAACGTATAACGATATGATGATATAGGATATAACGTATAACAATATCTACATATAGGATATGACGTATAACGATATGTAGACGTAGGATCTAACGTATAACGTTATCTACATATAGTATATAACGTATAACGATACGTAGATATAGGATATAACGTATAACGATATGCAGATATAGGATATAACGTATAACGATATCTACATATAGGATATAACGTATAACGATATGAAGACGTAGGATATAACGTATAACGATATCTAGATATGGGATATAACGTATAACGATACGTAGATATAGGATATAACGTAAAACGATACGTAGATATAGAATATAACGTATAACGATACGTAGACATAGTATATAACGTATAACGATATCTAGATATAGGATATAACGTAAAACGTTATCTACATATAGGATATAACGTATATCGATATGTGGATATAGGATATAACGCAAAACGTTATCGGCATATGGGATATAACGTATAACGATATGTAGATGTAGGATATAACGTATAACGATATGTAGATATAGGATATAACGTATAACGATATGCAGATATTGGATATAACGTATAACGATATCGACATATAGGATATAATGTATAACGATATGCAGATGTAGGATTTAACGTATAACGTTATCTACATATAGGATATAACGTATAACGATACGTAGATATAGTATATAACGTATAACGATAACTACAGATAGGATATAACGTATAACGATATGTAGATGTAGGATATAACGTATAACGTTATGTACATATAAGATATAACGTATAACGATACGTAGATATAGGATATAACGTATAAGGGTACGTAGACATAGTATATAACGTATAACGATATGTAGATATAGGATATAACGTATAACGATATGTAGACATAGGATATAACGTATAACCTTATCTACATATAGGATATAACGTATATCGATATGTGGATATAGGATATAACGTAAAACGTTATGTACATATGGGATATAACGTATAAGGTTATCTACATATAGGATATAACGTATAACGATACGTAGATATAGGATATAACGTATAACGATATGCAGATATAGGATATAACGTATAACGATATGCAGATATAGGATATAACGTATAACGATATCTACATATAGGATATAACGTTTACCGATATGTAGATATAGGATATAACGTATAACGATACGTAGATATAGGATATAACGTATAACGATACGTAGACATAGTATATAACGTATAACGATATGTAGATATAGGATATAACGTATAACGGTATGTGGTTATAGGATATAACGCAAAACGTTATCTGCATATGGGATATAACGTATAACGTTATCGACATATAGGATATAACGTATAACGATATGTAGACGTAGGATATAACGTATAACGATATCTACATATGGGATATAACGTATAACGATACGTAGATATAGGATATAACGTAAAACGTTATCTACATATAGGATATAACGTATATCGATATGTGGACATAGGATATAACGCAAAACGTTATCTGCATATGGGATATAACGTATAACGATACGTAGATATAGGATATAACGTACAACGATATGTAGGTATAGGATATAACGTATAACGATACGTAGATATAGGATATAACGTATAACGATATATAGATATAGGATATAATGTATAACAATATCTACATATAGGATATGACGTATAACGATATGTAGACGTAGGATATAACGTATAACGTTATCTACATATAGGATATAACGTATATCGATACCTAGATATAGTATATAACGTATAACGATAACTACAGATAGGATATAACGTATAACGATATGTAGATGTAGGATATAACGTATAACGTTATGTACATATAGGATATAACGTATAACGATACGTAGATATAGGATACAACGTATAAAGATATGCAGATATAGGATATATCGTATAACGATATCTACATATAGGATATAACGTATAACGATATGTAGAGGTAGGATATAACGTATAACGATATCTACATGTTGGATATAACGTATAACGATATGTAGGTAGAGGATATAACGTATAACGATACGTAGATATAGGATATAACGTATAACGATATGTAGATATAGGATATAACGTATAACGTTATCTACATATAGGATATAACGTATAACGATATGTAGGTAGAGGATATAACGTATAACGATACGTAGATATAGGATATAACGTATAACGATACGTAGATATAGGATATAACGTATAACGATACGTAGACGTAGTATATAACGTATAACGTTATCTACATATAGGATATAACGTATAGCGATACGTAGATATAGGATATAACGTATAACGATATGTAGATATAGGATATAACGTATAACGATTCGTAGATATGGAATATAACGCAAAACGTTATCGGCATATGGGATATAACGTATAACGTTATCTACATATAGGATATAACGTATAAAGATATGTAGGTAGAGGATATAACGTATAACGATACGTAGATATAGGATATAACGTATAACGATATGTAGATATAGGATACAACGTATAACGATATGTAGACATAGGATATAACGTATAACGATTCGTAGATATGGGATATAACGCAAAACTTTATCGGCATATGGGATATAACGTATAACGTTATCTACATATAGGATATAACGTATAACAATATGTAGGTAGAGGATATAACGTATAACGATACGTAGATATAGGATATAACGTATAACGATATGTAGATATAGGATATAACGTATAACGATATCTACATATAGGATATAACGTATAACGATATGTAGACGTAGAATATAACGTATAACGTTATCTACATATAGGATATAACGTATAACGATACGTAGATATAGGATATAACGTAAAACGTTATCTACATATAGGATATAAAGTATAACGATATGTAGATATAGGATATAACGTATAACGATATGTAGGTATAGGATATAACGTATAACGGTACGTAGATATAGGATATAACGTATAACGATATGTAGATATAGGATATAACGTATAACGACTTCTACATATAGGATATAACGTATAACGATATGTAGACGTAGGATATAACGTATAACGTTATCTACATATAGGGTACAACGTATAACGATTCGTGGATATAGGATATAACGTATAACGATACGTAGACGTAGTATATAACGTATAACGTTATCTACATATAGGATATAACGTATAGCGATACGTAGATAAAGGATATAACGCATAACGATATGTAGATATAGGATATAACGTATAACGATACGAAGATATAGTATATAACGTAAAACGTTATCTACATACAGGATATAACGTATATCGATATGTGGATATAGGATATAACGCAAAACGTTATCGGCATATGGGATATAACGTATAACGATATGTAGATGTAGGATATAAAATATAACGTTATCTAAACATAGGATATAACGTATAACGATACGTAGATATAGGATATAGCGTATAACGATATGCAGATAATGGATATAACGTATAACGACATCTACATGTAGGATATAACGTGTAACAATACGTAGATATAGGATATAACGTATAACGTTATCTACATATAGGATATAACGTATAACGATATGTTGATGTAGGATATAACGTATAACGTTATCTACACATAGGATATAACGTATAACGATACGTAGATATAGGATATAACGTATAACGATATGCAGATATAGGATATAACGTATAACGTTATCTACATATGGGATATAACGTATAACGTCATCTACATATAGGATATAACGTATAACGATATGTAGATGTAGGATATAGCGTATAACGATATCTACATATAGGATATAACGTATAACGATATCGACATATAGGATATAATGTAAAACGTTATCTACATATAGGATATAACGTATAACGATATGTAGATATAGGATATAACGTAAAACGTTATCTACATATAGGATATAACGTATAGCGATACGTAGATAAAGGATATAACGTATAACGATATGTAGATATAGGATATAACGTATAACGATACGAAGATATAGTATATAACGTAAAACGTTATCTACATACAGGATATAACGTATATCGATATGTGGATATAGGATATAACGCAAAACGTTATCGGCATATGGGATATAACGTATAACGATATGTAGATGTAGGATATAAAATATAACGTTATCTAAACATAGGATATAACGTATAACGATACGTAGACATAGGATATATCGTATAACGATATGTAGATATAGGATATAACGTATAACGTTATCTACATATACGATATAACGTATAACGATACGTAGATATAGGATATAACGTATAACGATACGTAGACATAGTATATAACGTATAACGATAGGTAGATATAGGATATAACGTATAACGATATGTAGACATAGGATATAACGTATAACGAATCGTAGATATGGGATATAACGCAAAACGTTATCGGCATATGGGATATAACGTATAACGTTATCTACATATAGGATATAACGTATAACGATATGTAGATATAGGATATAACTTAAAACGTTATCTACATATAGGACATAACGTATATCGATATGTGGATATAGGATATAACGCAAAACGTTATCTGCATATGGGATATAACGTATAACGATACGTAGATATAGGATATAACGTATAACGATATGTAGGTATAGGATATAACGTATAACAATATCTACACATAGGATATAACGTATAACGATACGTAGATATAGAATATAACATATAACGATACGCAGACATAGTATATAACGTATAACGATATCTACATATAGGATATAACGTATAACGATATGTAGATGTAGGATATAGCGTATAACGATATCTACATATAGGATATAACGTATAACGATATCGACATATAGGATATAATGTAAAACGTTATCTACATATAGGATATAACGTATAACGATATGTAGATATAGGATATAACGTAAAACGTTATCTACATATAGAATATAACGTATATCCATATGTGGATATAGGATATAACGTATAACGGTATTTAGATATAGGATATAACGTATAACGATACGTACATGTAGGATATAACGTATATCGATATGTGGATATAGGATATAACTTACAACGATATTTAGATATAGGATATAACGTATAACGATACGTACATATAGGATATAACGTATAACGATATCTACATATAGGATATAACGTATAACGATATGTAGACGTAGGATATAACGTATAACGTTATCTACATATAGGATATAACGTATAACGATACGTAGATATAGTATATAACGTATAACGATAACTACTGATAGGATATAACGAATAACGATATGTAGATGTAGGATATAACGTATAACGTTATCTACATATAGGATATAACGTATATCGATATGTGGACATAGGATATAACGTAAAACGTTATCTACATATGGGATATAACTTAAAACGTTATCTACATATAGGATATAACGTATATCGATATGTGGATATAGGATATAACGCAAAACATTATCTGCATATGGGATATAACGTATAACGATACGTAGATATAGGATATAACGTATAACGATATGTAGGTATAGGATATATCGTATAACAATATCTACATATAGGATATAACGTATAACGATATGTAGACGTAGGATCTAACGTATAACGTTATCTACATATAGGATATAACGTATAACGATACGTAGACATAGTATATAACGTATAACGATATGTAGATATAGGATATAACGTATATCGATATGTGGATATAGGATATAACGCAAAACGATATCTGCATATGGGATATAACGTATAACGTTATCTACATATAGGATATAACGTATAACGATACGTAGATATAGGATATAACGTATAACGGTACGTAGATAGAGGATATAACGTATAACGATATGTAGATATAGGATATAACGTATAACGTTATCTACATATACGTTATAACTTATAACGATACGTAGATATAGGATATAACGTATAACGATACGTAGATATAGTATATAACGTAAATCGTTATCTACATATAGGATATAACGTATATCGATATGTGGATATAGGATATAACGCAAAACGTTATCGGCATATGGGATATAACGTATAACGATATGTAGACGTAGGATATAACGTATAACGTTATCTACATATAGGATATAACGTATAACGATATGTAGATATAGGATATAACGTATAACGATATCTACATATAGGGTATAACGTATAACGATATGTAGACGTAGAATATAACGTATAACGTTATCTACATATAGGATATAACGTATAACGATACGTAGATATAGGATATAACGTAAAACGTTATCTACATATAGGATATAACGTATAACGATATGTAGATATAGGATATAACGTATAACGATATGTAGGTAGAGGATATAACGTATAACGATACGTAGATATAGGATATAACGTATAACGATATGTAGATATAGGATATAACGTATAACGATATCTACATATAGGATATAACGTATAACGATATGTAGACGTAGAATATAACGTATAACGTTATCTACATATAGGATATAACGTATAACGATACGTAGATATGGAATATAACGCAAAACGTTATCGGCATATAGGATATAACGTATAACGATATGTAGACGTAGAATATAACGTATAACGATATGTAGACGTAGAATATAACGTATAACGTTATCTACATATAGGATATAACGTATAACGATACGTAGATATAGGATATAACGTAAAACGTTATCTACATATAGGATATAAAGTATAACGATATGTAGATATAGGATATAACGTATAACGATATGTAGGTATAGGATATAACGTATAACGATACGTAGATATACGATATAACGTATAACGATATCTACATATAGGATATAACGTATAACGATATGTAGACGTAGGATCTAACGTATAACGTTATCTACATATAGGATATAACGTATAACGATACGTAGACATAGTATATAACGTATAACGATATGTAGACGTAGAATATAACGTATAACGTTATCTACATATAGGATATAACGTATAACGATATGTAGATATAGGATATAACGTATAACGTTATCTACATATACGTTATAACTTATAACGATACGTAGATATAGGATATAACGTATAACGATACGTAGATATAGTATATAACGTAAATCGTTATCTACATATAGGATATAACGTATATCGATATGTGGATATAGGATATAACGCAAAACGTTATCGGCATATGGGATATAACGTATAACGATATGTAGACGTAGGATATAACGTATAACGTTATCTACATATAGGATATAACGTATAACGATATGTAGATATAGGATATAACGTATAACGATATCTACATATAGGATATAACGTATAACGATATGTAGACGTAGGATCTAACGTATGACGTTATCTACATATAGGATATAACGTATAACGATACGTAGACATAGTATATAACGTATAACGATATGTAGATATAGGATATAACGTATATCGATATGTGGATATAGGATATAACGCAAAACGATATCTGCATATGGGATATAACGTATAACGTTATCTACATATAGGATATAACGTATAACGATACGTAGATATAGGATATAACGTATAACGGTACGTAGATAGAGGATATAACGTATAACGATATGTAGATATAGGATATAACGTATAACGTTATCTACATATACGTTATAACTTATAACGATACGTAGATATAGGATATAACGTATAACGATATGTAGATATAGGATATAACGTATAACGATATCTACATATAGGATATAACGTATAACGATATGTAGACGTAGAATATAACGTATAACGTTATCTACATATAGGATATAACGTATAACGATACGTAGATATAGGATATAACGTAAAACGTTATCTACATATAGGATATAACGTATAACGATATGTAGATATAGGATATAACGTATAACGATATGTAGGTAGAGGATATAACGTATAACGATACGTAGATATAGGATATAACGTATAAAGATATGTAGATATAGGATATAACGTATAACGTTATCTACATATAGGATATAACGTATAGCGATACGTAGATATAGGATATAACGTATAACGATATGTAGATATAGGATATAACGTATAACGATATGTAGATATAGGATATAACGTATAACGATATCTACATATAGGATATAACGTATAACGATATGTAGACGTAGAATATAACGTATAACGTTATCTACATATAGGATATAACGTATAACGATACGTAGATATAGGATATAACGTAAAACGTTATCTACATATAGGATATAAAGTATAACGATATGTAGATATAGGATATAACGTATAACGATATGTAGGTATAGGATATAACGTATAACGATACGTAGATATACGATATAACGTATAACGATATGTAGATATAGGATATAACGTATAACGATATCTACATATAGGATATAACGTATAACGATATGTAGACGTAGGATATAACGTATAACGTTATCTACATACAGGGTATAACGTATAACGATTCGTAGATATAGGATATAACGTATAACGATACGTAGACGTAGTATATAACGTATAACGTTATCTACATATAGGATATAACGTATAGCGATACGTAGATAAAGGATATAACGTATAACGATATGTAGATATAGGATATAACGTATAACGTTATCTACATATACGATATAACTTATAACGATACGTAGATATAGGATATAACGTATAACGATACGTAGATATAGTATATAACGTAAAACGTTATCTACATATAGGATATAACGTATATCGATATGTGGATATAGGATATAACGCAAAACGTTATCGGCATATGGGATATAACGTATAACGATATGTAGACGTAGGATATAACGTATAACGTTATCTACATATAGGATATAACGTATAACGATATGTAGATATAGGATATAACGTATAACGTTATCTACATATAGGATATAACGTATAACGATACGTAGATATAGGATATAACGTATAACGTTATCTACATATGGGATATAACGTATAACGATATCTAGATATAGGATGTTACGACGTGTTCGCGGAGAGACGCGGTCGCGAGGAGACGCGTCAGCGAGAGGCGTAAATTCTCGCTACGATACCGATGATCGACGCCGCGAATTTAGTCGTTCCTCTGTTTCGGTTAGGATAACAGAGGTGGTTTCAATGTATTGACTCTGTATTAACAGTGTTAATATGAATATGATAGAAGATGAAGTGTAAGAACACAAAGTACTGATTGCTCACTCAGATGCGTTTCCTTGAATTCGACCGTTATCGGCAATTGCGAAGATGATACTGCCCGATTCTCCACGATTCCTTTGTGTCGCCGGGAGACGATCCCCACCACGCTCCGGTCGACATTATTTCCTATGATGACCTCAGCCACCCTTTTTTAATATGGGCAAAATAAGGAATTATAATCGACCTTTTGCTGACTCGATAGCAGTCGAAAAACTGTCCGTGCTGAGTCACTGGGCACGATGTTTTTTCTCAGCTGATAATCCGTCTGTGACCCTGAGCTAGTAACACGGCCCACAATAAACCTCATAGCGTAACATCCTCCCCCCGTTGAGAGGGTACCGATCAAGCGATTTGTGATGTTTTTCTGTAAAAGAGAAATTAATGAGATGTTTCATCCAACTCCTTTTCGCTTGCCAATTGTTCGTATTCCGCTGAATCGGTTTGGCTCGGTAGTGTGACGAGTCGCGTGGCACCTCGATCTAAGATGCTCGTTGCCGTGTGATGTATGGCTATCTGGATGATGTCGCTGTCGTCAGAGTGAGTTCGATGAGACGGCTGAAGAGCCGTTGCGTTGAGGCTACATTGTCTGCCTTGTGGTCTGGGTTGTCGGGGTCCGCGGCATAGCCAAGAACCTTTTCGTTGACGTCACGACCCAGGAAGTGTCATGAAACCGCTCGGCCCATGAAGTATCGTAGAATACCTCGCCCCAGGAGGTGTCGTTGTCTGTCTTGTCGATTTCACAAAGGTAAGTGAAATCTGGATGTATAGGGGTACGGAGGTACACGGTTGAGTGGGGGACAGGACTCCCCCCGCTGAGCCATCCGTGTCGTATCTTCTTGATGCTGCTTGATGGTGGTGCCGGGTTGGCCCTACTATCCACAAAAGACAAGATCAGTGAGATCTTACCTTCCTTTTGATTAGATTCATTTTGCTGCATAGCAGTCGGAGGTGGAGCATCGAAGAAAATGTGTTTGCTGCAACAACCTTTTGTTGTTGTAAATTAACGTTATGTTGTTGTACAGTTACATTTTGTTGTACCCTTGTATTATGCAAAATAGCAGATGTATTTTGCTGTTGCGTGCTTGTAATAGCATTTTGCTGTGCACGAGTTAAATCACCAATGGCAGACTGCAAATTTTGTTCAATGTTTTGTACATTACTAAATGCATTTTGCTGTAAAACATTAATTGTATTTTGTTGAATACTAGAATGCTGTTGTAAAACACTCATAGCATCATGCTGCATTGCGGTATTGCAAGAACTTTGTTGTTGTAACATGTTTAAAGAATTATGTTGATCCTTTGATCCAGAAGTTTGAAGATTTCGTTCAAAAACTTGTTGGACATTCTGCGTTTGCACAGTCTGTGCTGTTATTTGCTGACGTTGATTATGCTGGTATATTGGTGTTTCTTGTTGCAGTGTTATTGATTCCTGCTGATGACCTTGATTACCTTTTGTCACAGTATGTTCATTTTGTATAGTTAAATTATTTGGTAAGGAATTTTGAACATGAGTAGCACTCTGAGATATTTTGTTTAAATTTTGTCGCCCATTAGTAGTAACACGAGCATTTGTAAGTCGCACTTGACTAGATTTTTGTGCAGAAACATTAGAATTTTGCTGATTACTAGCCGTTTGACTCGTATTAGTCAATCGAGAATTTTGTACACTGAATGTAGTACACGAAGGTTTTGTTGCTAAAACCTCAGAAGTTAGAACATTGCTGCTTGGTTGTGGAAGGCTAGAATTAGATGACTGATTAGCTGTTGTTGTTAGTGTGAGATTTTGTACATTAATATTTTTCGATGCTTGCATGTCCAATGTTAGTAGAGATACCAGATTGTTCTGAACATAAACATTTAGCACAGGACTGGATTCTTGAGGAACATTTACACCTTTCTGTTGATTGTTTGATTTCGAGCATACTTGCACATGCTGTGGACTAGTAGCACAAGTAACACCTTGTGGAGCTGCGGAACTTCCAGTAGTAGTAACCGCTGAAACGCTGGATGATAAAGGTGATTTAACGAATTTTTGTCTCTGTAGCACAGTACCTTGTGTAGATTGTGTCGTCGTTTGTGCTTGTCCAAGAAGATGAGAAATAGTTTGTGAATTTTGTCCACCACCTTGTGTTAATGATCGTATCAGTGCTTGAGCAGTAGCTTGATCCATTTCAGGCTGATTTAGTTCTGGAGTACGGTGTAAAACAACTCTCTCATCTTCTCCAAGAGCAGATCGTAATTGACCTTGTACATTCTGCACAGGCATTTGAAGTTGGGCAAAAAGGTGACGATTAAATGTCTGAGATGCAGACGTTTGTGTGTTCGTTGTATTTGGTGCAGGTACTTGTATCAAATTCTGAGCAGAACTGGTAGGTATTGTAGGTACTTGGGATGAAAGTTGTCCCAGGTTTTGTCCCGAACTTGATTCAACTTGAACTTGACAAGAAACATCTGGTTCAGTTGTAAGATCAGTGTCGCAAATATCATCATCATCTCCAATTCCTGATATTTTCATTATGCTAGCAAGATCAAATCTTGGTGATTCATCATCTTTCCGTTTTGCCTTCTTTTTCTTCTTTACCTTTTTCTTAGGAGGTGGTAATAAAGTTTGCTCGACAATAGCTTGCATACATGGAGTGTTACCAGTATTGGAACCTGAATCTACTTGTGAAATTTGTGGCTGAGGACTTTGTACCATTGCATTTTGAGTCATTATGGAATTACCGATCCCTGACTTAGCAGAAGGTGCAGGAGAAGTCTTCGTGTTATGCCCCGGAGAATGAGTTTCCGATGCGGAATTCGTTTCACGTGTTGCAGGTGACGTGATGCAGGATGAGTTATTAACCATCGAAGTGTTGATGGAAGAAAACCTGTTCCTGGATAACTCGATCATCGTGGCTTCCGGAGAGTCTATCGCAGGTTTCGATTCTGGGTTGACCTCGGTATCGTTGATGGGATTCAACCCGTTACTCTCTTCGTTATGAATTACAGGGCATCGCACATCCTGTAACGGATTCGGAGAAATAACTGTCTGTGACGGCTTGTCGCTTGGTGAGGTTTTCTCCTTTTTCCAATCCAGTGGATCGTAAAGGGTTGTTTTCAAATCATGTGCCGACGATGAGTTGTAAGTGTGAAAGGTCTTTTGATCCAAGGCATGTGGTAGCGTTGTATCTGATGGTTGAGATGATAATGACGCGAGTTTGATTGTCGTCAAGTCGCGTGCAGGTGCCGAACTGCGAGTGTCGTGCAATGAGCTGCGCGTGTCATGCGACACGATCGGAGCTAAATTTAATACGATATTTTCCGTCGGCGGAGTATGAACGTTGTTGTTGCTATTCAAATTATTGATACTTTCCTGGAAACTGATAGGCGAATTGCTGCTGCATTTAGGTGGTTTGGATGGTGATGATGGAGATGATGGTGATGGTGGTGTATCATTTGAGAGATGGTTTACTCTGTCTAACAGGTCTAAATACACATCGGCCATTTCTGGGGTTCGCTCGTCTTCCCCTTCACCTAAGTCTTCCAGCTCCTCTTGCAGGGATCTGTATTGGATCCACGCGTCTTCGATCCATGGCTTAAGAGATATTAACATGGTTTTGTCCTGCTGCGTGGTCTTTTCGAAGTTGTCGAGGCGTTTATTTGCGGTCGTGAATCGGCCGATTTGAAAAGCCCGTTTCCGAAGTAAGGAGGTAATTTTCTCCTTGTTTTGCATTGCGGCAACGATTCGTAAATTGGTATACAATAAACGATCCTACCTTGTTTGGTTGTACAATCGTATTTGTGGATGCCTAGCTGCGACGAGAAGCTGCGTGGCTGCGTTTTCAACCACCGGGTTTTGCTTCTTGCAATTAGACGGCCCCTAGCGTTACTGACTTCTCTGGAGTGGTAACGCTTCTGCTGCTAGCTGTCAGATTTGCGTGGCACTGTATGATAGAGTATGCCGCTGAATCCGGCTCGAAGGACCAAATGTTACGACGTGTTCGCGGAGAGACGCGGTCGCGAGGAGACGCGTCAGCGAGAGGCGTAAATTCTCGCTACGATACCGATGATCGACGCCGCGAATTTAGTCGTTCCTCTGTTTCGGTTAGGATAACAGAGGTGGTTTCAATGTATTGACACTGTATTAACAGTGTTAATATGAATATGATAGAAGATGAAGTGTAAGAACAAAAAGTACTGATTGCTCACTCAGATGCGTTTCCTTGAATTCGACCGTTATCGGCAATTGCGAAGATGATACTGCCCGATTCTCCACGATTCCTTTGTGTCGCCGGGAGACGATCCCCACCACGCTCCGGTCGACATTATTTCCTATGATGACCTCAGCCACCCTTTTTTAATATGGGCAAAATAAGGAATTATAATCGACCTTTTGCTGACTCGATAGCAGTCGAAAAACTGTCCGTGCTGAGTCACTGGGCACGATGTTTTTTCTCAGCTAATAATCCGTCTGTGACCCTGAGCTAGTAACACGGCCCACAATAAACCTCATAGCGTAACATAGGATATAACGTAAAACGTTATCGACATATAAGATATATCGTATAACGATACGTAGATATAGGATATAACGTATAACGTTATCTACATATAGGATATAACATATAACGGTACGTAGATATAGGATACAACGTATAACGATATGTAGACATAGTATATAACGTATAACGATATGTAGATATAGGATATAACGTATAACGATATCGACATATAGGATATAACTTATAACGATATCTAGATATAGGATATAACGTAAAACGTTATCGACATATAGGATATATCGTATAACGATACGTAGATATAGGATATAACGTATAACGTTAACTACATATGGGATATAACGTATAAGGATATGTAGAGATAGGATATAACGTATAACGATATGTAGACATAGGATATAACGTACAACGATTCGTAGATATAGGATATAACGTAAAACGATATCTACATATAGGATATAACGTATAACGATACGTACATGTAATATATAACGTATATCGATATGTGGATATAGGATATAACTTATAACGATATTTAGATATAGGATATAACGTATAACGATACGTACATACAGGATATAACGTATAACGTTATCTACATATAGGATATAACGTGTAACGATACGTAGATATAGGATATAACGTATAACGATATGCAGATATTGGATATAACGTATAACGATATCTACATCTAGGATATAACGTATAACGATATGTAGATGTAGGACATAACGTATAACGTTATCTACATATAGGATATAACGTTTAACGATATGTAGATATAGGATATAAAGTATAACGATACGTAGATATAGGATATAACGTATAACGATATGCAGATAATGGATATAACGTATAACGACATCTACATGTAGGATATAACGTATAACGATATGCAGATATTGGATATAACGTATAACGATATGCAGATATTGGATATAACGTATAACGATATCGACATATAGGATATAACGTATAACGATATGTAGATGTAGGATATAACGTATAACGTTATCTACATATAGGATATAACGTATAACGGTACGTAGATATAGGATACAACGTATAACGATATGTAGACATAGTATATAACGTATAACGATATGTAGATATAGGATATAACGTATAACGATATCTACATATAGGATATAACGTTTAACGATATGTAGATATAGGATATAACGTATAACGATACGTGGATATAGGATATAACGTATAACGATACGTAGATATAGTATATAACGTATAACGATATCTACATATAGGATATAACGTTTAACGATATGTAGATATAGGATATAACGTATAACGATATGTAGACATAGGATATATCGTATAACGTTATCTACATATAGGATATAACGTATAACGATACGTAGATATAGTATATACCGTAAAACGTTATCTACATATAGGATATAACGTATAACGATATGTAGATATAGGATATAACGTATAACGATACGTAGATATAGGATATAACGTATAACGATATGCAGATATTGGATATAACGTATAACGACATCTACATGTAGGACATAACGTATAACGATACGTAGATATAGGATATAACGTATAACGATACGTAGATATAGGATATAACGTATAACGATATGCAGATATAGGATATAACGTATAACGATATCTACATATAGGATATAACGTTTAACGATATGTAGATATAGGATAAAACGTATAACGATATGTAGACATAGGATATATCGTATAACGATATGTAGACGTAGGATATAACGTATAACGTTATCTACATATACGATATAACGTATAACGATACGTAGATATAGGATATAACGTATAACGATATGTAGATATAGGATAACACGTATAACGTTATCTACATATAGGATATAACGTATAACGATACGTAGATATAGGATATAACGTATAACGATATGCAGATATAGGATATAACGTAAAACGTTATCAACATATGGGATATAACGTATAACGATATCTACATATAGGATATAACGTATAACGATATGTAGACGTAGGATATAACGTATAACGTCATCTATATATAGGATATAACGTATAACGATACGTAGATATAGGATATAACGTATAACGATATGTAGATATAGGATATAACGTAAAACGTTATCAACATATGGGATATAACGTATAACGATACGTAGATATAGGATATAACGTATAACGATACGTAGACATAGTATATAACGTATAACGATACGTAGATCTAGGATATAACGTATAACGATATGTAGATGTAGGATATAACGTATAACGATATCTACATATAGGATATAACGTTTAGCGATATGTAGATATAGGATATATCGTATAACGATACGTAGAAATAGGATATAACGTATAACGTTATCTACATATAGGATATAACGTTTAGCGATATGTAGATATAGGATATATCGTATAACGATACGTAGATATAGGATATAACGTATAACGTTATCTACATATAGGATATAACGTATAACGATATGTAAACGTAGGATATAACGTATAACGATATCTACATATAGGATATAACGTATAACGATATGTAGACGTAGGATATAACGTATAACGTTATCTACATATAGGATATAACGTATAACGGTACGTAGATATAGGATACAACGTATGACGATATGTAGACATAGTATATAACGTATAACGATATGTAGATATAGGATATAACGTATAACGATACGTAGATACAGTATATAACGTATAACGATATCTACATATAGGATATAACGTTTAACGATATGTAGATATAGGATATAACGTATAACGATATGTAGACATAGGATATATCGTATAACGTTATCTACATATAGGATATAACGTATCACGATACGTAGATATAGTATATACCGTAAAACGTTATCTACATATAGGATATAACGTATAACGATATCTACATATAGGATATAACGTATAACGATATGTAGACGTAGGATATAACGTATAACGTTATCTACATATAGGATATAACGTATAACGGTACGTAGATATAGGATACAACGTATGACGATATGTAGACATAGTATATAACGTATAACGATATGTAGATATAGGATATAACGTATAACGATACGTAGATATAGTATATAACGTATAACGATATCTACATATAGGATATAACGTTTAACGATATGTAGATATAGGATATAACGTATAACGATATGTAGACATAGGATATATCGTATAACGTTATCTACATATAGGATATAACGTATAACGATATGTAGATATAGGATATAACGTATAACGATACGTAGATATAGGATATAACGTATAACGGTATGCAGATATTGGATATAACGTATAGCGATATGTAGATATAGGATATAACGTATAACGATATGCAGATATAGGATATAAAGTATAACGATACGTAGATATAGGATATAACGTATAACGATATGCAGATAATGGATATAACGTATAACGACATCTACATGTAGGATATAACGTATAACGATACGTAGATTTAGGATATAACGTAAAACGTTATCTACATATAGGATATAACGTATATCGATATGTGGATATAGGATATAACGTAAAACATTATCTGCATATGGGATATAACGTATAACGTTATCTACATATACGATATAACGTATAACGATACGTAGATATAGGATATAACGTATAACGATACGTAGACATAGTATAAAACGTATAACGATACGTAGATCTAGGATATAACGTATAACGATATGTAGATGTAGGATATAACGTATAACGATATCGACATATAGGATATAACGATTAACGATATGTAGATGTAGGATATAACGTATAACGATATCTACATATAGGATATAACGTTTAGCGATATGTAGATATAGGATATATCGTATAACGATACGTAGATATAGGATATAACGTATAACGATACGTAGATATAGGATATAACGTATAACGATATGCAGATATTGGATATAACGTATAACGATATCGACATATAGGATATAACGTATAACGATATGTAGATGTAGGATATAACGTATAACGTTATCTACATATAGGATATAACGTATAACGGTACGTAGATATAGGATACAACGTATAACGATATGTAGACATAGTAAATAACGTATAACGATATGTAGATATAGGATATAACGTATAACGATATCTACATATAGGATATAACGTATAACGATATGCAGATATTGGATATAACGTATAACGATATGCAGATATTGGATATAACGTATAACGATATCGACATATAGGATATAACGTATAACGATATGTAGATGTAGGATATAACGTATAACGTTATCTACATATAGGATATAACGTATAACGGTACGTAGATATAGGATACAACGTATAACGATATGTAGACATAGTATATAACGTATAACGATATGTAGATATAGGATATAACGTATAACGATATCTACATATAGGATATAACGTTTAACGATATGTAGATATAGGATATAACGTATAACGATACGTGGATATAGGATATAACGTATAACGATACGTAGATATAGTATATAACGTATAACGATATCTACATATAGGATATAACGTTTAACGATATGTAGATGTAGGATATAACGTATAACGTTATCTACATATAGGATATAACGTATAACGATATGTAGACGTAGGATATAACGTATAACGATATCTACATATAGGATATAACGTATAACGATATGTAGACGTAGGATATAACGTATAACGTTATCTACATATAGGATATAACGTATAACGGTACGTAGATATAGGATACAACGTATGACGATATGTAGACATAGTATATAACGTATAACGATATGTAGATATAGGATATAACGTATAACGATACGTAGATATAGTATATAACGTATAACGATATCTACATATAGGATATAACGTTTAACGATATGTAGATATAGGATATAACGTATAACGATACGTAGATATAGGATATAACGTATAACGGTATGCAGATATTGGATATATAATATAGTTCGCTCGGAAGCGTCGAAGGGAGAGCACGTGCTCCGGCCCGCTCTCGAAAAAGGAGTTACTTGAAAGTGTGTGCGGTATTGTGGCGTGCAGCTATGTTAAAAAACTTTTATCTTGTGTATAATATAGTGATAGAGACAGTGTGACTGAAAAATACTGACTGGGAAAGCATTAAACCAGTTATCAATACCGTGGTTGTAGGGGTTAGTTCGTATAAAAGTGGTGTTATACGACTGATGTGTTAACGTGAATCGATTGTTTAAATTATCGATTGAATTATCGATTGTGTAATTATTGTGTAAATTATTGTGTATATTAGATTGTGTAAATTGTTGTAAATTATCATTAAGCGAGTAGGCGTTCCACGGGTTGTCGGCGAGGGGGCCGAGGGGAGCGCCCCACACTGTACGCGTGTGTGGACCCTGCGGGCCGCCATATTGCCTAGTGACATACCGTTGAGCCATGAAGAAGATAGTCACATGAGTGCCGACTCGCGGCGACGCCGCGAACCATGTGTCGTGGAATATATACGACACAGAGTCGAACTCGATAGTGACAATTCATACAAAGGGTTACATTTTACGACGACACTGGCATGCCCACGGTTATGATTCGGCTTTCTTTGGAAGGTGATTTCGATTGGTATTGCGACGATTGGTTTTGTTAATTCTAAAATTATGGACATGAGCAACAATGGTAATAAACTTACGGCTCAGGGGGTTTCGGTGCCTCCAGGCCCCGTCGGTGGTTCGAGTAGCGTCCCAGGCTCGACCCGACGGTCACCTAGCGACTGGACGAACGGCGAGGGGAAGGTCGATCCCAGGGCCTCCTCTCGTTCGGTAACCAAGACCGGGGATCAAAGAGCAACACGGCTTGCTAAAGTGGAGAAGGGAGACGAAACTCCCACGAGAAGATGCCTGGAATACGACGAGGACATGGTGGAGATCATCGAGGAATTCGCGGCGCCTTTACAAACAGCGGAGGGAGTAACACCCCCCCGTGGAACGACGAACCGAATACTCAAGGAGGAGACCCTGAAAGACGGCAGGATCGTGAAATTCCTAAAAAAAGCATCGGAGGAGGAGAGGTTCTTCAGGCCAACGAGAACCTTAGCCAGAAGCCCGTCGAAGGATTCGATGGAAGGTATTGCCAGCACCTCGGAGTTTGACACTCAGGCAGAAATGTCTGACAGTGGCAGCGAAGCGACCGTAGCTAGGGAACACCTAAGGAGGAAGGCCATTCTCAACAGAGCAATGGCCAAGAATAACGATGACGGTGACGACGAGATAACCATAAAACGCAGAGAATGGAAGGCGGTGACGGAGATCATCAAGGAAGCCTTCCTCGAGTTACAGGCACTGTCCAACTGGCTATGTCGCACCTCGAGAAAAGATACCAGTCCTAGAACAAGGAGGAACGCCGTCAAGGCCAAGGCGTCTAAAGTACACGCCATGTTGAACGAAGTGAGTAGTAAGATGGAGGCCAGGCTGACCAGAGTCAACAAAACGGCGATCACCCCTGAAAAGACAGAGGAGAAGAAAGGAAAGAGGAAGGAGATATCGCCCATCGATTCGAGGGACGACAGCAAAAGTAAGAGACCGGCGAACAGGGAAGCTTCCTACGCCGAAGTTTGTGGCATCGGGGGCTTGGCTAAAGCGTCGGCGAGCTACACGGACAGCGACGGTAGAGACGACTGGACCGTCATCCGTGGGAAGAGAGAAAGGAAAAGGGATAACTCTGTAACGGACAGAGGAGCCAAAGCGATCAGGGCGCCTACGGCCACGCCAAAGAAGACGGAGAGGCCGAAGAGGGTGCGTAGCAGGCCCGAGGCCATCCTTGTCAAAGTAGGACAAGACAAGGAATGGATTCAGGTTTACAAGGAGGTGATGGGGGCGAGGGATGCCCTAAAGGAGAGCAATGGTATCAGAAGAACCAAGAGAGGCGACATCCTGATTGAATTGAAGACTGGATGTGACGTCAATAAGACTGCGGAGGATATCAACAGGGCACTGGACGGCAGGCTGAGAGCGTTACCAATGCGCGACAAGACCTCAGCCGCGATAAAGGAAATAGATCCCCTTATGTCGGACGAGGAACTAGCTAAGGCGCTGCAAGCCCAACTTGATATGAAGGATATCAGCGAGGTCGAGGTGAAATCCATGAAAATGGCGCCGTGGGGCACTCAGTCGGCGATAATAACGCTGCCGAAGGTGTACCTACCCAAGGACGGGTCGAGCCGTAAGATCAGAACCGGCTTGACGATAGCCACGATAAAGGCGTTGCCAAACGTGGTGAAATGCTTCAGGTGCCATACGTTCGGTCACATCGCGAACAAATGTACGGCGATAAGCCCTGGAAAGGAGTTGTGCAGAAAGTGCGGAAGCAAAGACCACACGATAGCTACCTGCACCAACGCGCCGTGCTGCTCCATCTGCAGCAAGGAGAAAGGAGTGAAATTCGATCACGTGACCGGGTCGCTGGCTTGCCCAGAATATAGAAGGCTGTTGAAAAGAAAATGATCATATTGCAGATAAACCTCAACAGATGCAAGCTGGCGCAGGACCTGATGCACCAATGCGCGATGGAACTTAGGCCGGATATAGTAGTAATATCCGAGCCAAACAGGCAGCTCCCGTATTGGTTCAACGACACCAAAGGAGACGCATCGATATGGGTCACCCTTTTCAACGGTGAACTCCCGGACGAGACTACTGTGGTCAAGAATGACGGGATGGTAGGCATACTCGCCGGCGACGTCTTCTGCATCAGCGGATACTGTTCGCCCAACATCAGCAAGCAGGACTATGCGTCCTACATAGAAACGCTGTCATCGATGACGAAGGACGCCGCCAGGAGACACGACAAGGTAGTCGTAGCCGGCGATTTTAACGCAAAGTCGACAGACTGGGGCGGTACGAAAACGGACAGGAGAGGGAGAGTCTTGATGGAGACACTGTGTGTCTACGGATTGTTTCCACTGAGACTCAAGGAGAAATACACCTTCTACAGGAATGGGAGGACGAGTTGTCCCGATATAATCAGCGTATCGAACAAGGTCGAAGAGATCCACGCGGAAAGCGTGGTATTGGACAAGTACTCGGCCTCGGACCATCTATACGTAGTCCATAAATTCAAACGGAGGACAACGAGAAAGGCGCCAAAGTTCCTCAGATACGTGACGAAGGACCTAGCGCTCGATGATTTTATAAATGGGTTCGACGAAGCGACGAAGGTGATGGACCACGATGCGGCCAACGCAACGGACAGAGCCGAGCACTTGCAAAAGTGCATTGAGAGAACGTGCGATGGGATGCTGAAGAAAGCGAGCTGTGCGACCAACAGGAAGTACGCGAACTACTGGTGGAACGAGAAGATCGCGGAACTTAGAGCACAGACTCACAAAGCCCTGAGGAAGGTGACGAGAGAGAGAAAGAAATGCCTCGGCAACATCGACCTCCTCGTCAGCGCCTTCAAGGAAACCAGAAGAGAACTGAAGAAGGAGATTGCCCTTAGCAAAGCAAGAGCTTGGGCAGATTATTGCAAGATCCTCGAGAGTGACCCTTGGGGCAAACCCTATCGCACGGTCATGAAGAGATGCAAGGGCAAGGGTCCAGCAAACAACATGCCGATCGACATGGTGGAAGCAGTCGTAAAAAGGCTGTTCACCATAGGGCATGGACCTTCGCACTACGAGGGCCACGAAGAGATCGAGAGAGAGGAGGATGTAAGTATCAACATCACCATCGACGATGGCGACGTCGTTGACACGGCCAAAACCATAAATCCGAAGAAGGCTGCAGGAGTGGATGGTGTCCCAGGTGAAATCGCGAGGCTGATAGCGAGCCGCAGGAGCGAGCTGGTCGCCGGTGTGATGAACAACATCACCGACACAGGACGGATCCCCGAGTGCTGGAAGACGGCCAGAGTGATACTGCTAAGGAAACCGGGTAAGGATCCTAGACTGCCTAACGCGTACCGGCCGATAAGCATACTCCCAGCCATGAGCAAGATCTGGGAGAAATGCTTTAAAAAGATCATCGAAAGATGCATCGGAGCAGATCCGTTCCATCCAAGGCAATACGGCTTCAGAAAGAAGAGGAGCACGGTAGACGCAATCGCGCGGGTGATGAAGTTTGCCGACACCTGCAAACAGAAGAGGGTAGTATGCGTGATGATCGCCCTGGACATCAGCAATGCTTTCAACTCGCTCAGCTGGGAGAGCATTTGCAAGGAATTCGATAGGAGGAAGCTGCCGTGGAAGATCAGAAGATTGATCGGCAACTACCTATCTGGAAGGAGGATCATCGTGGATAACCAGTACGGCACGGTCGAGTGCGAAGTGGCGGCGGGAGTTCCACAGGGATCCGTTTTGGGACCATTCCTGTGGAACCTGGTATACGACCGGTTGCTGGAGAGGCTCGACAACATGGAGATGGTCAGGGCAACCGCCTTCGCGGACGACCTGGCCATCACGTGTGCCATCGAGAGGAACGAAGGGGCGTCCACCAAGGTCAACGCCATGCTGAGGATCGTCAACGACTGGTGCGGGAGCGTCGGTCTCACGCTGGCGAGAGAAAAGACGGAAGTCATGCTCATCACTGGGATGCGAGTGCCGAAAGTGATCGGACTTAACTTGGGTACTTCGGATACCGAAACGGTCAAGCACATCAAATACCTCGGTGTCACGATCGACACCCGGGGGAGGTTCGATACACACATCGAGACGGTTTGTGGTAAGGCCGGCAAGATGACCGGAGCCCTTAGAGGCATCTTACCGAACATCAACGGGCCGCCCAGCTTGGCTCGTAGGCTTTACTACAACGTATGGGAGTCCATCGTGACGTACGGTGCACCGGTGTGGGCAGGCGCAGCGGATACCAAAATAAATAAGAACAGGTTGAAAAGGGCACAGAGAACCGCCCTGTGCATAACAACGACGGCGTACCGCACGGTCTCGCACGCAGCGCTTTGCGTGTTGACCGGAAACCTACCGATCCACATAAAGGTGAAGCTTCTGTGGGAATCCTACTGGAGAACCCGGAACCACAGGACCAGGACCGGCGGTGGAGAAGACATTGCGCTGAAGGACGAGTTGGAGACGATCCAAAAGAAGGCTCACGACGAATGGCAAAAGGAGTGGGGTGACTACCGGAAAGAAAACATAACCAAGAAGTTAATTCCGAGTGTGCACCTATTTGCCAAGAAGAAGAGGGACATCGACCATCATACCATGCAGCTGCTAACCGGGCATGGGACCTTCGGTGCCTACAGGCGGAGAATCGGAAAAGATACCGATGGTAAATGCTATGACTGCGGAGAACCCAACGACGACGCGGAGCACGTCCTCTTCACGTGCCCGAAGTGGATCGACCGAAGGATCGAGCTGGAGAACGGCCTTGGCGAGAAGATAGACGTGGACAACCTCATGGCCACAGTGACCGCCAAGGACGAGAACTGGAACAAGTTTCGACAGTTCTGTAAGACCGTCATGTCCCACAGGAGGGAGACGGAGATGGCCATGCAGACGGCCAGACGGAGGGTGAGCGCAACAACCACGCCGAGCAGGGACAGCAGAGCTTCAAGACAGCAACGTGAAGCAGAAAGAGGACAGCCAACCATGTGGAGGTGGCTAAGAAAAGGCCGGGAGTAATAACTGCTCGGTAAGAAGATACAGCGGGACACGACAACGTCAACCCTGATGAATGCCTATGGTTTGCCAGGGTTGTCTGACCACGCAGCAGGGATAGAAGGAGGAGGGGTTTTTAGTGGGTATGGCGACGACATCTGCCGAGTCCCACATAACCCAGCGATTCGGGTCACTGGGTATGCGTAAAGCATTTTCCCCTCCTCCCGCAAAAAAAAAAAAAAAAAAAGATATTGGATATAACGTATAGCGATATGTAGATATAGGATATAACGTATAACGATATGCAGATATAGGATATAAAGTATAACGATACGTAGATAAAGGATATAACGTATAACGATATGCAGATAATGGATATAACGTATAACGACATCTACATGTAGGATATAACGTATAACGATACGTAGATTTAGGATATAACGTAAAACGTTATCTACATATAGGATATAACGTATATCGATATGTGGATATAGGATAAAACGTAAAACATTATCTGCATATGGGATACAACGTATGACGATATGTAGACATAGTATATAACGTATAACGATATGTAGATATAGGATATAACGTATAACGATACGTAGATATAGTATATAACGTATAACGATATCTACATATAGGATATAACGTTTAACGATATGTAGATATAGGATATAACGTATAACGATACGTAGATATAGGATATAACGTATAACGGTATGCAGATATTGGATATAACGTATAGCGATATGTAGATGTAGGATATAACGTATAACGATACGTAGACATAGTATATAACGTATAACGATACGTAGATATAGGATATAACGTATAACGATATTCAGATATTGGATATAACGTATAACGATATCTACATAGAGGATATATCGTATAGCGATACGTAGATATAGGATATAACGTAAAACGTTATCTACATATGGGATATAACGTATAACGATATGTCGATATAGGATATAACGTATAACGATTCGTAGATATAGGATATAACGTATAACGATATGTAGACATAGGATATAACGTATAACGATATGTAGATATAGGATATAACGTATAACGGTATGTAGATATAGGATATAACGTATAACGATATGTAGGTATAGGATATAACGTATAACGATACGTAGATATAGGATATGACATATAACGATATGTAGATATAGTATATAACGTATAACGATATCTACATATAGGATATAACGTATAACGATATGTAGACGTAGGATATAACGTATAACGTTATCTACATATACGATATAACGTATAACGATACGTAGATATAGGATATAACGTATAACGATACGTAGACATAGTACATAACGTATAACGATACGTAGATCTAGGATATAACGTATAACGATATGTAGATGTAGGATATAACGTATAACGATATCTATATATAGGATACAACGTATAACGATATGCAGACGTAGGATATAACGTATGACGTTATCTACATATAGGATATAACGTATAACGATACGTAGATATAGGATATAACGTATAACGATATGTAGATATAGGATATAACGTATAACGATATGTAGATATAGGATATAACGTATAACGATACGTAGATATAGTATATAACGTAAAACGTTATCTACATATAGGATATAACGTATAACGATACGTAGATATAGGATATAACGTATAACGATAGGTAGACATAGTATATAACGTATAACGATATGCAGATATAGGATATAACGTATAACGTTATCTACATATAGGATATAACGTATAACGATATGTAGACGTAGGATATAACGTATAACGTTATTTACATATAGGATATAACGTATAACGATACGTAGATATAGGATACAACGTATAACGATATGTAGATATATGATATAACGTATAAAGATATCTACATATAGGATATAACGTATAACGATATGTAGATGTAGGATATAACGTATAACGTTATGTACATATAGGATATACCGTATAACGATATGTAGACATAGGATATATCGTATAATGATATGTAGACGTGGGATATAACGTATAACGTTATCTACATATACGATATAACGTATAACGATACGTAGATATAGGATATAACGTATAACGATACGTAGACATAGTATATAACGTATAACGATACGTAGACGTAGGATATAACGTATAACGTTATCTACATATAGGATATAACGTATAACGATACGTAGATATAGGATATAACGTATAACGATATGTAGATATAGGATATAACGTATAACGATATGCAGATATAGGATATAACGTATAACGATATCTACATATGGGATATAACGTTTAACGATATGCAGATATAGGATATAACGTAAAACGATATCTACATATAGGATATAACGTATAACGATACGTACATGTAGGATATAACGTATATCGATATGTGGATATAGGATATAACTTATAACGATATTTAGATATAGGATATAACGTATAACGATACGTACATATAGGATATAACGTATAACGTTATCTACATATAGGATATAACGTATAACGATACGTAGATATAGGATATAACGTATAACGATATGCAGATATTGGATATAACGTATAACGATACGTAGATATAGGATATAACGTATAACGATATGTAGATATAGGATATAACGTATAACGTTATCTACATATAGGATATAACGTATAACGATACGTAGATATAGGATATAACGTATAACGATATGCAGATATTGGATATAACGTATAACGATATCGACATATAGGATATAACGTATAACGATATGTAGATGTAGGATATAACGTATAACGTTATCTACATATAGGATATAACGTATAACGGTACGTAGATATAGGATACAACGTATAACGATATGTAGACATAGTATATAACGTATAACGATATGTAGATATAGGATATAACGTATAACGATATCTACATATAGGATATAACGTTTAACGATATGTAGATATAGGATATAACGTATAACGATACGTAGATATGGGATATAACGTATAACGATACGTAGATATAGTATATAACGTATAACGATATCTACATATAGGATATAACGTTTAACGATATGTAGATATAGGATATAACGTATAACGATATGTAGACATAGGATATATCGTATAACGTTATCTACATATAGGATATAACGTATAACGATACGTAGATATAGTATATACCGTAAAACGTTATCTACATATAGGATATAACGTATAACGATATGTAGATATAGGATATAACGTATAACGATACGTAGATATAGGATATAACGTATAACGATATGCAGATATTGGATATAACGTATAACGACTTCTACATGTAGGACATAACGTATAACGATACGTAGATATAGGATATAACGTATAACGATACGTAGATATAGGATATAACGTATAACGATATGCAGATATAGGATATAACGTATAACGATATCTACATATAGGATATAACGTTTAACGATATGTAGATATAGGATAAAACGTATAACGATATGTAGACATAGGATATATCGTATAACGATATGTAGACGTAGGATATAACGTATAACGTTATCTACATATACGATATAACGTATAACGATACGTAGATATAGGATATAACGTATAACGATATGTAGATATAGGATATAACGTATAACGTTATCTACATATAGGATATAACGTATAACGATACGTAGATATAGGATATAACGTATAACGATATGCAGATATAGGATATAACGTAAAACGTTATCAACATATGGGATATAACGTATAACGATATCTACATATAGGATAAAACGTATAACGATATGTAGACGTAGGATATAACGTATAACGTTATCTACATATAGGATATAACGTATAACGATACGTAGATATAGGATATAACGTATAACGATATGTAGATATAGGATATAACGTAAAACGTTATCAACATATGGGATATAACGTATAACGATATGTAGACATAGGATATATCGTATAACGATACGTAGATATAGTATATACCGTAAAACGTTATCTACATATAGGATATAACGTATAACGATACGTAGACATAGTATATAACGCATAACGATACGTAGATCTAGGATATAACGTATAACGATATGTAGATGTAGGATATAACGTATAACGATATCTACATATAGGATATAACGTTTAGCGATATGTAGATATAGGATATATCGTATAACGATACGTAGATATAGGATATAACGTATAACGTTATCTACATATAGGATATAACGTTTAGCGATATGTAGATATAGGATATATCGTATAACGATACGTAGATATAGGATATAACGTATAACGTTATCTACATATAGGATATAACGTATAACGATATGTAGACGTAGGATATAACGTATAACGATATCTACATATAGGATATAACGTATAACGATATGTAGACGTAGGATATAACGTATAACGTTATCTACATATAGGATATAACGTATAACGGTACGTAGATATAGGATACAACGTATGACGATATGTAGACATAGTATATAACGTATAACGATATGTAGATATAGGATATAACGTATAACGATACGTAGATATAGTATATAACGTATAACGATATCTACATATAGGATATAACGTTTAACGATATGTAGATATAGGATATAACGTATAACGATATGTAGACATAGGATATATCGTATAACGATATGTAGACGTAGGATATAACGTATAACGTTATCTACATATACGATATAACGTATAACGATACGTAGATATAGGATATAACGTATAACGATATGTAGATATAGGATATAACGTATAACGATATCTACATATAGGATATAACGTATAACGATATGTAGACGTAGGATATAACGTATAACGTTATCTACATATAGGATATAACGTATAACGGTACGTAGATATAGGATACAACGTATGACGATATGTAGACATAGTATATAACGTATAACGATATGTAGATATAGGATATAACGTATAACGATACGTAGATATAGTATATAACGTATAACGATATCTACATATAGGATATAACGTTTAACGATATGTACATATAGGATATAACGTATAACGATATGTAGACATAGGATATATCGTATAACGTTATCTACATATAGGATATAACGTATAACGATACGTAGATATAGTATATACCGTAAAACGTTATCTACATATAGGATATAACGTATAACGATATGTAGATATAGGATATAACGTATAACGATACGTAGATATAGGATATAACGTATAACGGTATGCAGATATTGGATATAACGTATAGCGATATGCAGATATAGGATATAACGTATAACGATATGCAGATATAGGATATAAAGTATAACGATACGTAGATATAGGATATAACGTATAACGATATGCAGATAATGGATATAACGTATAACGACATCTACATGTAGGATATAACGTATAACGATACGTAGATTTAGGATATAACGTAAAACGTTATCTACATATAGGATATAACGTATATCGATATGTGGATATAGGATATAACGTAAAACATTATCTGCATATGGGATATAACGTATAACGTTATCTACATATAGGATATAACGTATAACGATACGTAGATATAGGATATAACGTATAACGATATGCAGATATTGGATATAACGTATAACGATATCGACATATAGGATATAACGATTAACGATATGTAGATGTAGGATATAACGTATAACGATATCTACATATAGGATATAACGTTTAGCGATATGTAGATATATGATATATCGTATAACGATACGTAGATATAGGATATAACGTATAACGTTATCTACATATAGGATATAACGTTTAGCGATATGTAGATATAGGATATAACGTATAACGATACGTAGATGTAGGATATAACGTATAACGATACGTAGACATAGTATATAACGTATAACGATACGTAGATATAGGATATAACGTATAACGATATGCAGATATTGGATATAACGTATAACGATATCTACATAGAGGATATATCGTATAGCGATACGTAGATATAGGATATAACGTAAAACGATATCTACATATGGGATATAACGTATAACGATATGTCGATATAGGATATAACGTATAACGATTCGTAGATATAGGATATAACGTATAACGATATGTAGACATAGGATATAACGTATAACGATATGTAGATATAGGATATAACGTATAACGATATGTAGATATAGGATATAACGTATAACGATATGTAGGTATAGGATATAACGTATAACGATACGTAGATATAGGATATGACATATAACGATATGTAGATATAGTATATAACGTATAACGATATCTACATATAGGATATAACGTATAACGATATGTAGACGTAGGATATAACGTATAACGTTATCTACATATACGATATAACGTATAACGATACGTAGATATAGGATATAACGTATAACGATACGTAGACATAGTACATAACGTATAACGATACGTAGATCTAGGATATAACGTATAACGATATGTAGATGTAGGATATAACGTATAACGATATCTATATATAGGATACAACGTATAACGATATGCAGACGTAGGATATAACGTATGACGTTATCTACATATAGGATATAACGTATAACGATACGTAGATATAGGATATAACGTATAACGATATGTAGATATAGGATATAACGTATAACGATATGTAGATATAGGATATAACGTATAACGATACGTAGATATAGTATATAACGTAAAACGTTATCTACATATAGGATATAACGTATAACGATACGTAGATATAGGATATAACGTATAACGATAGGTAGACATAGTATATAACGTATAACGATATGCAGATATAGGATATAACGTATAACGTTATCTACATATAGGATATAACGTATAACGATATGTAGACGTAGGATATAACGTATAACGTTATCTACATATAGGATATAACGTATAACGATACGTAGATATAGGATACAACGTATAACGATATGTAGATATATGATATAACGTATAAAGATATCTACATATAGGATATAACGTATAACGATATGTAGATGTAGGATATAACGTATAACGTTATGTACATATAGGATATACCGTATAACGATATGTAGACATAGGATATATCGTATAATGATATGTAGACGTAGGATATAACGTATAACGTTATCTACATAAACGATATAACGTATAACGATACGTAGATATAGGATATAACGTATAACGATACGTAGACATAGTATATAACGTATAACGATACGTAGACGTAGGATATAACGTATAACGTTATCTACATATAGGATATAACGTATAACGATACGTAGATATAGGATATAACGTATAACGATATGTAGATATAGGATATAACGTATAACGATATGCAGATATAGGATATAACGTATAACGATATCTACATATGGGATATAACGTATAACGATACGTGGATATAGGATATAACGTATAACGATACGTAGACATAGTATATAACGTATAACGATACGTAGATCTAGGATATAACGTATAACGATATCTACATATAGGATATAACGTTTAGCGATATGTAGATATAGGATATATCGTATAACGATACGTAGATATAGGATATAACGTATAACGTTATCTACATATAGGATATAACGTTCAGCGATATGTAGATATAGGATATATCGTATAACGATACGTAGATATAGGATATAACGTATAACGTTATCTACATATAGGATATAACGTATAACGATATGTAGACGTAGGATATAACGTATAACGTTATCTACATATAGGATATAACGTATAACGATACGTAGATATAGGATATAACGTATAACGATATGTAGATATAGGATATAACGTATAACGTTATCTACATATAGGATATAACGTATAACGATACGTAGATATAGGATATAACGTATAACGATATGCAGATATAGGATATAACGTAAAACGTTATCAACATATGGGATATAACGTATAACGATATCTACATATAGGATATAACGTATAACGATATGTAGACGTAGGATATAACGTATAACGTTATCTACATATACGATATAACGTATAACGATACGTAGATATAGGATATAACGTATAACGATATGTAGATATAGGATATAACGTAAAACGTTATCAACATATGGGATATAACGTATAACGATATGTAGACATAGGATATATCGTATAACGATATGTAGACGTAGGATATAACGTATAACGTTATCTACATATACGATATAACGTATAACGATACGTAGATATAGGATATAACGTATAACGATACGTAGACATAGGATATAACGTATAACGATATGTAGACATAGGATATAACGTATAACGATATGTAGATATAGGATATAACGTATAACGATACGTAGATATAGGATATAACGTATAACGATATGCAGATATTGGATATAACGTATAACGACTTCTACATGTAGGACATAACGTATAACGATACGTAGATATAGGATATAACGTATAACGATACGTAGATATAGGATATAACGTATAACGATATGCAGATATAGGATATAACGTATAACGATATCTACATATAGGATATAACGTTTAACGATATGTAGATATAGGATAAAACGTATAACGATATGTAGACATAGGATATATCGTATAACGATATGTAGACGTAGGATATAACGTATAACGTTATCTACATATACGATATAACGTATAACGATACGTAGATATAGGATATAACGTATAACGATATGTAGATATAGGATATAACGTATAACGTTATCTACATATAGGATATAACGTATAACGATACGTAGATATAGGATATAACGTATAACGATATGCAGATATAGGATATAACGTAAAACGTTATCAACATATGGGATATAACGTATAACGATATCTACATATAGGATAAAACGTATAACGATATGTAGACGTAGGATATAACGTATAACGTTATCTACATATAGGATATAACGTATAACGATACGTAGATATAGGATATAACGTATAACGATATGTAGATATAGGATATAACGTAAAACGTTATCAACATATGGGATATAACGTATAACGATATGTAGACATAGGATATATCGTATAACGATACGTAGATATAGTATATACCGTAAAACGTTATCTACATATAGGATATAACGTATAACGATACGTAGACATAGTATATAACGCATAACGATACGTAGATCTAGGATATAACGTATAACGATATGTAGATGTAGGATATAACGTATAACGATATCTACATATAGGATATAACGTTTAGCGATATGTAGATATAGGATATATCGTATAACGATACGTAGATATAGGATATAACGTATAACGTTATCTACATATAGGATATAACGTTTAGCGATATGTAGATATAGGATATATCGTATAACGATACGTAGATATAGGATATAACGTATAACGTTATCTACATATAGGATATAACGTATAACGATATGTAGACGTAGGATATAACGTATAACGATATCTACATATAGGATATAACGTATAACGATATGTAGACGTAGGATATAACGTATAACGTTATCTACATATAGGATATAACGTATAACGGTACGTAGATATAGGATACAACGTATGACGATATGTAGACATAGTATATAACGTATAACGATATGTAGATATAGGATATAACGTATAACGATACGTAGATATAGTATATAACGTATAACGATATCTACATATAGGATATAACGTTTAACGATATGTAGATATAGGATATAACGTATAACGATATGTAGACATAGGATATATCGTATAACGATATGTAGACGTAGGATATAACGTATAACGTTATCTACATATACGATATAACGTATAACGATACGTAGATATAGGATATAACGTATAACGATATGTAGATATAGGATATAACGTATAACGATATCTACATATAGGATATAACGTATAACGATATGTAGACGTAGGATATAACGTATAACGTTATCTACATATAGGATATAACGTATAACGGTACGTAGATATAGGATACAACGTATGACGATATGTAGACATAGTATATAACGTATAACGATATGTAGATATAGGATATAACGTATAACGATACGTAGATATAGTATATAACGTATAACGATATCTACATATAGGATATAACGTTTAACGATATGTACATATAGGATATAACGTATAACGATATGTAGACATAGGATATATCGTATAACGTTATCTACATATAGGATATAACGTATAACGATACGTAGATATAGTATATACCGTAAAACGTTATCTACATATAGGATATAACGTATAACGATATGTAGATATAGGATATAACGTATAACGATACGTAGATATAGGATATAACGTATAACGGTATGCAGATATTGGATATAACGTATAGCGATATGCAGATATAGGATATAACGTATAACGATATGCAGATATAGGATATAAAGTATAACGATACGTAGATATAGGATATAACGTATAACGATATGCAGATAATGGATATAACGTATAACGACATCTACATGTAGGATATAACGTATAACGATACGTAGATTTAGGATATAACGTAAAACGTTATCTACATATAGGATATAACGTATATCGATATGTGGATATAGGATATAACGTAAAACATTATCTGCATATGGGATATAACGTATAACGTTATCTACATATAGGATATAACGTATAACGATACGTAGATATAGGATATAACGTATAACGATATGCAGATATTGGATATAACGTATAACGATATCGACATATAGGATATAACGATTAACGATATGTAGATGTAGGATATAACGTATAACGATATCTACATATAGGATATAACGTTTAGCGATATGTAGATATATGATATATCGTATAACGATACGTAGATATAGGATATAACGTATAACGTTATCTACATATAGGATATAACGTTTAGCGATATGTAGATATAGGATATAACGTATAACGATACGTAGATGTAGGATATAACGTATAACGATACGTAGACATAGTATATAACGTATAACGATACGTAGATATAGGATATAACGTATAACGATATGCAGATATTGGATATAACGTATAACGATATCTACATAGAGGATATATCGTATAGCGATACGTAGATATAGGATATAACGTAAAACGATATCTACATATGGGATATAACGTATAACGATATGTCGATATAGGATATAACGTATAACGATTCGTAGATATAGGATATAACGTATAACGATATGTAGACATAGGATATAACGTATAACGATATGTAGATATAGGATATAACGTATAACGATATGTAGATATAGGATATAACGTATAACGATATGTAGGTATAGGATATAACGTATAACGATACGTAGATATAGGATATGACATATAACGATATGTAGATATAGTATATAACGTATAACGATATCTACATATAGGATATAACGTATAACGATATGTAGACGTAGGATATAACGTATAACGTTATCTACATATACGATATAACGTATAACGATACGTAGATATAGGATATAACGTATAACGATACGTAGACATAGTACATAACGTATAACGATACGTAGATCTAGGATATAACGTATAACGATATGTAGATGTAGGATATAACGTATAACGATATCTATATATAGGATACAACGTATAACGATATGCAGACGTAGGATATAACGTATGACGTTATCTACATATAGGATATAACGTATAACGATACGTAGATATAGGATATAACGTATAACGATATGTAGATATAGGATATAACGTATAACGATATGTAGATATAGGATATAACGTATAACGATACGTAGATATAGTATATAACGTAAAACGTTATCTACATATAGGATATAACGTATAACGATACGTAGATATAGGATATAACGTATAACGATAGGTAGACATAGTATATAACGTATAACGATATGCAGATATAGGATATAACGTATAACGTTATCTACATATAGGATATAACGTATAACGATATGTAGACGTAGGATATAACGTATAACGTTATCTACATATAGGATATAACGTATAACGATACGTAGATATAGGATACAACGTATAACGATATGTAGATATATGATATAACGTATAAAGATATCTACATATAGGATATAACGTATAACGATATGTAGATGTAGGATATAACGTATAACGTTATGTACATATAGGATATACCGTATAACGATATGTAGACATAGGATATATCGTATAATGATATGTAGACGTAGGATATAACGTATAACGTTATCTACATAAACGATATAACGTATAACGATACGTAGATATAGGATATAACGTATAACGATACGTAGACATAGTATATAACGTATAACGATACGTAGACGTAGGATATAACGTATAACGTTATCTACATATAGGATATAACGTATAACGATACGTAGATATAGGATATAACGTATAACGATATGTAGATATAGGATATAACGTATAACGATATGCAGATATAGGATATAACGTATAACGATATCTACATATGGGATATAACGTATAACGATACGTGGATATAGGATATAACGTATAACGATACGTAGACATAGTATATAACGTATAACGATACGTAGATCTAGGATATAACGTATAACGATATCTACATATAGGATATAACGTTTAGCGATATGTAGATATAGGATATATCGTATAACGATACGTAGATATAGGATATAACGTATAACGTTATCTACATATAGGATATAACGTTCAGCGATATGTAGATATAGGATATATCGTATAACGATACGTAGATATAGGATATAACGTATAACGTTATCTACATATAGGATATAACGTATAACGATATGTAGACGTAGGATATAACGTATAACGTTATCTACATATAGGATATAACGTATAACGATACGTAGATATAGGATATAACGTATAACGATATGTAGATATAGGATATAACGTATAACGTTATCTACATATAGGATATAACGTATAACGATACGTAGATATAGGATATAACGTATAACGATATGCAGATATAGGATATAACGTAAAACGTTATCAACATATGGGATATAACGTATAACGATATCTACATATAGGATATAACGTATAACGATATGTAGACGTAGGATATAACGTATAACGTTATCTACATATACGATATAACGTATAACGATACGTAGATATAGGATATAACGTATAACGATATGTAGATATAGGATATAACGTAAAACGTTATCAACATATGGGATATAACGTATAACGATATGTAGACATAGGATATATCGTATAACGATATGTAGACGTAGGATATAACGTATAACGTTATCTAAATATACGATATAACGTATAACGATACGTAGATATAGGATATAACGTATAACGATACGTAGACATAGGATATAACGTATAACGATATGTAGACATAGGATATAACGTATAACGATATGTAGATATAGGATATAACGTATAACGTTATCTACATATAGGATATAACGTTTAGCGATATGTAGATATAGGATATATCGTATAACGATACGTAGATATAGGATATAACGTATAACGTTATCTACATATAGGATATAACGTTTAGCGATATGCAGATATAGGATATATCGTATAACGATACGTAGATATAGGATATAACGTATAACGTTATCTACATATAGGATATAACGTATAACGATATGTAGACGTAGGATATAACGTATAACGATATCTACATATAGGATATAACGTATAACGATATGTAGACGTAGGATATAACGTATAACGTTATCTACATATAGGATATAACGTATAACGGTACGTAGATATAGGATACAACGAATGACGATATGTAGACATAGTATATAACGTATAACGATATGTAGATATAGGATATAACGTATAACGATACGTAGATATAGTATATAACGTATAACGATATCTACATATAGGATATAACGTTTAACGATATGTAGATATAGGATATAACGTATAACGATATGTAGACATAGGATATATCGTATAACGTTATCTACATATAGGATATAACATATAACGATACGTAGATATAGTATATACCGTAAAACGTTATCTACATATAGGATATAACGTATAACGATATGTAGATATAGGATATAACGTATAACGATACGTAGATATAGGATATAACGTATAACGATATGCAGATATTGGATATAACGTATAACGACATCTACATGTAGGACATAACGTATAACGATACGTAGATATAGGATATAACGTATAACGATACGTAGATATAGGATATAACGTATAACGATATGCAGATATAGGATATAACGTATAACGATATCTATATATAGGATATAACGTTTAACGATATGTAGATATAGGATATAACGTATAACGATATGTAGACATAGGATATATCGTATAACGATATGTAGACGTAGGATATAACGTATAACGTTATCTACATATACGATATAACGTATAACGATACGTAGATATAGGATATAACGTATAACGATACGTAGACATAGTATATAACGTATAACGATACGTAGATCTAGGATATAACGTATAACGATATCTACATATAGGATATAACGTTTAGCGATATGTAGATATAGGATATATCGTATAACGATACGTAGATATAGGATATAACGTATAGCGTTATCTACATATAGGATATAACGTTTAGCGATATGTAGATATAGGATATATCGTATAACGATACGTAGATATATGATATAATGTATAACGTTATCTACATATAGGATATAACGTATAACGATATGTAGACGTAGGATATAACGTATAACGTTTTCTACATATAGGATATAACGTATAACGATACGTAGATATAGGATATAACGTATAACGATATGTAGATATAGGATATAACGTATAACGTTATCTACATATAGGATATAACGTATAACGATACGTAGATATAGGATATAACGAATAACGATATGAAGATATAGGATATAACATAAAACGTTATCAACATATGGGATATAACGTATAACGATATCTACATATAGGATATAACGTATAACGATATGTAGACGTAGGATATAAAGTATAACGTTATCTACATATAGGATATAACGTATAACGATACGTAGATATAGGATATAACGTATGACGATATGTAGATATAGGATATGACGTATAACGTTATCTACATATAGGATATAACGTATAACGATACGTAGATATAGGATATATCGTATAACGATATGCAGATATAGGATATAACGTAAAACGTTATCAACATATGGGATATAACGTATAACGATATCTACATATAGGATATAACGTATAACGATATGTAGACGTAGGATATAACGTATAACGATATCTACATATAGGATATAACGTATAACGATATGTAGACGTAGGATATAACGTATAACGTTATCTACATATAGGATATAACGTATAACGTTACGTAGATAAAGGATACAACGTATGACGATATGTAGACATAGTATATAACGTATAACGATATGTAGATATAGGATATAACGTATAACGATACGTAGATATAGTATATAACGTATAACGATATCTACATATAGGATATAACGTTTAACGATATGTAGATATGGGATATAACGTATAACGATATGTAGACATAGGATATGTCGTATAACGTTATCTACATATAGGATATAACATATAACGATACGTAGATATAGTATATACCGTAAAACGTTATCTACATATAGGATATAACGTATAATGATATGTAGATATAGGATATAACGTATAACGATACCTAGATATAGGATATAACGTATAACGATATGCAGATATTGGATATAACGTATAACGACATCTACATGTAGGACACAACGTATAACGATACGTAGATATAGGATATAACGTATAACGATACGTAGATATAGGATATAACGTATAACGATATGCAGATATAGGATATAACGTATAACGATATCTACATATAGGATATAACGTTTAACGATATGTAGATATAGGATATAACGTATAACGATATGTAGACATAGGATATATCGTATAACGATATGTAGACGTAGGATATAACGTATAACGTTATCTACATATACGATATAACGTATAACGATACGTAGATATAGGATATAACGTATAACGATACGTAGACATAGTATATAACGTATAACGATACGTAGATCTAGGATATAACGTATAACGATATCTACATATAGGATATAACGTTTAGCGATATGTAGATATAGGATATATCGTATAACGATACGTAGATATAGGATATAACGTATAACGTTATCTACATATAGGATATAACGTTTAGCGATATGTAGATATAGGATATATCGTATAACGATACGTAGATATATGATATAACGTATAACGTTATCTACATATAGGATATAACGTATAACGATATGTAGACGTAGGATATAACGTATAACGTTTTCTACATATAGGATATAACGTATAACGATACGTAGATATAGGATATAACGTATAACGATATGTAGATATAGGATATAACGTATAACGTTATCTACATATAGGATATAACGTATAACGATACGTAGATATAGGATATAACGAATAACGATATGAAGATATAGGATATAACGTAAAACGTTATCAACATATGGGATATAACGTATAACGATATCTACATATAGGATATAACGTATAACGATATGTAGACGTAGGATATAAAGTATAACGTTATCTACATATAGGATATAACGTATAACGATACGTAGATGTAGGATATAACGTATGACGATATGTAGATATAGGATATGACGTATAACGTTATCTACATATAGGATATAACGTATAACGATACGTAGATATAGGATATATCGTATAACGATATGCAGATATAGGATATAACGTAAAACGTTATCAACATATGCGATATAACGTATAACGATATCTACATATAGGATATAACGTATAACGATATGTAGACGTAGGATATAACGTATAACGTTATCTACATATAGGATATAACGTATAACGATACGTAGATATAGGATATAACGTATAACGATATCTACATATAGGATATAACGTTTAGCGATATGTAGATATAGGATATATCGTATAACGATACGTAGATATAGGATATAACGTATAACGTTATCTACATATAGGATATAACGTATAACGATACGTAGATATAGTATATAACGTAAAACGTTATCTACATATAGGATATAACGTATAACGATATGTAGATATAGGATATAACGTATAACGATACGTAGATATAGGATATAACGTATAACGATATGCAGATATAGGATATAACGTATAACGATATCTACATATAGGATATAACGTATAACGTTATCTACATATAGGATATAACGTATAACGATACGTAGATATAGGATATATCGTATAACGATATGCAGATATAGGATATAACGTAAAACGTTATCAACATATGGGATATAACGTATAACGATATCTACATATAGGATATAACGTATAACGATATGTAGACGTAGGATATAACGTATAACGTTATCTACATATAGGATATAACGTATAACGATACGTAGATATAGGATATAACGTATAACGATATCTACATATAGGATATAACGTTTAGCGATATGTAGATATAGGATATATCGTATAACGATACGTAGATATAGGATATAACGTATAACGTTATCTACATATAGGATATAACGTTTAGCGATATGTAGATATAGGATATATCGTATAACGATACGTAGATATAGGATATAACGTATAACGAAATGTAGACGTAGGATATAACGTATAACGATATCTACATATAGGATATAACGTATAACGATATGTAGACGTAGGATATAACGTATACCGTTATCTACATTTAGGATATAACGTATAACGGTACGTAGATATAGGATATAACGTACAACGATATCTACATACAGGATATAACGTTTAACGATATGTAGATATAGGATATAACGTATAACGATACGTAGATATAGGATATAACGTTTAAAGATACGTAGATATAGTATATAACGTATAACGATATCTACATATAGGATATAACGTTTAACGATATGTAGATATAGGATATAACGTATAACGATATGTAGACATAGGATATATCGTATAACGTTATCTACATATAGGATATAACGTATAACGATACGTAGATATAGTATATACCGTAAAACGTTATCTACATATAGGATATAACGTATAACGATATGTAGATATAGGATATAACGTATAACGATACGTAGATATAGGATATAACGTATAACGATATGCAGATATTGGATATAACGTATAACGACAACTACATGTAGGACATAACGTATAACGATACGTAGATATAGGATATAACGTATAACGATACGTAGATATAGGATATAACGTATAACGATATGCAGATATAGGATATAACGTATAACGATATCTACATATAGGATATAACGTTTAGCGATATGTAGATATAGGATATATCGTATAACGATACGTAGATATATGATATAACGTATAACGTTATCTACATATAGGATATAACGTATAACGATATGTAGACGTAGGATATAACGTATAACGTTTTCTACATGTAGGATATAACGTATAACGATACGTAGATATAGGATATAACGTATAACGATATGTAGATATAGGATATAACGTATAACGTTATCTACATATAGGATATAACGTATAACGATACGTAGATATAGGATATAACGAATAACGATATGAAGATATAGGATATAACGTAAAACGTTATCAACATATGGGATATAACGTATAACGATATCTACATATAGGATATAACGTATAACGATATGTAGACGTAGGATATAAAGTATAACGTTATCTACATATAGGATATAACGTATAACGATACGTAGATATAGGATATAACGTATGACGATATGTAGATATAGGATATGACGTATAACGTTATCTACATATAGGATATAACGTATAACGATACGTAGATATAGGATATATCGTATAACGATATGCAGATATAGGATATAACGTAAAACGTTATCAACATATGGGATATAACGTATAACGATATCTACATATAGGATATAACGTATAACGATATGTAGACGTAGGATATAACGTATAACGATATCTACATATAGGATATAACGTATAACGATATGTAGACGTAGGATATAACGTATAACGTTATCTACATATAGGATATAACGTATAACGTTACGTAGATAAAGGATACAACGTATGACGATATGTAGACATAGTATATAACGTATAACGATATGTAGATATAGGATATAACGTATAACGATACGTAGATATAGTATATAACGTATAACGATATCTACATATAGGATATAACGTTTAACGATATGTAGATATAGGATATAACGTATAACGATATGTAGACATAGGATATGTCGTATAACGTTATCTACATATAGGATATAACATATAACGATACGTAGATATAGTATATACCGTAAAACGTTATCTACATATAGGATATAACGTATAATGATATGTAGATATAGGATATAACGTATAACGATACCTAGATATAGGATATAACGTATAACGATATGCAGATATTGGATATAACGTATAACGACATCTACATGTAGGACACAACGTATAACGATACGTAGATATAGGATATAACGTATAACGATACGTAGATATAGGATATAACGTATAACGATATGCAGATATAGGATATAACGTATAACGATATCTACATATAGGATATAACGTTTAACGATATGTAGATATAGGATATAACGTATAACGATATGTAGACATAGGATATATCGTATAACGATATGTAGACGTAGGATATAACGTATAACGTTATCTACATATACGATATAACGTATAACGATACGTAGATATAGGATATAACGTATAACGATACGTAGACATAGTATATAACGTATAACGATACGTAGATCTAGGATATAACGTATAACGATATCTACATATAGGATATAACGTTTAGCGATATGTAGATATAGGATATATCGTATAACGATACGTAGATATAGGATATAACGTATAACGTTATCTACATATAGGATATAACGTTTAGCGATATGTAGATATAGGATATATCGTATAACGATACGTAGATATATGATATAACGTATAACGTTATCTACATATAGGATATAACGTATAACGATATGTAGACGTAGGATATAACGTATAACGTTTTCTACATATAGGATATAACGTATAACGATACGTAGATATAGGATATAACGTATAACGATATGTAGATATAGGATATAACGTATAACGTTATCTACATATAGGATATAACGTATAACGATACGTAGATATAGGATATAACGAATAACGATATGAAGATATAGGATATAACGTAAAACGTTATCAACATATGGGATATAACGTATAACGATATCTACATATAGGATATAACGTATAACGATATGTAGACGTAGGATATAAAGTATAACGTTATCTACATATAGGATATAACGTATAACGATACGTAGATGTAGGATATAACGTATGACGATATGTAGATATAGGATATGACGTATAACGTTATCTACATATAGGATATAACGTATAACGATACGTAGATATAGGATATATCGTATAACGATATGCAGATATAGGATATAACGTAAAACGTTATCAACATATGCGATATAACGTATAACGATATCTACATATAGGATATAACGTATAACGATATGTAGACGTAGGATATAACGTATAACGTTATCTACATATAGGATATAACGTATAACGATACGTAGATATAGGATATAACGTATAACGATATCTACATATAGGATACAACGTTTAGCGATATGTAGATATAGGATATATCGTATAACGATACGTAGATATAGGATATAACGTATAACGTTATCTACATATAGGATATAACGTATAACGATACGTAGATATAGTATATACCGTAAAACGTTATCTACATATAGGATATAACGTATAACGATATGTAGATATAGGATATAACGTATAACGATACGTAGATATAGGATATAACGTATAACGATATGCAGATATAGGATATAACGTATAACGATATCTACATATAGGATATAACGTATAACGTTATCTACATATAGGATATAACGTATAACGATACGTAGATATAGGATATATCGTATAACGATATGCAGATATAGGATATAACGTAAAACGTTATCAACATATGGGATATAACGTATAACGATATCTACATATAGGATATAACGTATAACGATATGTAGACGTAGGATATAACGTATAACGTTATCTACATATAGGATATAACGTATAACGATACGTAGATATAGGATATAACGTATAACGATATCTACATATAGGATATAACGTTTAGCGATATGTAGATATAGGATATATCGTATAACGATACGTAGATATAGGATATAACGTATAACGTTATCTACATATAGGATATAACGTTTAGCGATATGTAGATATAGGATATATCGTATAACGATACGTAGATATAGGATATAACGTATAACGAAATGTAGACGTAGGATATAACGTATAACGATATCTACATATAGGATATAACGTATAACGATATGTAGACGTAGGATATAACGTATACCGTTATCTACATTTAGGATATAACGTATAACGGTACGTAGATATAGGATATAACGTACAACGATATCTACATACAGGATATAACGTTTAACGATATGTAGATATAGGATATAACGTATAACGATACGTAGATATAGGATATAACGTTTAAAGATACGTAGATATAGTATATAACGTATAACGATATCTACATATAGGATATAACGTTTAACGATATGTAGATATAGGATATAACGTATAACGATATGTAGACATAGGATATATCGTATAACGTTATCTACATATAGGATATAACGTATAACGATACGTAGATATAGTATATACCGTAAAACGTTATCTACATATAGGATATAACGTATAACGATATGTAGATATAGGATATAACGTATAACGATACGTAGATATAGGATATAACGTATAACGATATGCAGATATTGGATATAACGTATAACGACAACTACATGTAGGACATAACGTATAACGATACGTAGATATAGGATATAACGTATAACGATACGTAGATATAGGATATAACGTATAACGATATGCAGATATAGGATATAACGTATAACGATATCTACATATAGGATATAACGTTTAGCGATATGTAGATATAGGATATATCGTATAACGATACGTAGATATATGATATAACGTATAACGTTATCTACATATAGGATATAACGTATAACGATATGTAGACGTAGGATATAACGTATAACGTTTTCTACATGTAGGATATAACGTATAACGATACGTAGATATAGGATATAACGTATAACGATATGTAGATATAGGATATAACGTATAACGTTATCTACATATACGATATAACGTATAACGATACGTAGATATAGGATATAACGTATAACGATATGCAGATATAGGATATAACGTAAAACGTTATCAACATATGGGATATAACGTATAACGAAATCTACATATAGGATATAACGTATATCGATATGTAGACGTAGGATATAACGTATAACGTTATCTACATATAGGATACAACGTATAACGATACGTAGATATAGGATATATCGTATAACGATACGTAGATATAGGATATAACGTATAACGTTATCTACATATAGAATATAACGTTTAGCGATATGTAGATATAGGATATATCGTATAACGATACGTAGATATATGATATAACGTATAACGTTATCTACATATAGGATATAACGTATAACGATATGTAGACGTAGGATATAACGTATAACGTTTTCTACATATAGGATATAACATATAACGATACGTAGATATAGGATATAACGTATAACGATATGTAGATATAGGATATAACGTAAAACATTATCAACATATGGGATATAACGTATAACGATATCTACATATAGGATATAACGTATAACGATATGTAGACGTAGGATATAACGTATAACGTTATCTACATATACGATATAACGTATAACGATACGTAGATATAGGATATAACGTATAACGATATGTAGATATAGGATATAACGTAAAACGTTATCAACATATGGGATATAACGTATAACGATATGTAGACATAGGATATATCGTATAACGATATGTAGACGTAGGATATAACGTATAACGATATGTAGATATAGGATATAACGTATAACGTTATCTACATATAGGATATAACGTATAACGATACGTAGATATAGGATATAACGTATAACGATATGCAGATATAGGATATAACGTAAAACGTTATCAACATATGGGATATAACGTATAACGATATCTACATATAGGATATAACGTATAACGATATGTAGACGTAGGATATAACGTATAACGTTATCTACATATACGATATAACGTATAACGATACGTAGATATAGGATATAACGTATAACGATATGTAGATATAGGATATAACGTAAAACGTTATCAACATATGGGATATAACGTATAACGATATGTAGACATAGGATATATCGTATAACGATATGTAGACGTAGGATATAACGTATAACGTTATCTACATATAGGATATAACGTTTAGCGATATGTAGATATAGGATATATCGTATAACGATACGTAGATATAGGATATAACGTATAACGTTATCTACATATAGGATATAACGTTTAGCGATATGTAGATATAGGATATATCGTATAACGATACGTAGATATATGATATAACGTATAACGTTATCTACATATAGGATATAACGTATAACGGTACGTAGATATAGGATACAACGTATGACGATATGTAGACATAGGATATATCGTATAACGATATGTAGACGTAGGATATAACGTATAACGATATGTAGATATAGGATATAACGTATAACGTTATCTACATATAGGATATAACGTTTAGCGATATGCAGATATAGGATATATCGTATAACGATACGTAGATATAGGATATAACGTATAACGTTATCTACATATAGGATATAACGTATAACGATATGTAGACGTAGGATATAACGTATAACGATATCTACATATAGGATATAACGTATAACGATATGTAGACGTAGGATATAACGTATAACGTTATCTACATATAGGATATAACGTATAACGGTACGTAGATATAGGATACAACGTATGACGATATGTAGACATAGTATATAACGTATAACGATATGTAGATATAGGATATAACGTATAACGATACGTAGATATAGTATATAACGTATAACGATATCTACATATAGGATATAACGTTTAACGATATGTAGATATAGGATATAACGTATAACGATATGTAGACATAGGATATATCGTATAACGTTATCTACATATAGGATATAACATATAACGATACGTAGATATAGTATATACCGTAAAACGTTATCTACATATAGGATATAACGTATAACGATATGTAGATATAGGATATAACGTATAACGATACGTAGATATAGGATATAACGTATAACGATATGCAGATATTGGATATAACGTATAACGACATCTACATGTAGGACATAACGTATAACGATACGTAGATATAGGATATAACGTATAACGATACGTAGATATAGGATATAACGTATAACGATATGCAGATATAGGATATAACGTATAACGATATCTACATATAGGATATAACGTTTAACGATATGTAGATATAGGATATAACGTATAACGATATGTAGACGTAGGATATATCGTATAACGATATGTAGACGTAGGATATAACGTATAACGTTATCTACATATACGATATAACGTATAACGATACGTAGATATAGGATATAACGTATAACGATACGTAGACATAGTATATAACGTATAACGATACGTAGATCTAGGATATAACGTATAACGATATCTACATATAGGATATAACGTTTAGCGATATGTAGATATAGGATATATCGTATAACGATACGTAGATATAGGATATAACGTATAACGTTATCTACATATAGGATATAACGTTTAGCGATATGTAGATATAGGATATATCGTATAACGATACGTAGATATATGATATAACGTATAACGTTATCTACATATAGGATATAACGTATAACGATATGTAGACGTAGGATATAACGTATAACGTTTTCTACATATAGGATATAACGTATAACGATACGTAGATATAGGATATAACGTATAACGATATGTAGATATAGGATATAACGTATAACGTTATCTACATATAGGATATAACGTATAACGATACGTAGATATAGGATATAACGAATAACGATATGAAGATATAGGATATAACGTAAAACGTTATCAACATATGGGATATAACGTATAACGATATCTACATATAGGATATAACGTATAACGATATGTAGACGTAGGACATAAAGTATAACGTTATCTACATATAGGATATAACGTATAACGATACGTAGATATAGGATATAACGTATGACGATATGTAGATATAGGATATGACGTATAACGTTATCTACATATAGGATATAACGTATAACAATACGTAGATATAGGATATATCGTATAACGATATGCAGATATAGGATATAACGTAAAACGTTATCAACATATGCGAAATAACGTATAACGATATCTACATATAGGATATAACGTATAACGATATGTAGACGTAGGATATAACGTATAACGTTATCTACATATAGGATATAACGTATAACGATACGTAGATATAGGATATAACGTATAACGATATCTACATATAGGATATAACGTTTAGCGATATGTAGATATAGGATATATCGTATAACGATACGTAGATATAGGATATAACGTATAACGTTATCTACATATAGGATATAACGTATAACGATACGTAGATATAGTATATACCGTAAAACGTTATCTACATATAGGATATAACGTATAACGATATGTAGATATAGGATATAACGTATAACGATACGTAGATATAGGATATAACGTATAACGATATGCAGATATAGGATATAACGTATAACGATATCTACATATAGGATATAACGTATAACGTTATCTACATATAGGATATAACGTATAACGATACGTAGATATAGGATATATCGTATAACGATATGCAGATATAGGATATAACGTAAAACGTTATCAACATATGGGATATAACGTATAACGATATCTACATATAGGATATAACGTATAACGGTATGTAGACGTAGGATATAACGTATAACGTTATCTACATATAGGATATAACGTATAACGATACGTAGATATAGGATATAACGTATAACGATATCTACATATAGGATATAACGTTTAGCGATATGTAGATATAGGATATATCGTATAACGATACGTAGATATAGGATATAACGTATAACGTTATCTACATATAGGATATAACGTTTAGCGATATGTAGATATAGGATATATCGTATAACGATACGTAGATATAGGATATAACGTATAACGAAATGTAGACGTAGGATATAACGTATAACGATATCTACATATAGGATATAACGTATAACGATATGTAGACGTAGGATATAACGTATACCGTTATCTACATTTAGGATATAACGTATAACGGTACGTAGATATAGGATATAACGTATAACGATATCTACATATCGGATATAACGTTTAACGATATGTAGATATAGGATATAACGTATAACGATACGTAGATATAGGATATAACGTTTAAAGATACGTAGATATAGTATATAACGTATAACGATATCTACATATAGGATATAACGTTTAACGATATGTAGATATAGGATATAACGTATAACGATATGTAGACATAGGATATATCGTATAACGTTATCTACATATAGGATATAACGTATAACGATACGTAGATATAGTATATACCGTAAAACGTTATCTACATATAGGATATAACGTATAACGATATGTAGATATAGGATATAACGTATAACGGTACGTAGATATAGGATATAACGTATAACGATATGCAGATATTGGATATAACGTATAACGACATCTACATGTAGGACATAACGTATAACGATACGTAGATATAGGATATAACGTATAACGATATGTAGATATAGGATATAACGTATAACGATATGCAGATATAGGATATAACGTATAACGATATCTACATATGGGATATAACGTATAACGATACGTGGATATAGGATATAACGTATAACGATACGTAGACATAGTATATAACGTATAACGATACGTAGATCTAGGATATAACGTATAACGATACGTAGATATAGGATATAACGTATAACGATATGTAGATATAGGATATGACGTATAACGTTATCTACATATAGGATATAACGTATAACGATACGTAGATATAGGATATAACGAATAACGATATGAAGATATAGGATATAACGTAAAACGTTATCAACATATGGGATATAACGTATAACGATATCTACATATAGGATATAACGTATAACGATATGTAGACGTAGGATATAAAGTATAACGTTATCTACATATAGGATATAACGTATACCGATACGTAGATATAGGATATAACGTATGACGATTTGTAGATATAGGATATGACGTATAACGTTATCTACATATAGGATATAACGTATAACGATACGTAGATATAGGATATATCGTATAACGATATGCAGATATAGGATATAACGTAAAACGTTATCAACATATGCGATATAACGTATAACGATATCTACATATAGGATATAACGTATAACGATATGTAGACGTAGGATATAACGTATAACGTTATCTACATATAGGATATAACGTATAACGATACGTAGATATAGGATATAACGTATAACGATATCTACATATAGGATATAACGTTTAGCGATATGTAGATATAGGATATATCGTATAACGATACGTAGATATAGGATATAACGTATAACGTTATCTACATATAGGATCTAACGTATAACGATACGTAGATATAGTATATACCGTAAAACGTTATCTACATATAGGATATAACGTATAACGATATGTAGATATAGGATATAACGTATAACGATACGTAGATATAGGATATAACGTATAACGATATGCAGATATAGGATATAACGTATAACGATATCTACATATAGGATATAACGTATAACGTTATCTACATATAGGATATAACGTATAACGATACGTAGATATAGGATATATCGTATAACGATATGCAGATATAGGATATAACGTAAAACGTTATCAACATATGGGATATAACGTATAACGATATCTACATATAGGATATAACGTATAACGATATGTAGACGTAGGATATAACGTATAACGATATCTACATATAGGATATAACGTATAACGATATGTAGACGTAGGATATAACGTATACCGTTATCTACATTTAGGATATAACGTATAACGGTACGTAGATATAGGATATAACGTATAACGATATCTACATATAGGATATAACGTTTAACGATATGTAGATATAGGATATAACGTATAACGATACGTAGATATAGGATATAACGTTTAAAGATACGTAGATATAGTATATAACGTATAACGATATCTACATATAGGATATAACGTTTAACGATATGTAGATATAGGATATAACGTATAACGATATGTAGACATAGGATATATCGTATAACGTTATCTACATATAGGATATAACGTATAACGATACGTAGATATAGTATATACCGTAAAACGTTATCTACATATAGGATATAACGTATAACGATATGTAGATATAGGATATAACGTATAACGATACGTAGATATAGGATATAACGTATAACGATATGCAGATATTGGATATAACGTATAACGACATCTACATGTAGGACATAACGTATAACGATACGTAGATATAGGATATAACGTATAACGATACGTAGATATAGGATATAACGTATAACGATATGCAGATATAGGATATAACGTATAACGATATCTACATATAGGATATAACGTTTAGCGATATGTAGATATAGGATATATCGTATAACGATACGTAGATATATGATATAACGTATAACGTTATCTACATATAGGATATAACGTATAACGATATGTAGACGTAGGATATAACGTATAACGTTTTCTACATGTAGGATATAACGTATAACGATACGTAGATATAGGATATAACGTATAACGATATGTAGATATAGGATATAACGTATAACGTTATCTACATATAGGATATAACGTTTAACGATATGTAGATATAGGATATAACGTATAACGATACGTAGATATAGGATATAACGTATAACGATACGTAGATATAGTATATAACGTATAACGATATCTACATATAGGATATAACGTTTAGCGATATGTAGATATAGGATATAACGTATAACGATACGTAGATATAGGATATAACGTATAACGATACGTAGATATAGTATATAACGTATAACGATATCTACATATAGGATATAACGTTTAGCGATATGTAGATATAGGATATATCGTATAACGATACGTAGATATATGATATAACGTATAACGTTATCTGCATATAGGATATAACGTATAACGATATGTAGACGTAGGATATAACGTATAACGTTTTCTACATGTAGGATATAACGTATAACGATACGTAGATATAGGATATAACGTATAACGATATGTAGATATAGGATATAACGTATAACGTTATCTACATATACGATATAACGTATAACGATACGTAGATATAGGATATAACGTATAACGATATGCAGATATAGGATATAACGTAAAACGTTATCAACATATGGGATATAACGTATAACGAAATCTACATATAGGATATAACGTATATCGATATGTAGACGTAGGATATAACGTATAACGTTATCTACATATAGGATACAACGTATAACGATACGTAGATATAGGATATATCGTATAACGATACGTAGATATAGGATATAACGTATAACGTTATCTACATATAGGATATAACGTTTAGCGATATGTAGATATAGGATATATCGTATAACGATACGTAGATATATGATATAACGTATAACGTTATCTACATATAGGATATAACGTATAACGATATGTAGACGTAGGATATAACGTATAACGATACGTAGATATAGGATATAACGTATAACGATATGCAGATATTGGATATAACGTATAACGACATCTACATGTAGGACATAACGTATAACGATACGTAGATATAGGATATAACGTATAACGATACGTAGATATAGGATATAACGTATAACGATATGCAGATATAGGATATAACGTATAACGATATCTACATATAGGATATAACGTTTAGCGATATGTAGATATAGGATATATCGTATAACGATACGTAGATATATGATATAACGTATAACGTTATCTACATATAGGATATAACGTATAACGATATGTAGACGTAGGATATAACGTATAACGTTTTCTACATGTAGGATATAACGTATAACGATACGTAGATATAGGATATAACGTATAACGATATGTAGATATAGGATATAACGTATAACGTTATCTACATATAGGATATAACGTTTAACGATATGTAGATATAGGATATAACGTATAACGATACGTAGATATAGGATATAACGTATAACGATACGTAGATATAGTATATAACGTATAACGATATCTACATATAGGATATAACGTTTAGCGATATGTAGATATAGGATATAACGTATAACGATACGTAGATATAGGATATAACGTATAACGATACGTAGATATAGTATATAACGTATAACGATATCTACATATAGGATATAACGTTTAGCGATATGTAGATATAGGATATATCGTATAACGATACGTAGATATATGATATAACGTATAACGTTATCTGCATATAGGATATAACGTATAACGATATGTAGACGTAGGATATAACGTATAACGTTTTCTACATGTAGGATATAACGTATAACGATACGTAGATATAGGATATAACGTATAACGATATGTAGATATAGGATATAACGTATAACGTTAGCTACATATACGATATAACGTATAACGATACGTAGATATAGGATATAACGTATAACGATATGCAGATATAGGATATAACGTAAAACGTTATCAACATATGGGATATAACGTATAACGAAATCTACATATAGGATATAACGTATATCGATATGTAGACGTAGGATATAACGTATAACGTTATCTACATATAGGATACAACGTATAACGATACGTAGATATAGGATATATCGTATAACGATACGTAGATATAGGATATAACGTATAACGTTATCTACATATAGGATATAACGTTTAGCGATATGTAGATATAGGATATATCGTATAACGATACGTAGATATATGATATAACGTATAACGTTATCTACATATAGGATATAACGTATAACGATATGTAGACGTAGGATATAACGTATAACGTTTTCTACATATAGGATATAACGTTTAGCGATATGCAGATATAGGATATATCGTATAACGATACGTAGATATAGGATATAACGTATAACATTATCTACATAGAGGATATAACGTATAACGATATGTAGACGTAGGATATAACGTATAACGATATCTACATATAGGATATAACGTATAACGATATGTAGACGTAGGATATAACGTATAACGTTATCTACATATAGGATATAACGTATAACGGTACGTAGATATAGAATAGAACGTATAACGATATGTAGACATAGTATATAACGTACAACGATATGTTGATATAGGATATAACGTATAACGGAATCTACATATAGGATATAACGTTTAACGATATGTAGATATAGGATATAACGTATAACGATACGTAGATATAGGATATAACGTATAACGATACGTAGATATAGTATATAACGTATAACGATATCTACATATAGGATATAACGTTTAACGATATGTAGATATAGGATATAACGTATAACGATAGGTAGACATAGGATATATCGTATAACGTTATCTACATATAGGATATAACGTATAACGATACGTAGATATAGTATATACCGTAAAACGTTATCTACATATAGGATATAACGTATAACGGTATGTAGATATAGGATATAACGTATAACGATACGTAGATATAGGATATAACGTATAACGATATGCAGATATTGGATATAACGTATAACGACATCTACATGTAGGACATAACGTACAACGATACGTAGATATAGGATATAACGTATAACGATACGTAGATATAGGATATAACGTATAACGATATGCAGATATAGGATATAACGTATAACGATATCTACATATAGGATATAACGTTTAACGATATGTAGATATACGATATAACGTATAACGATATGTAGACATAGGATATATCGTATAACGATATGCAGACGTAGGATATAACGTATAACGTTATCTACATATACGATATAACGTATAACGATACGTAGATATAGGATATAACGTATAACGATACGTAGACATAGTATACAACGTATAACGATACGTAGATCTAGGATATAACGTATAACGATATCTACATATAGGATATAACGTTTAGCGATATGTAGATATAGGATATATCGTATAACGATATGTAGACGTAGGATATGACGTGTAACGTTATCTACATATAGGATATAACGTATAACGATACGTAGATATAGGATATAACGTATAACGATATGTAGATATAGGATATAACGTATAACGTTATCTACATATAGGATATAACGTATAACGATACGTAGATATAGTATATACCGTAAAACGTTATCTACATATAGGATATAACGTATAACGATATGTAGATATAGGATATAACGTATAACGATACGTAGATATAGGATATAACGTATAACGATATGTAGATATAGGATATAACGTATAACGTTATCTACATATAGGATATAACGTATAACGATACGTAGATATAGGATACAACGTATAACGATATGCAGATATAGGATATAACGTAAAACGTTATCAACATATGGGATATAACGTATAACGATATCTACATATAGGATATAACGTATAACGATATGTAGACGTAGGATATAACGTATAACGTTATCTACATATAGGATATAACGTATAACGATACGTAGATATAGGATATATCGTATAACGATACGTAGATATAGGATATAACGTATAACGTTATCTACATATAGGATATAACGTTTAGCGATATGTAGATATAGGATATATCGTATAACGATACGTAGATATATGATATAACGTATAACGTTATCTACATATAGGATATAACGTATAACGATATGTAGACGTAGGATATAACGTATAACGTTTTCTACATATAGGATATAACGTATAACGATACGTAGATATAGGATATAACGTATAACGATATGTAGATATAGGATATAACGTATAACGTTATCTACATATAGGATATAACGTATAACGATACGTAGATATAGGATATAACGTATAACGATATGCAGATATAGGATATAACGTAAAACGTTATCAACATATGGGATATAACGTATAACGATATCTACATATAGGATATAACGTATAACGATATGTAGATATAGGATATAACGTATAACGATACGTAGATATAGGATATAACGTATAACGATATGTAGATATAGGATATAACGTATAACGATATGTAGATATAGGATATAACGTATAACGATACGTAGATATAGGTTATAACGTATAACGATATGCAGATATAGGATATAACGTATAACGATATCTACATATAGGATATAACGTTTAACGATATGTAGATATAGGATATAACGTATAACGATATGTAGACATAGGATATATCGTATAACGTTATCTACATATAGGATATAACGTATAACGATACGTAGATATAGTATATACCGTAAAACGTTATCTACATATAGGATATAACGTATAACGATATGTAGATATAGGATATAACGTATAACGATACGTAGATATAGGATATAACGTATAACGATATGCAGATATTGGATATAACGTATAACGACATCTACATGTAGGACATAACGTATAACGATACGTAGATATAGGATATAACGTATAACGATACGTAGATATAGGATATAACGTATAACGATATGCAGATATAGGATATAACGTATAACGATATCTACATATAGGATATAACGTTTAACGATATGTAGATATAGGATATAACGTATAACGATATGTAGACATAGGATATATCGTATAACGATATGTAGACGTAGGATATAACGTATAACGTTATCTACATATACGATATAACGTATAACGATACGTAGATATAGCATATAACGTATAACGTTATCTACATATAGAATATAACGTTTAGCGATATGTAGATATAGGATATATCGTATAACGATACGTAGATATATGATATAACGTATAACGTTATCTACATATAGGATATAACGTATAACGATATGTAGACGTAGGATATAACGTATAACGTTTTCTACATATAGGATATAACGTATAACGATACGTAGATATAGGATATAACGTATAACGATATGTAGATATAGGATATAACGTATAACGTTATCTACATATACGATATAACGTATAACGATACGTAGATATAGGATATAACGTATAACGATATGCAGATATAGGATATAACGTAAAACGTTATCAACATATGGGATATAACGTATAACGAAATCTACATATAAGATATAACGTATATCGATATGTAGACGTAGGATATAACGTATAACGTTATCTACATATAGGATACAACGTATAACGATACGTAGATATAGGATATATCGTATAACGATACGTAGATATAGGATATAACGTATAACGTTATCTACATATAGGATATAACGTTAAGCGATATGTAGATATAGGATATATCGTATAACGATACGTAGATATATGATATAACGTATAACGTTATCTACATATAGGATATAACGTATAACGATATGTAGACGTAGGATATAACGTATAACGTTTTCTACATATAGGATATAACATATAACGATACGTAGATATAGGATATAACGTATAACGATATGTAGATATAGGATATAACGTAAAACGTTATCAACATATGGGATATAACGTATAACGATATCTACATATAGGATATAACGTATAACGATATGTAGATGTTGGATATAACCTATAACGTTATCTACATATAGGATATAACGTATAACGATACGTAGATATAGGATATAACGTATAACGATACGTAGACATAGTATATAACGTATAACGATACGTAGATCTAGGATATAACGTATAACGATATGTAGATATAGGATATAACGTATAACGTTATCTACATATAGGATATAACGTATAACGATACGTAGATATAGGATATATCGTATAACGATACGTAGATATAGGATATAACGTATAACGTTATCTACATATAGGATATAACGTTTAGCGATATGTAGATATAGGATATATCGTATAACGATACGTAGATATAGGATATAACGTATAACGTTATCTGCATAGAGGATATAACGTATAACGATATGTAGACGTAGGATATAACGTATAACGATATCTACATATAGGATATAACGTATAACAATATGTAGACGTAGGATATAACGTATAACGTTATCTACATATAGGATATAACGTATAACGGTACGTAGATATAGAATACAACGTATAACGATATGTAGACATAGTATATAACGTACAACGATATGTAGATATAGGATATAACGTATAACGATATCTACATATAGGATATAACGTTTAACGATATGTAGATATAGGATATAACGTATAACGATACGTAGATATAGGATATAACGTATAACGATACGTAGATATAGTATATAACGTATAACGATATCTACATATAGGATATAACGTTTAACGATATGTAGATATAGGATATAACGTATAACGATAGGTAGACATAGGATATATCGTATAACGTTATCTACATATAGGATATAACGTATAACGATACGTAGATATAGTATATACCGTAAAACGTTATCTACATATAGGATATAACGTATAACGATATGTAGATATAGGATATAACGTATAACGATACGTAGATACAGGATATAACGTATAACGATATGCAGATATTGGATATAACGTATAACGACATCTACATGTAGGACATAACGTACAACGATACGTAGATATAGGATATAACGTATAACGATACGTAGATATAGGATATAACGTATAACGATATGCAGATATAGGATATAACGTATAACGATATCTACATATAGGAAATAACGTTTAACGATATGTAGATATACGATATAACGTATAACGATATGTAGACATAGGATATATCGTATAACGATATGTAGACGTAGGATATAACGTATAACGTTATCTACATATACGATATAACGTATAACGATACGTAGATATAGGATATAACGTATAACGATACGTAGACATAGTATACAACGTATAACGATACGTAGATCTAGGATATAACGTATAACGATATCTACATATAGGATATAACGTTTAGCGATATGTAGATATAGGATATATCGTATAACGATATGTAGACGTAGGATATGACGTATAACGTTATCTACATATAGGATATAACGTATAACGATACGTAGATATAGGATATAACGTATAACGATATGTAGATATAGGATATAACGTATAACGTTATCTACATATAGGATATAACGTATAACGATACGTAGATATAGTATATACCGTAAAACGTTATCTACATATAGGATATAACGTATAACGATATGTAGATATAGGATATAACGTATAACGATACGTAGATATAGGATATAACGTATAACGATATGCAGATATAGGATATAACGTATAACGTTATCTACATATAGGATATAACGTATAACGATACGTAGATATAGTATATACCGTAAAACGTTATCTACATATAGGATATACCGTAAAACGTTATCTACATATAGGATATAACGTATAACGATATGTAGATATAGGATATAACGTATAACGATACGTAGATATAGGATATAACGTATAACGATATGTAGATATAGGATATAACGTATAACGTTATCTACATATAGGATATAACGTATAACGATACGTAGATATAGGATATAACGTATAACGATATGCAGATATAGGATATAACGTAAAACGTTATCAACATATGGGATATAACGTATAACGATATCTACATATAGGATATAACGTATAACGATATGTAGACGTAGGATATAACGTATAACGTTATCTACATATAGGATATAACGTATAACGATACGTAGATATAGGATATATCGTATAACGATACGTAGATATAGGATATAACGTATAACGTTATCTACATATAGGATATAACGTTTAGCGATATGTAGATATAGGATATAACGTATAACGATACGTAGATATAGGATATAACGTATAACGATATGCAGATATAGGATATAACGTATAACGATATCTACATATAGGATATAACGTTTAACGATATGTAGATATAGGATATAACGTATAACGATATGTAGACATAGGATATATCGTATAACGTTATCTACATATAGGATATAACGTATAACGATACGTAGATATAGTATATACCGTAAAACGTTATCTACATATAGGATATAACGTATAACGATATGTAGATATAGGATATAACGTATAACGATACGTATATATAGGATATAACGTATAACGATATGCAGATATTGGATATAACGTATAACGACATCTACATGTAGGACATAACGTATAACGATACGTAGATATAGGATATAACGTATAACGATACGTCGATATAGGATATAACGTATAACGATATGCAGATATAGGATATAACGTATAACGATATCTACATATAGGATATAACGTTTAACGATATGTAGATATAGGATATAACGTATAACGATATGTAGACATAGGATAAATCGTATAACGATATGTAGACGTAGGATATAACGTATAACGTTATCTACATATACGATATAACGTATAACGATACGTAGATATAGCATATAACGTATAACGTTATCTACATATAGGATATAACGTTTAGCGATATGTAGATATAGGATATATCGTATAACGATACGTAGATATATGATATAACGTATAACGTTATCTACATATAGGATATAACGTATAACGATATGTAGACGTAGGATATAACGTATAACGTTTTCTACATATAGGATATAACGTATAACGATACGTAGATATAGGATATAACGTATAACGATATGTAGATATAGGATATAACGTATAACGTTATCTACATATACGATATAACGTATAACGATACGTAGATATAGGATATAACGTATAACGATATGCAGATATAGGATATAACGTAAAACGTTATCAACATATGGGATATAACGTATAACGAAATCTACATATAAGATATAACGTATATCGATATGTAGACGTAGGATATAACGTATAACGTTATCTACATATAGGATACAACGTATAACGATACGTAGATATAGGATATATCGTATAACGATACGTAGATATAGGATATAACGTATAACGTTATCTACATATAGGATATAACGTTAAGCGATATGTAGATATAGGATATATCGTATAACGATACGTAGATATATGATATAACGTATAACGTTATCTACATATAGGATATAACGTATAACGATATGTAGACGTAGGATATAACGTATAACGTTTTCTACATATAGGATATAACATATAACGATACGTAGATATAGGATATAACGTATAACGATATGTAGATATAGGATATAACGTAAAACGTTATCAACATATGGGATATAACGTATAACGATATCTACATATAGGATATAACGTATAACGATATGTAGATGTTGGATATAACCTATAACGTTATCTACATATAGGATATAACGTATAACGATACGTAGATATAGGATATAACGTATAACGATACGTAGACATAGTATATAACGTATAACGATACGTAGATCTAGGATATAACGTATAACGATATGTAGATATAGGATATAACGTATAACGTTATCTACATATAGGATATAACGTATAACGATACGTAGATATAGGATATATCGTATAACGATACGTAGATATAGGATATAACGTATAACGTTATCTACATATAGGATATAACGTTTAGCGATATGTAGATATAGGATATATCGTATAACGATACGTAGATATAGGATATAACGTATAACGTTATCTACATAGAGGATATAACGTATAACGATATGTAGACGTAGGATATAACGTATAACGATATCTACATAGAGGATATAACGTATAACGATATGTAGACGTAGGATATAACGTATAACGTTATCTACATATAGGATATAACGTATAACGGTACGTAGATATAGAATACAACGTATAACGATATGTAGACATAGTATATAACGTACAACGATATGTAGATATAGGATATAACGTATAACGATATCTACATATAGGATATAACGTTTAACGATATGTAGATATAGGATATAACGTATAACGATAGGTAGACATAGGATATATCGTATAACGTTATCTACATATAGGATATAACGTATAACGATACGTAGATATAGTATATACCGTAAAACGTTATCTACATATAGGATATAACGTATAACGATATGTAGATATAGGATATAACGTATAACGATACGTAGATATAGGATATAACGTATAACGATATGCAGATATTGGATATAACGTATAACGACATCTACATGTAGGACATAACGTACAACGATACGTAGATATAGGATATAACGTATAACGATACGTAGATATAGGATATAACGTATAACGATATGCAGATATAGGATATAACGTATAACGATATCTACATATAGGATATAACGTTTAACGATATGTAGATATACGATATAACGTATAACGATATGTAGACATAGGATATATCGTATAACGATATGTAGACGTAGGATATAACGTATAACGTTATCTACATATACGATATAACGTATAACGATACGTAGATATAGGATATAACGTATAACGATACGTAGACATAGTATACAACGTATAACGATACGTAGATCTAGGATATAACGTATAACGATATCTACATATAGGATATAACGTTTAGCGATATGTAGATATAGGATATATCGTATAACGATATGTAGACGTAGGATATGACGTATAACGTTATCTACATATAGGATATAACGTATAACGATACGTAGATATAGGATATAACGTATAACGATATGTAGATATAGGATATAACGTATAACGTTATCTACATATAGGATATAACGTATAACGATACGTAGATATAGTATATACCGTAAAACGTTATCTACATATAGGATATAACGTATAACGATATGTAGATATAGGATATAACGTATAACGATACGTAGATATAGGATATAACGTATAACGATATGTAGATATAGGATATAACGTATAACGTTATCTACATATAGGATATAACGTATAACGATACGTAGATATAGGATATAACGTATAACGATATGCAGATATAGGATATAACGTAAAACGTTATCAACATATGGGATATAACGTATAACGATATCTACATATAGGATATAACGTATAACGATATGTAGACGTAGGATATAACGTATAACGTTATCTACATATAGGATATAACGTATAACGATACGTAGATATAGGATATATCGTATAACGATACGTAGATATAGGATATAACGTATAACGTTATCTACATATAGGATATAACGTTTAGCGATATGTAGATATAGGATATATCGTATAACGATACGTAGATATATGATATAACGTATAACGTTATCTACATATAGGATATAACGTATAACGATATGTAGACGTAGGATATAACGTATAACGTTTTCTACATATAGGATATAACGTATAACGATACGTAGATATAGGATATAACGTATAACGATATGTAGATATAGGATATAACGTATAACGTTATCTACATATAGGATATAACTTATAACGATACGTAGATATAGGATATAACGTATAACGATATGCAGATATAGGATATAACGTAAAACGTTATCAACATATGGGATATAACGTATAACGATATCTACATATAGGATATAACGTATAACGATATGTAGACGTAGGATATAACGTATAACGTTATCTACATATAGGATATAACGTATAACGATACGTAGATATAGGATATAACGTATAACGATATGCAGATATAGGATATAACGTAAAACGTTATCAACATATGGGATATAACGTATAACGATATCTACATATAGGATATAACGTATAACGATATGTAGACGTAGGATATAACGTATAACGTTATCTACATATAGGATATAACGTATAACGATACGTAGATATAGGATATAACGTATAACGATACGTAGATATAGGATATAACGTATAACGATACGTAGACATAGTATACAACGTATAACGATACGTAGATCTAGGATATAACGTATAACGATATCTACATATAGGATATAACGTTTAGCGATATGTAGATATAGGATATATCGTATAACGATATGTAGACGTAGGATATGACGTATAACGTTATCTACATATAGGATATAACGTATAACGATACGTAGATATAGGATATAACGTATAACGATATGTAGATATAGGATATAACGTATAACGTTATCTACATATAGGATATAACGTATAACGATACGTAGATATAGTATATACCGTAAAACGTTATCTACATATAGGATATAACGTATAACGATATGTAGATATAGGATATAACGTATAACGATACGTAGATATAGGATATAACGTATAACGATATGTAGATATAGGATATAACGTATAACGTTATCTACATATAGGATATAACGTATAACGATACGTAGATATAGGATATAACGTATAACGATATGCAGATATAGGATATAACGTAAAACGTTATCAACATATGGGATATAACGTATAACGATATCTACATATAGGATATAACGTATAACGATATGTAGACGTAGGATATAACGTATAACGTTATCTACATATAGGATATAACGTATAACGATACGTAGATATAGGATATATCGTATAACGATACGTAGATATAGGATATAACGTATAACGTTATCTACATATAGGATATAACGTTTAGCGATATGTAGATATAGGATATATCGTATAACGATACGTAGATATATGATATAACGTATAACGTTATCTACATATAGGATATAACGTATAACGATATGTAGACGTAGGATATAACGTATAACGTTTTCTACATATAGGATATAACGTATAACGATACGTAGATATAGGATATAACGTATAACGATATGTAGATATAGGATATAACGTATAACGTTATCTACATATAGGATATAACTTATAACGATACGTAGATATAGGATATAACGTATAACGATATGCAGATATAGGATATAACGTAAAACGTTATCAACATATGGGATATAACGTATAACGATATCTACATATAGGATATAACGTATAACGATATGTAGACGTAGGATATAACGTATAACGTTATCTACATATAGGATATAACGTATAACGATACGTAGATATAGGATATAACGTATAACGATATGTAGATATAGGATATAACGTAAAACGTTATCAACATATGGGATATAACGTATAACGATATCTACATATAGGATAAAACGTATAACGATATGTAGATGTTGGATATAACCTATAACGTTATCTACATATAGGATATAACGTATAACGATACGTAGATATAGGATATAACGTATAACGATACGTAGACATAGTATATAACGTATAACGATACGCAGATCTAGGATATAACGTATAACGATATGTAGATGTAGGATATAACGTATAACGATATCTACATATAGGATATAACGTATAACGATACGTAGATATAGGATATAACGTATAACGATATGCAGATATATGATATAACGTATAACGTTATCTACATATAGGATATAACGTTTAGCGATATGTAGATATAGGATATAACGTATAACGATACGTAGACATAGTATATAACGTATAACGATACGTAGATATAGGATATAATGTATAACGATATGCAGAAGTAGGATATAACGTATAACGTTATCTACTTATAGGATATAAAGTATAACGATACGTAGATATAGGATATAACGTATAACGATATGTAGATATAGGATATAACGTATAACGATACGTAGATATAGGATATAATGTATAACGATACGTAGACATAGTATATAACGTATAACGATACGTAGATCTAGGATATAACGTATAACGATATGTAGATGTAGGATATAACGTATAACGACATCTACATGTAGGACATGACGTATAACGATACGTAGATATAGGATATAACGTATAACGATATGCAGATATAGGATATAACGTATAACGATATCTACATATAGGATATAACGTTTTGCGATATGTAGATATAGGATATAACGTATAACGATATGTAGACATAGGATATATCGTATAACGATATGTAGACGTAGGATATAACGTATAACGTTATCTACATATACGATATACCGTATAACGATACGTAGATATAGGATATAACGTATAACGATACGTAGGCATAGTATATAACGTATAACGATACGTAGATCTAGGATATAACGTATAACGATATGTAGATGTAGGATATAACGTATAACGATATCTACATATAGGATATAACGTTTAGCGATATGTAGATATAGGATATATCGTATAACGATACGTAGATATAGGATATAACGTATAACGTTATCTACATATAGGATATAACGTTTAGCGATATGTAGATATAGGATATATCGTATAACGATACGTAGATATAGGATATAACGTATAACGTTATCTACATATAGGATATAACGTATAACGATATGTAGACGTAGGATATAACGTATAACGTTATCTACATATAGGATATAACGTATAACGATACGTAGATATAGGATATAACGTATAACGATATGTAGATATAGGATATAACGTATAACGTTATCTACATATAGGATATAACGTATAACGATACGTAGATATAGGATATAACGTATAACGATATGCAGATATAGGATATAACGTAAAACGTTATCAACATATGGGATATAACGTATAAAGATATCTACATATAGGATATAACGTATAACGATATGTAGATGTTGGATATAACGTATAACGTTAGCTACATATAGGATATAAGGTATAACGATATGTAGATATAGGATATAACGTATAACGATACGCAGATATAGGATATAACGTATAACGATATGCAGATATTGGATATAACGTATAACGACATCTACATGTAGGACATAACGTATAACGATACGTAGATATAGGATATAACGTATAACGATATGCAGATATTGGATATAACGTATAACGACATCTACATGTAGGACATAACGTATAACGATACGTAGGCATAGTATATAACGTATAACGATACGTAGATCTAGGATATAACGTATAACGATATGTAGATGTAGGATATAACGTATAACGATATCTACATATAGGATATAACGTTTAGCGATATGTAGATATAGGATATATCGTATAACGATACGTAGATATAGGATATAACGTATAACGTTATCTACATATAGGATATAACGTTTAGCGATATGTAGATATAGGATATATCGTATAACGATACGTAGATATAGGATATAACGTATAACGTTATGTACATATAGGATATAACGTATAACGATACGTAGATATAGGATATAACGTATAACGATACGTAGATATAGGATACAACGTATAACGATATGTAGATATATGATATAACGTATAAAGATATCTACATATAGGATATAGCGTATAACGATATGTAGATGTAGGATATGACGTATAACGTTATCTACATATAGGATATAACGTATAACGATATGTAGATATAGGATATAACGTATAACGATACGCAGACATTGTATATAACGGATAACGATATCTACATATAGGATATAACGTATAACGATATGTAGATGTAGGATATAGCGTATAACGATATCTACATATAGGATATAACGTATAACGATATGTAGACGTAGGATATAATGTATAACGTTATCTACATATAGGATATAACGTATAACGATATGTAGACGTAGGATCTAACGTATAACGTTATCTACATATAGCATATCACGTATATCAATATGTGGATATAGGATATAACGTATAACGATACGTAGATATAGGATATAACGTATAACGATATGCAGATATAGGATATAACGTATAACGTTATCTGCATATGGGATATAACGTATAACGTTTTCTATATATAGGATATAACGTATAACGATACGTAGATATAGGATATAACGTATAACGATATGCAGATATAGGATATAACGTATAACGATATCTACATATAGGATATAACGTTTAACGATATGTAGATATAGGATATAACGTATAAAGATATGTAGACATAGGATATATCGTATAACGATACATAGATATAGGATATAACGTATAACGTTATCTACATATAGGATATAACGTATAACGATACGTAGATATAGGATATAACGTATAACGATATGTAGATATAGGATATAACGTGAAACGTTATCAACATATGGGATATAACGTATAACGATATGTAGACATAGGATATATCGTATAACGATATGTAGACGTAGGATATAACGTATAACGTTATCTACATATACGATATAACGTATAACGATACGTAGATATAGGATATAACGTATAACGATACGTAGGCATAGTATATAACGTATAACGATACGTAGATCTAGGATATAACGTATAACGATATGTAGATGTAGGATATAACGTATAACGATATCTACATATAGGATATAACGTTTAGCGATATGTAGATATAGGATATATCGTATAACGATACGTAGATATAGGATATAACGTATAACGTTATCTACATATAGGATATAACGTTTAGCGATATGTAGATATAGGATATATCGTATAACGATACGTAGATATAGGATATAACGTATAACGTTATCTACATATAGGATATAACGTATAACGATATGTAGACGTAGGATATAACGTATAACGTTATCTACATATAGGATATAACGTATAACGATACGTAGATATAGGATATAACGTATAACGATATGTAGATATAGGATATAACGTATAACGTTATCTACATATAGGATATAACGTATAACGATACGTAGATATAGGATATAACGTATAACGATATGCAGATATAGGATATAACGTAAAACGTTATCAACATATGGGATATAACGTATAACGATATCTACATATAGGATATAACGTATAACGATATGTAGATGTTGGATATAACGTATAACGTTAGCTACATATAGGATATAACGTATAACGATATGTAGATATAGGATATAACGTATAACGATACGCAGATATAGGATATAACGTATAACGATATGCAGATATTGGATATAACGTATAACGACATCTACATGTAGGACATAACGTATAACGATACGTAGATATAGGATATAACGTATAACGATATGCAGATATTGGATATAACGTATAACGACATCTACATGTAGGACATAACGTATAACGATACGTAGGCATAGTATATAACGTATAACGATACGTAGATCTAGGATATAACGTATAACGATATGTAGATGTAGGATATAACGTATAACGATATCTACATATAGGATATAACGTTTAGCGATATGTAGATATAGGATATATCGTATAACGATACGTAGATATAGGATATAACGTATAACGTTATCTACATATAGGATATAACGTTTAGCGATATGTAGATATAGGATATATCGTATAACGATACGTAGATATAGGATATAACGTATAACGTTATCTACATATAGGATATAACGTATAACGATATGTAGACGTAGGATATAACGTATAACGTTATCTACATATAGGATATAACGTATAACGATACGTAGATATAGGATATAACGTATAACGATATGTAGATATAGGATATAACGTATAACGTTATCTACATATAGGATATAACGTATAACGATACGTAGATATAGGATATAACGTATAACGATATGCAGATATAGGATATAACGTAAAACGTTATCAACATATGGGATATAACGTATAACAATATCTACATATAGGATATAACGTATAACGATATGTAGATGTTGGATATAACGTATAACGTTATCTACATATAGGATATAACGTATAACGATATGTAGATATAGGATATAACGTATAACGATACGCAGATATAGGATATAACGTATAACGATATGCAGATATTGGATATAACGTATAACGACATCTACATGTAGGACATAACGTATAACGATACGTAGATATAGGATATAACGTATAACGATATGCAGATATAGGATATAACGTATAACGATATCTACATATAGGATATAACGTTTAACGATATGTAGATATAGAATATAACGTATAACGATATGTAGACATAGGATATATAGTATAACGATATGTAGACGTAGGATATAACGTATAACGTTATCTACATATACGATATAACGTATAACGATACGTAGATATAGGATATAACGTATAACGTTATCTACATATATGATATAACGTTTAGCGATATGTAGATATAGTATATACCGTAAAACGTATCTACATATAGGATATAACGTATAACGATATGTAGATATAGGATATAACGTATAACGATACGTAGATATAGGATATAACGTATAACGATATGCAGATATTGGATATAACGTATAACGATATGCAGATATAGGATATAACGTATAACGATATCTACATATAGGATATAACGTTTTACGATATGTAGATGTAGGATATAACGTATAACGATATGTAGACATAGGATATATCGTATAACGATATGTAGACGTAGGATATAACGTATAACGTTATCTACATATACGATATAACGTATAACGATACGTAGATATAGGATATAACGTATAACGATACGTAGACATAGTATATAACGTATAACGATACGTAGATATAGGATATAATGTATAACGATATGCAGACGTAGGATATAACGTATAACGTTATCTACTTATAGGATATAAAGTATAACGATACGTAGATATAGGATATAACGTATAACGATATGTAGATATAGGATATAACGTATAACGATACGTAGATATAGGATATAATGTATAACGATACGTAGACATAGTATATAACGTATAACGATACGTAGATCTAGGATATAACGTATAACGATATGTAGATGTAGGATATAACGTATAACGACATCTACATGTAGGACATAACGTATAACGATACGTAGGCATAGTATATAACGTATAACGATACGTAGATCTAGGATATAACGTATAACGATATGTAGATGTAGGATATAACGTATAACGATATCTACATATAGGATATAACGTTTAGCGATATGTAGATATAGGATATATCGTATAACGATACGTAGATATAGGATATAACGTATAACGTTATGTACATATAGGATATAACGTATAACGATACGTAGATATAGGATATAACGTATAACGATACGCAGATATAGGATACAACGTATAACGATATGCAGATATTGGATATAACGTATAACGACATCTACATGTAGGACATAACGTATAACGATACGTAGATATAGGATATAACGTATAACGATATGCAGATATTGGATATAACGTATAACGACATCTACATGTAGGACATAACGTATAACGATACGTAGGCATAGTATATAACGTATAACGATACGTAGATCTAGGATATAACGTATAACGATATGTAGATGTAGGATATAACGTATAACGATATCTACATATAGGATATAACGTTTAGCGATATGTAGATATAGGATATATCGTATAACGATACGTAGATATAGGATATAACGTATAACGTTATCTACAAATAGGATATAACGTTTAGCGATATGTAGATATAGGATATATCGTATAACGATACGTAGATATAGGATATAACGTATAACGTTATGTACATATAGGATATAACGTATAACGATACGTAGATATAGGATATAACGTATAACGATACGTAGATATAGGATACAACGTATAACGATATGTAGATATATGATATAACGTATAAAGATATCTACATATAGGATATAGCGTATAACGATATGTAGATGTAGGATATGACGTATAACGTTATCTACATATAGGATATAACGTATAACGATATGTAGATATAGGATATAACGTATAACGATACGCAGACATTGTATATAACGGATAACGATATCTACATATAGGATATAACGTATAACGATATGTAGATGTAGGATATAGCGTATAACGATATCTACATATAGGATATAACGTATAACGATATGTAGACGTAGGATATAATGTATAACGTTATCTACATATAGGATATAACGTATAACGATATGTAGACGTAGGATCTAACGTATAACGTTATCTACATATAGCATATCACGTATATCAATATGTGGATATAGGATATAACGTATAACGATACGTAGATATAGGATATAACGTATAACGATATGCAGATATAGGATATAACGTATAACGTTATCTGCATATGGGATATAACGTATAACGTTTTCTATATATAGGATATAACGTATAACGATACGTAGATATAGGATATAACGTATAACGATATGCAGATATAGGATATAACGTATAACGATATCTACATATAGGATATAACGTTTAACGATATGTAGATATAGGATATAACGTATAAAGATATGTAGACATAGGATATATCGTATAACGATACATAGATATAGGATATAACGTATAACGTTATCTACATATAGGATATAACGTATAACGATACGTAGATATAGGATATAACGTATAACGATATGTAGATATAGGATATAACGTGAAACGTTATCAACATATGGGATATAACGTATAACGATATGTAGACATAGGATATATCGTATAACGATATGTAGACGTAGGATATAACGTATAACGTTATCTACATATACGATATAACGTATAACGATACGTAGATATAGGATATAACGTATAACGATACGTAGGCATAGTATATAACGTATAACGATACGTAGATCTAGGATATAACGTATAACGATATGTAGATGTAGGATATAACGTATAACGATATCTACATATAGGATATAACGTTTCGCGATATGTAGATATAGGATATATCGTATAACGATACGTAGATATAGGATATAACGTATAACGTTATCTACATATAGGATATAACGTTTAGCGATATGTAGATATAGGATATATCGTATAACGATACGTAGATATAGGATATAACGTATAACGTTATCTACATATAGGATATAACGTATAACGATATGTAGACGTAGGATATAACGTATAACGTTATCTACATATAGGATATAACGTATAACGATACGTAGATATAGGATATAACGTATAACGATATGTAGATATAGGATATAACGTATAACGTTATCTACGTATAGGATATAACGTATAACGATACGTAGATATAGGATATAACGTATAACGATATGCAGATATAGGATATAACGTAAAACGTTATCAACATATGGGATATAACGTATAACGATATCTACATATAGGATATAACGTATAACGATATGTAGATGTTGGATATAACGTATAACGTTAGCTACATATAGGATATAACGTATAACGATATGTAGATATAGGATATAACGTATAACGATACGCAGATATAGGATATAACGTATAACGATATGCAGATATTGGATATAACGTATAACGACATCTACATGTAGGACATAACGTATAACGATACGTAGATATAGGATATAACGTATAACGATATGCAGATATTGGATATAACGTATAACGACATCTACATGTAGGACATAACGTATAACGATACGTAGGCATAGTATATAACGTATAACGATACGTAGATCTAGGATATAACGTATAACGATATGTAGATGTAGGATATAACGTATAACGATATCTACATATAGGATATAACGTTTAGCGATATGTAGATATAGGATATATCGTATAACGATACGTAGATATAGGATATAACGTATAACGTTATCTACATATAGGATATAACGTTTAGCGATATGTAGATATAGGATATATCGTATAACGATACGTAGATATAGGATATAACGTATAACGTTATCTACATATAGGATATAACGTATAACGATATGTAGACGTAGGATATAACGTATAACGTTATCTACATATAGGATATAACGTATAACGATACGTAGATATAGGATATAACGTATAACGATATGTAGATATAGGATATAACGTATAACGTTATCTACATATAGGATATAACGTATAACGATACGTAGATATAGGATATAACGTATAACGATATGCAGATATAGGATATAACGTAAAACGTTATCAACATATGGGATATAACGTATAACAATATCTACATATAGGATATAACGTATAACGATATGTAGATGTTGGATATAACGTATAACGTTATCTACATATAGGATATAACGTTTAACGATATGTAGATATAGAATATAACGTATAACGATATGTAGACATAGGATATATAGTATAACGATATGTAGACGTAGGATATAACGTATAACGTTATCTACATATACGATATAACGTATAACGATACGTAGATATAGGATATAACGTATAACGTTATCTACATATATGATATAACGTTTAGCGATATGTAGATATAGTATATACCGTAAAACGTATCTACATATAGGATATAACGTATAACGATATGTAGATATAGGATATAACGTATAACGATACGTAGATATAGGATATAACGTATAACGATATGCAGATATTGGATATAACGTATAACGACATCTACATGTAGGACATAACGTATAACGATACGTAGATATAGGATATAACGTATAACGATATGCAGATATAGGATATAATGTATAACGATATGCAGACGTAGGATATAACGTATAACGTTATCTACTTATAGGATATAAAGTATAACGATACGTAGATATAGGATATAACGTATAACGATATGTAGATATAGGATATAACGTATAACGATACGTAGATATAGGATATAATGTATAACGATACGTAGACATAGTATATAACGTATAACGATACGTAGATCTAGGATATAACGTATAACGATATGTAGATGTAGGATATAACGTATAACGACATCTACATGTAGGACATAACGTATAACGATACGTAGATATAGGATATAACGTATAACGATATGCAGATATAGGATATAACGTATAACGATATCTACATATAGGATATAACGTTTTGCGATATGTAGATATAGGATATAACGTATAACGATATGTAGACATAGGATATATCGTATAACGATATGTAGACGTAGGATATAACGTATAACGTTATCTACATATACGATATACCGTATAACGATACGTAGATATAGGATATAACGTATAACGATACGTAGACATAGTATATAACGTATAACTATATGTAGATATAGGATATAACGTATAACGATACGTAGATATAGGATATAACGTATAACGATATCTACATATAGGATATAACGTTTAACGATATGTAGATATAGGATATAACGTATAACGATATGTAGACATAGGATATAACGTAAAACGTTATCAACATATGAGATATAACGTATAACGATATCTACATATAGGATATAACGTATAACGATATGTAGATCTTGGATATAACGTATAACGTTATCTACATATAGGATATACCGTTTAGCGATATGTAGATATAGTATATACCGTAAAACGTATCTACATATAGGATATAACGTATAACGATATGTAGATATAGGATATAACGTATAACGATACGTAGATATAGGATATAACGTATAACGATATGCAGATATTGGATATAACGTATAACGACATCTACATGTAGGACATAACGTATAACGATACGTAGATATAGGATATAACGTATAACGATACGTAGACATAGTATATAACGTATAACGATACGTAGATATAGGATATAACGTATAACGTTATCTACATATAGGAGATAACATATAACGATATGTAGACGCAGGATATAACGTATAACGTTATCTACATATAGGATATAACGTATAACGATGCGTAGATATAGGATATAACGTTCAACGATATGTAGATATAGGATATAAAGTATAACGATATCTACATATAGGATATAACGCATAACGCTATCTATATATAGGATATAACGTATAACGATACGTAGATATAGGATATAACGTATAACGATATGCAGATATAGGATATAACGTATAACGATATCTACATATAGGATATAACGTATAACGATATGTAGATATAGGATATAACGTATAACGATATGTAGGTAGAGGATATAACGTATAACGATATCTACATATAGGATATAACGAATAACGATATGTAGACGTAGGATATAACGTATAACGATATCTACATATGGGATATAACGTATAACGATACGTAGATATAGGATATAACGTATAACGATATGTAGATATAGGATATAACGTATAACTATATGTAGATATAGGATATAACGTATAACGATACGTAGATATAGGATATAACGTATAACGATATCTACATATAGGATATACCGTATAACGATACGTAGCTATAGGATATAACGTATAACGATACGTAGACATAGTATATAACGTATAACGATACGTAGATCTAGGATATAATGTATAACGATATGCAGACGTAGGATATAACGTATAACGTTATCTACATATAGGATATAACGTATAACGATACGTAGATATAGGATATAACGTATAACGATATGTAGATATAGGATATAACGTATAACGATATCTAGATATAGGATATAACGTATAACGGTACGTAGATATAGTATACAACGTAAAACGTTATCTACATATAGGACATAACGTATAACGATACGTTGATACAGGATATAACGTGTAACGATATGTAGATATAGGATATAACGTATAACGATATCTACATATAGGATATAATTTATAACGATATGTAGACGTAGGATATAACGTATAACGTTATCTACATATACGATATAACGTATAACGATACGTAGATATAGGATATAACGTATAACGATACGTAGATGTAGGATATAACATATAACGTTATCTACATATAGGATATAACGTATAACGATTCGTACATATAGGATATAACGTACAACGTTATCTACATATAGGATATAACGTATAACGATATGTAGACGTAGGATCTAACGTATAACGTTATCTACATATAGGATATAACGTATAACGATACGTAGATATAGGATATAACGTATAACGATATGTAGATATAGGATATAACGTATAACGATATGTGGATGTAGGATATAACGTATAACGATATGTAGATGTAGGATATAACGTATAACGTTATCTACATATAGGATATAACGTATAACGATACGTAGATATAGGATACAACGTATAACGATATGTAGATATATGATATAACGTATAAAGATATCTACATATAGGATATAACGTATAACGATATGTAGATGTAGGATATGACGTATAACGTTATCTACATATAGGATATAACGTATAACGATATGTAGATATAGGATATAACGTATAACGATACGCAGACATTGTATATAACGGATAACGATATCTACATATAGGATATAACGTATAACGATATGTAGATGTAGGATATAGCGTATAACGATATCTACATATAGGATATAACGTATAACGATATGTAGACGTAGGATATAATGTATAACGTTATCTACATATAGGATATAACGTATAACGATATGTAGACGTAGGATCTAACGTATAACGTTATCTACATGTAGCATATCACGTATATCAATATGTGGATATAGGATATAACGTATAACGATACGTAGATATAGGATATAACGTATAACGATATGCAGATATAGGATATAACGTATAACGTTATCTGCACATGGGATATAACGTATAACGTTATCTATATATAGGATATAACGTATAACGATACGTAGATATAGGATATAACGTATAACGATATGCAGATATAGGATATAACGTATAACGATATCTACATATAGGATATAACGTTTAACGATATGTAGATATAGGATATAACGTATAAAGATATGTAGACATAGGATATATCGTATAACGATACGTAGATATAGGATATAACGTATAACGATATCTACATATAGGATATAACGTATAACGATACGTAGATATAGGATATAACGTATAACGATATGTAGATATAGGATATAACGTGAAACGTTATCAACATATGGGATATAACGTATAACGATATGTAGACATAGGATATATCGTATAACGATATGTAGACGTAGGATATAACGTATAACGTTATCTACATATACGATATAACGTATAACGATACGTAGATATAGGATATAACGTATAACGATACGTAGGCATAGTATATAACGTATAACGATACGTAGATCTAGGATATAACGTAAAACGATATGTAGATGTAGGATATAACGTATAACGATATCTACATATAGGATATAACGTTTAGCGATATGTAGATTTGGATATATCGTATAACGATACGTAGATATAGGATATAACGTATAACGTTATCTACATATAGGATATAACGTTTAGCGATATGTAGATATAGGATATATCGTATAACGATACGTAGATATAGGATATAACGTATAACGTTATCTACATATAGGATATAACGTATAACGATATGTAGTCGTAGGATATAACGTATAACGTTATCTACATATAGGATATAACGTATAACGATACGTAGATATAGGATATAACGTATAACGATATGTAGATATAGGATATAACGTATAACGTTATCTACATATAGGATATAACGTATAACGATACGTAGATATAGGATATAACGTATAACGATATGCAGATATAGGATATAACGTAAAACGTTATCAACATATGGGATATAACGTATAACGATATCTACATATAGGATATAACGTATAACGATATGTAGATGTTGGATATAACGTATAACGTTATCTACATATAGGATATAACATATAACGATATGTAGATATAGGATATAACGTATAACGATACGCAGATCTAGGATATAACGTATAACGATATGCAGATATTGGATATAACGTATAACGACATCTACATGTAGGACATAACGTATAACGATACGTAGATATAGGATATAACGTATAACGATATGCAGATATAGGATATAACGTATAACGATATCTACATATAGGATATAACGTTTAACGATATGTAGATATAGAATATAACGTATAACGATATGTAGACATAGGATATATAGTATAACGATATGTAGACGTAGGATATAACGTATAACGTTATCTACATATACGATATAACGTATAACGATACGTAGATATAGGATATAACGTATAACGTTATCTACATATAGGATATAACGTTTAGCGATATGTAGATATAGTATATACCGTAAAACGTATCTACATATAGGATATAACGTATAACGATATGTAGATATAGGATATAACGTATAACAATACGTATATATAGGATATAACGTATAACGATATGCAGATATTGGATATAACGTATAACGACATCTACATGTAGGACATAACGTATAACGATACGTAGATATAGGATATAACGTATAACGATATGCAGATATAGGATATAACGTATAACGATATCTACATATAGGATATAACGTTTTACGATATGTAGATATAGGATATAACGTATAACGATATGTAGACATAGGATATATCGTATAACGATATGTAGACGTAGGATATAACGTATAACGTTATCTACATATACGATATAACGTATAACGATACGTAGATATAGGATATAACGTATAACGATACGTAGACATAGTATATAACGTATAACGATACGTAGATATAGGATATAATGTATAACGATATGCAGACGTAGGATATAACGTATAACGTTATCTACTTATAGGATATAAAGTATAACGATACGTAGATATAGGATATAACGTATAACGATATGTAGATATAGGATATAACGTATAACGATACGTAGATATAGGATATAACGTATAACGATATGCAGATATAGGATATAACGTATAACGATACGTAGATATAGGATATAACGTATAACGATATGTAGATATAGGATATAACGTATAACGATATGTGGATGTAGGATATAACGTATAACGATATGTAGATGTAGGATATAACGTATAACGTTATCTACATATAGGATATAACGTATAACGATACGTAGATATAGGATACAACGTATAACGATATGTAGATATATGATATAACGTATAAAGATATCTACATATAGGATATAACGTATAACGATATGTAGATGTAGGATATGACGTATAACGTTATCTACATATAGGATATAACGTATAACGATATGTAGATATAGGATATAACGTATAACGATACGCAGACATTGTATATAACGGATAACGATATCTACATATAGGATATAACGTATAACGATATGTAGATGTAGGATATAGCGTATAACGATATCTACATATAGGATATAACGTATAACGATATGTAGACGTAGGATATAATGTATAACGTTATCTACATATAGGATATAACGTATAACGATATGTAGACGTAGGATCTAACGTATAACGTTATCTACATGTAGCATATCACGTATATCAATATGTGGATATAGGATATAACGTATAACGATACGTAGATATAGGATATAACGTATAACGATATGCAGATATAGGATATAACGTATAACGTTATCTGCATATGGGATATAACGTATAACGTTATCTATATATAGGATATAACGTATAACGATACGTAGATATAGGATATAACGTATAACGATATGCAGATATAGGATATAACGTATAACGATATCTACATATAGGATATAACGTTTAACGATATGTAGATATAGGATATAACGTATAAAGATATGTAGACATAGGATATATCGTATAACGATACGTAGATATAGGATATAACGTATAACGATATCTACATATAGGATATAACGTATAACGATACGTAGATATAGGATATAACGTGAAACGTTATCAACATATGGGATATAACGTATAACGATATGTAGACAGAGGATATATCGTATAACGATATGTAGACGTAGGATATAACGTATAACGTTATCTACATATACGATATAACGTATAACGATACGTAGATATAGGATATAACGTATAACGATACGTAGGCATAGTATATAACGTATAACGATACGTAGATCTAGGATATAACGTATAACGATATGTAGATGTAGGATATAACGTATAACGATATCTACATATAGGATATAACGTTTAGCGATATGTAGATATAGGATATATCGTATAACGATACGTAGATATAGGATATAACGTATAACGTTATCTACATATAGGATATAACGTTTAGCGATATGTAGATATAGGATATATCGTATAACGATACGTAGATATAGGATATAACGTATAACGTTATCTACATATAGGATATAACGTATAACGATACGTAGATATAGGATATAACGTATAACGATATGCAGATATAGGATATAACGTAAAACGTTATCAACATATGGGATATAACGTATAACGATATCTACATATAGGATATAACGTATAACGATATGTAGATGTTGGATATAACGTATAACGTTATCTACATATAGGATATAACATATAACGATATGTAGATATAGGATATAACGTATAACGATACGCAGATATAGGATATAACTTATAACGATATGCAGATATTGGATATAACGTATAACGACATCTACATGTAGGACATAACGTATAACGATACGTAGATATAGGATATAACGTATAACGATATGCAGATATAGGATATAACGTATAACGATATCTACATATAGGATATAACGTTTAACGATATGTAGATATAGAATATAACGTATAACGATATGTAGACATAGGATATATAGTATAACGATATGTAGACGTAGGATATAACGTATAACGTTATCTACATATACGATATAACGTATAACGATACGTAGATATAGGATATAACGTATAACGTTATCTACATATAGGATATAACGTTTAGCGATATGTAGATATAGTATATACCGTAAAACGTATCTACATATAGGATATAACGTATAACGATATGTAGATATAGGATATAACGTATAACGATACGTAGATATAGGATATAACGTATAACGATATGCAGATATTGGATATAACGTATAACGACATCTACATGTAGGACATAACGTATAACGATACGTAGATATAGGATATAACGTATAACGATATGCAGATATAGGATATAACGTATATCGATATCTACATATAGGATATAACGTTTTACGATATGTAGATATAGGATATAACGTATAACGATATGTAGACATAGGATATATCGTATAACGATATGTAGACGTAGGATATAACGTATAACGTTATCTACATATACGATATAACGTATAACGATACGTAGATATAGGATATAACGTATAACGATACGTAGACATAGTATATAACGTATAACGATACGTAGATATAGGATATAATGTATAACGATATGCAGACGTAGGATATAACGTATAACGTTATCTACTTATAGGATATAAAGTATAACGATACGTAGATATAGGATATAACGTATAACGATATGTAGATATAGGATATAACGTATAACGATACGTAGATATAGGATATAATGTATAACGATACGTAGACATAGTATATAACGTATAACGATACGTAGATCTAGGATATAACGTATAACGATATGTAGATGTAGGATATAACGTATAACGACATCTACATGTAGGACATAACGTATAACGATACGTAGATATAGGATATAACGTATAACGATATGCAGATATAGGATATAACGTATAACGATATCTACATATAGGATATAACGTTTTGCGATATGTAGATATAGGATATAACGTATAACGATATGTAGACATAGGATATATCGTATAACGATATGTAGACGTAGGATAAAACGTATAACGTTATCTACATATACGATATACCGTATAACGATACGTAGATATAGGATATAACGTATAACGTTACGTAGACATAGTATATAACGTATAACTATATGTAGATATAGGATATAACGTATAACGATACGTAGATATAGGATATAACGTATAACGATACGTAGACATAGTATATAACGTATAACGATACGTAGATCTAGGATATAATGTATAACGATATGCAGACGTAGGATATAACGTATAACGTTATCTACATATAGGATATAACGTATAACGATACGTAGATATAGGATATAACGTATAACGATATGTAGATATAGGATATAACGTATAACGATATGTACATATGGGATATAACGTATAACGATACGTAGATATAGGATATAACGTATAACGATATGTAGATATAGGATATAACGTATAACTATATGTAGATATAGGATATAACGTATAACGATACGTAGATATAGGATATAACGTATAACGATATCTACATATAGGATATACCGTATAACGATACGTAGCTATAGGATATAACGTATAACGATACGTAGACATAGTATATAACGTATAACGATACGTAGATCTAGGATATAATGTATAACGATATGCAGACGTAGGATATAACGTATAACGTTATCTACATATAGGATATAACGTATAACGATACGTAGATATAGGATATAACGTATAACGATATGTAGATATAGGATATAACGTATAACGATATGTAGATATAGGATATAACTTATAACGGTACGTAGATATAGTATACAACGTAAAACGTTATCTACATATAGGACATAACGTATAACGATCCGTTGATACAGGATATAACGTGTAACGACATGTAGATATAGGATATAACGTATAACGATATCTACATATAGGATATAACGTATAACGATATGTAGACGTAGGATATAACGTATAACGTTATCTACATATACGATATAACGTATAACGATACGTAGATATAGGATATAACGTATAACGATACGTAGATGTAGGATATAACATATAACGTTATCTACATATAGGATATAACGTATAACGATTCGTACATATAGGATATAACGTACAACGTTATCTACATATAGGATATAACGTATAACGATATGTAGACGTAGGATCTAACGTATAACGTTATCTACATATAGGATATAACGTATAACGATACGTAGATATAGGATATAACGTATAACGATATGTAGATATAGGATATAACGTATAACGATATGTAGATGTAGGATATAACGTATAACGATATGTAGATGTAGGATATAACGTATAACGATATCTACATATAGGATATAACGTATAACGATACGTAGATATAGGATATAACGTATAACGATATGTAGATATAGGATATAACGTATAACGATATGTGGATGTAGGATATAACGTATAACGATATGTAGATGTAGGATATAACGTATAACGATATCTACATATAGGATATAACGTATAACGATACGTAGATATAGGATACAACGTATAACGATATGTAGATATATGATATAACGTATAAAGATATCTACATATAGGATATAACGTATAACGATATGTAGATGTAGGATATGACGTATAACGTTATCTACATATAGGATATAACGTATAACGATATGTAGATATAGGATATAACGTATAACGATACGCAGACATTGTATATAACGGATAACGATATCTACATATAGGATATAACGTATAACGATATGTAGATGTAGGATATAGCGTATAACGATATCTACATATAGGATATAACGTATAACGATATGTAGACGTAGGATATAATGTATAACGTTATCTACATATAGGATATAACGTATAACGATATGTAGACGTAGGATCTAACGTATAAGGTTATCTACATATAGCATATCACGTATATCAATATGTGGATATAGGATATAACGTATAACGATACGTAGATATAGGATATAACGTATAACGATATGCAGATATAGGATATAACGTATAACGTTATCTGCATATGGGATATAACGTATAACGTTATCTATATATAGGATATAACGTATAACGATACGTAGATATAGGATATAACGTATAACGATATGCAGATATAGGATATAACGTATAACGATATCTACATATAGGATATAACGTTTAACGATATGTAGATATAGGATATAACGTATAAAGATATGTAGACATAGGATATATCGTATAACGATACGTAGATATAGGATATAACGTATAACGTTATCTACATATAGGATATAACGTATAACGATATGTAGATATAGGATATAACGTATAACGATATGTAGACATAGGATATAACGTACAACGATTCGTAGATATAGGATATAAAGTAAAACGTTATCTACATATAGGATATAACGTATAACGATATGTAGATATAGGATATAACGTAAAACGTTATCTACATATAGGATATAACGTATAACGATGTGTAGACATAGGATATATCGTATAACGATATGCAGATATAGGATATAACGTATAACGATATCTACATATAGGATATAACGTATAACGATATGCAGATATAGGATATAACGTATAACGATATCTACATATAGGATATAACGTTTAACGATATGTAGATATAGGATATAACGTATAACGATGTGTAGACATAGGATATATCGTATAACGATACGTAGATATATTATATAACGTATAACGTTATCTACATATAGGATATAACGTATATCGATATGTGGATATAGGATATAACGTAAAACGTTATCTAGATGTGGGATATAACGTATAACGTTATCTACATATGGGATATAACGTATATCAATATGTGGATATAGGATATAACGTATAACGATATTTAGTTATAGGATATAACGTATATCGATACGTACATGTAGGATATTACGTATAACGTTATCTACATATAGGATATAACGTATAACGATATGTAGACGTAGGATATAACGTTTAACGTTATCTACATATAGGATATAACGTATAAGGATACGTAGATATAGGATATAACGTATAACAATATCGACATATAGGATATAACGTATAACGATATGTAGATGTAGGATATAACATATAACGATATGTAGATATAGGATATACCGTATAACGATATGCAGATGTAGGATATAACGTATAACGTTATCTACATATAGGATATAACGTATAACGATATGTAGATGTAGGATATAGCGTATAACGATATCTACATATAGGATATAACGTATAACGATACGTAGATGTAGGATATAACGTATAACGTTATGCAGATATAGGATATAACGTTTATCGATATGTAGATATAGGATATAACATATGACGGTATGTAGACATAGGATATATCATATCACGATATGTAGATGTAGGATATAACTTATAACGTTATCTACAGATAGGATATAACGTATAACGATACGTAGATATAGGATACAACGTATAACGATATGTAGATATAGGATATTACGTATAACGATATCTACATATAGGATATAACGTATAACGATTTGTAGACGTAGTATATAACGTATAACGTTCTCTACATATAGGATATAGCGTATAACGGTATGCAGATATTGGATATAACGTATAACGATAACTACAGATATGATATAACGTATAACGATACGTAGATATAGGATATAACGTATAACGGTACGTAGACATAGTATATAACGTATAACGATATGTAGATATAGGATATAACTTATAACGATATGCAGATATTGTATATAACGTATAACGATATCTACATATAGGATATAACGTATAACGATATGTAGATATAGGATATAACGTATAACGATACGTAGATATAGTATATAACGTAAAAAGTTATCTACATATAGGATATAACGTATAACGATACGTAGATATAGTATATAACGTATAACGATAACTACAGATAGGATATAACGTATAACGATATGTAGATGTAGGATATAACGTATAACGTTATGTACATATAGGATATAACGTATAACGATACGTAGATGTAGGATATAACGTATAACGATATGCAGATATAGGATATAACGTATAACGATATCTACATATAGGATATAACGTATAACGATATGTAGATATAGGATATAACGTATAACGATACGTAGATATAGTATATAACGTAAAAAGTTATCTACATAAGATATAACGTATAACGATATGTAGATATAGGGTATAACGTATAACGATATGCAGATATAGGATATAACGTATAACGATATCTACTTATAGGATATAACGTTTAACGATATGTAGATATAGGATATAACATATGACGGTATGTAGACATAGGATATATCATATTACGATATGTAGATGTAGGATATAACGTATAACGTTATCTACATATAGGATATAACGTATAACGATACGTAGATATAGGATACAACGTATAACGATATGTAGATATAGGATGTTACGTATAACGATATCTACATATAGGATATAACGTATAACGATATGTAGACGTAGTATATAACGTATAACGTTATCTACATATAGGATATAGCGTATAGCGATACGTAGATATAGGATATAACGTATAACGATATGTAGATATAGGATATAACGTATAACGTTATCTACATATACCATATAACGTATAACGATACGTACATATAGCATATAACGTATAACGTTACGTAGACATAGTATATAACGTATAACGATACGTCGATATAGGATATAACGTATAACGATATGTAGACGTTCGATATAACGTATAACGTTATCTACATATACGATATAAGGTATAACGATACGTAGATATAGTATATAACGTAAAAAGTTATCTACATATAGGATATAACGTATAACGATATGTAGATATAGGGTATAACGTATAACGATATGTAGACATAGGATATATCGTATAACGATACCTTTTTTTTTTCTTTTTTTTTTTTTTTTTGCGGGAGGAGGGGAAAATGCTTTACGCATATCCAGTGACCCGAATCGCTGGGTTATGTGGGACTCGGCAGATGTCGTCGCCATACCCACTAAAAACCCCTCCTCCTTCTATCCCTGCTGCGTGGTCAGACAACCCTGGCAAACCATAGGCATTCATCAGGGTTGACGTTGTCGTGTCCCGCTGTATCTTCTTACCGAGCAGTTATTACTCCCGGCCTTTTCTTAGCCACCTCCACATGGTTGGCTGTCCTCTTTCTGCTTCACGTTGCTGTCTTGAAGCTCTGCTGTCCCTGCTCGGCGTGGTTGTTGCGCTCACCCTCCGTCTGGCCGTCTGCATGGCCATCTCCGTCTCCCTCCTGTGGGACATGACGGTCTTACAGAACTGTCGAAACTTGTTCCAGTTCTCGTCCTTGGCGGTCACTGTGGCCATGAGGTTGTCCACGTCTATCTTCTCGCCAAGGCCGTTCTCCAGCTCGATCCTTCGGTCGATCCACTTCACCGTATAACGATACCTAGATATAGGATATAACGTATAACGTTATCTACATATAGGATGTAACGTATAACGATACGTAGATATAGGATTCAACGTATAACGATATGTAGATATAGGATATAACGTATAACGGTATGCAGATATTGGATATAACGTATAACGATAACTACAGATAAGATATAACGTATAACGATACGTAGATATAGGATATAACGTATAACGGTACGTAGACATAGTATATAACGTATAACGATATGTAGATATAGGATATAACGTATAACGATATGCAGATATTCTATATAACGTATAACGATACCTAGATATAGGATATAACGTATAACGATACGTAGACATAGTATATAACGTATAACGATACGTAGATATAGGATATAACGAATAACGATATGCAGATATAGGATATAACGTATAACGATATCTACATATAGGATTTAACGTATATCGATATGGGGATATAGGATATAACGTAAAACGTTATCTACATATGGGATATAACGTATAAGGTTATCTACATATAGGATATAACGTATAACGATACGTAGATATTGGATGTAACGTATAACGATATGCAGATATAGGATATAACGTATAACGATATCTACATATAGGATATAACGTATAACGATATATAGACGTAGGATATAACGTATAACGTTATCTTCATGTAGGATATAACGTATAACGATACGTAGATGTAGTATATAACGTAAAACGTTATCTACATATAGGATATAACGTATAACGATACGTAGATATAGGTTATAACGTATAACGATATGCAGATATAGGATATAACGTATAACGATACGTAGATATAGTATATAACGTAAAACGTTATCTACATATAGGATATAACGTATAACGATACCTAGATATAGGATATAACGTATAACGATACGTAGACATAGTATATAACGTATAACGATACGTAGATATAGGATATAACGTATAACGATATATAGACGTAGGATATAACGTATAACGTTATCTACATGTAGGATATAACGTATAACGATACGTAGATTTAGTATATAACGTAAAACGTTATCTACATATAGGATATAACGTATAACGATATGTAGATGTAGTATATAACGTAAAACGTTATCTACATATAGGATATAACGTATAACGATACGTAGATATAGGTTATAACGTATAACGATATGCAGATATAGGATATAACGTATAACGATATGCAGATATAGGATATAACGTATAACGATATCTACATATAGGATATAACGTATAACGATATGTAGATGTAGGATATAACGTATAACGTTATCTACATATAGGATATAACGTATAACGATACGTAGATATAGGATACAACGTATAACGATATGTAGATATATGGTATAACGTATAAAGATATCTACATATAGGATATAATGTATAACGATATGTAGACGTAGGATATAACGTATAACGATACGTAGATATAGGATATAACGTATAACGATATGTAGATATAGGATATAGCGTACAACGATACGTACATATAGGATATAACGTATAACGATATCTACATACAGGATATATCGTATAACGATATCTACATATAGGATATAACGTATAACGATATGTAGACGTAGGATATAACGTATAACGTTATCTACATATAGGATATAACATATAACGATATGTAGATATAGGATATAACGTATAATGATACGTAGATATAGGATATAACGTATAACGATACGTAGATATAGGATATAACGTATAACGATACGTAGATATAGGATATAACGTATAACGATATATAGACGTAGGATATAACGTATAACGTTATCTACATGTAGGATATAACGTATAACGATACGTAGATTTAGTATATAACGTAAAACGTTATCTACATATAGGATATAACGTATAACGATATGTAGATGTAGTATATAACGTAAAACGTTATCTACATATAGGATATAACGTATAACGATATGTAGACATAGTATATTACGTATAACGATACGTAGATGTAGGATACAACGTATAACGATATGTAGATATAGGATATTACGAATAACGATATTTACATATAGGACATAACGAATAACGATATATAGACGTAGGATATAACGTATAACGTTATCTACATGTAGGATATATCGTATAACGATACGTAGATATAGTATATAACGTAAAACGTTATCTACATATAGGATATAACGTATAACGATATGTAGATATAGGATATAACGTATAACGATATCTACATACAGGATATATCGTATAACGATACGTAGATATAGTATATAACGTATAACGATATCTACATATAGGATATAACGTTTAACGATATGTAGATATAGGATACAACGTATAACGATATGTAGATAAAGGATATAACGTATAACGATATCTACATATAGGATATAACGTATAACGATATGTAGACGTAGGATATAACGTATAACGTTATCTACATATAGGATATAACATATAACGATATGTAGATATAGGATATAACGTATAATGATACGTAGATATAGGATATAACGTATAACGATATGCAGATATAGGATATAACGTATAACGATATCTACATATAGGATATAACGTTTAACGATATGTAGATATAGGATACAACGTATAACGATATCTACATATAGGATATAACGTATAACGATATGTAGACGTAGGATATAACGTATAACGTTATCTACATATAGGATATAACATATAACGATATGTAGATATAGGATATAACGTATAATGATACGTAGATATAGTATATAACGTAAAACGTTATCTACATATAGGATATAACGTATAACGATACCTAGCTATAGGAAATAACGCATAACGGTACGTAGACATAGTATATAACGTATAACAATACGTAGATATAGGATATAACGTATAACGATATGCAGATATAGGATATAACGTATAACGATATCTACATATAGGATATAACGTTTAACGATATGTAGATATAGGATACAACGTATAACGATATGTAGATAAAGGATATAACGTATAACGATATCTACATATAGGATATAACGTATAACGATATGTAGAAATAGGATATAACGTTTAACGATACGTAGATATAGTATATAACGTAAAACGTTATCTACATATAGGATATAACGTATAACGATACCTAGCTATAGGAAATAACGCATAACGATACGTAGACATAGTATATAACGTATAACAATACGTAGATATAGGATATAACGTATAACGATATGCAGATATAGGATATAACGTATAACGGTATCTACATATAGGATTTAACGTATATCGATATGGGGATATAGGATATAACGTAAAACGTTATCTACATATGGGATATAACGTATAAGGTTATCTACATATAGGATATAACGTATAACGATACGTAGATATAGGATATAACGTATAACGATATGCAGATATAGGATATAACGTATAACGATATCTACGTATAGGATATAACGTATAACGATATGTAGACGTAGGATATAACGTATAACGTTACCTACATTTAGGATATAACGTATAACGATATGTAGACATAGGATATATCGTATAACGATACGTAGATATACGATATAACGTATAACGTTATCTACATATAGGATATAACATATAACGATATGTAGATATAGGATACAACGTATAACGATATGTAGATATAGGATATGACGTATAACGATATCTACAAATAGGATATAACGTATAACGATATATAGACGTAGGATATAACGTATAACGTTATCTACATGTAGGATATAACGTATAACGATACGTAGATATAGTATATAACGTAAAACGTTATCTACATATAGGATATAACGTATAACGATACGTAGATATAGTATATAACGTAAAACGTTATCTACATATAGGATATAACGTATAACGATACCTAGAAATAGGATATAAAGCATAACGATACGTAGACATAGTATATAACGTAAAACAATACGTAGATATAGGATATAACGTATAACGATATGCAGATATAGGATATAACGTATAACGATATCTACATATAAGATATAACGTTTAACGATACGTAGATGTAGGATACAACGTATAACGATATGTAGATAAAGGATATAACGTATAACGATATCTACATATACGAGATAACGTATAACGATATGTAGACGTAGGATATAACGTATGACGTTATCTACATATAGGATATAACATATAACGATATGTAGATATAGGATACAACGTATAACGATATGTAGATATAGGATATGACGTATAACGTTATCTACATATAGGATATAACGTATAACGATATGTAGATATAGGATACAACGTATAACGATACGTAGATATAGGATATGACGTATAACGTTATCTACATATAGGATATAACGTATAACGATATGTAGATGTAGGATATAACGTATAACGTTATCTACATATAGGATATAACGTATAACGATACGTAGATATAGGATACAACGTATAACGATATGTAGATATATGATATAACGTATAAAGATATCTACATATAGGATATAACGTATAACGATATGTAGACGTAGGATATAACGTATAACGATACGTAGAAATAGGATATAACGTATAACGATATGTAGATATAGGATATAGCGTATAACGATACGTACATATAGGATATAACGTATAACGTTATCTACATATAGGATATAACGTATAACGATACGTAGATGTAGGATACAACGTATAACGATATGTAGATATAGGATATTACGTATAACGATATCTACATATAGGATATAACGTATAACGATATATAGACGTAGGATATAACGTATAACGTTATCTACATGAAGGATATAACGTATAACGATACGTAGATATAGTATATAACGTAAAACGTTATCTACATATAGGATATAACGTATAACGATATGTAGATATAGGATATAACGTATAACGATATCTACATATAGGATATATCGAATAACGATACGTAGATATAGTATATAACGTAAAACGTTATCTACATATAGGATATAACGTATAACGATACCTAGATATAGGATATAAAGCATAACGATACGTAGACATAGTATATAACGTATAACAATACGTAGATATAGGATATAACTTATAACGATATGCAGATATAGGATATAACGTATAACGATATCTACATATAAGATATAACGTTTAACGATACGTAGATGTAGGATACAACGTATAACGATATGTAGATAAAGGATATAACGTATAACGATATGTAGATATAGGATATAACGTATAACGATACGTAGATATAGTATATAACGTAAAACGTTATCTACATATGGGATATAACGTATAAGGTTATCTACATATAGGATATAACGTATAACGATACGTAGATATAGGATATAACGTATAACGATATGCAGATATAGGATATAACGTATAACGATATGCAGATATAGGATATAACGTATAACGATATCTACATATAGGATATAACGTATAACGATATGTAGATGTAGGATATAACGTATAACGTTATCTACATATAGGATATAATGTATAACGATACGTAGATATAGGATACAACGTATAAAGATATGTAGATATATGATATAACGTATAAAGATATCTACATATAGGATATAACGTATAACGATATGTAGACGTAGGATATAACGTATAACGATACGTAGATATAGGATATAACGTATAACGATATGTAGATATAGGATATAGCGTATAACGATACGTACATATAGGATATAACGTATAACGTTATCTACATATAGGATATAACGTATAACGATATGTAGACGTAGGATATAACGTATAACGTTATCTACATATAGGATATAATGTATAACGATATGTAGACATAGTATATTACGTATAACGATACGTAGATGTAGGATACAACGTATAACGATATGTAGATATAGGATATTACGTATAACGATATCTACATATAGGATATAACGTATAACGATATCGACATATAGGATATAACGTATAACGATATGTAGATGTAGGATATAACGTACAACGTTATCTACATATAGGATATAACGTATAACGATACGTAGATATAGGATATAACGTATAACGATACGTAGACATAGTATATAACGTATAACGATACGTAGATATAGGATATAACGTATAACGATATGCAGATATAGGATATAACGTATAACGATATCTACATATAGGATTTAACGTATATCGATATGGGGATATAGGATATAACGTAAAACGTTATCTACATATGGGATATAACGTATAAGGTTATCTACATATAGGATATAACGTATAACGATACGTAGATATAGGATATAACGTATAACGATATGCAGATATAGGATATAACGTATAACGATATGCAGATATAGGATATAACGTATAACGATATCTACATATAGGATATAACGTATAACGATATGTAGATGTAGGATATAACGTATAACGTTATCTACATATAGGATATAATGTATAACGATACGTAGATATAGGATACAACGTATAAAGATATGTAGATTAATGATATAACGTATAAAGATATCTACATATAGGATATAACGTATAACGATATGTAGACGTAGGATATAACGTATAACGATACGTAGATATAGGATATAACGTATAACGATATGTAGATATAGGATATAGCGTATAACGATACGTACATATAGGATATAACGTATAACGTTATCTACATATAGGATATAACGTATAACGATATATAGACGTAGGATATAACGTATAACGTTATCTACAAATAGGATATAATGTATAACGATATGTAGACATAGTATATTACGTATAACGATACGTAGATGTAGGATACAACGTATAACGATATGTAGATATAGGATATTACGTATAACGATATCTACATATAGGATATAACGTATAACGATATCGACATATACGATATAACGTATAACGATATGTAGATGTAGGATATAACGTACAACGTTATCTACATATAGGATATAACGTATAACGATACGTAGATATAGGATATAACGTATAACGATACGTAGACATAGTATATAACTTATAACGATATGTAGATATAGGATATAACGTATAACGATATGCAGATATAGGATATAACGTATAACGACATCTACATATAGGATATAACGTTTAGCGATATGTAGTTATTGGATATAACGTATAACGATATCTACATATAGGATATATCGTATAACGATACGTAGATATAGGATATAACGTATAACGATATGCAGATGTAGGATATAACGTATAACGATATCTACATATAGGATATAACGTTTAACGATATGTAGATATAGGATATAACGTATAACGATATGTAGATATAGGATATAACGTATAACGATACGTAGATATAGGATATAACGTATAACGGTACGTAGGCATAGTATATAACGTATAACGATACGTAGATATAGTATATAACGTAAAACGTTATCTACATATAGGATATAACGTATAACGATATGTAGATATAGGATATAACGTATAACGGTATGTTGGTATAGGACATAACGTATAACGATACGTAGATATAGGATATAACGTATAACGATATGTAGATATAGGATATAACGTATAACGATATCTACATATAGGATATAACGTATAACGATATGTAGACGTAGGATATAACGCATAACGTTATCTACATTTACGATATAACGTATAACGATACGTAGATATAGGATATAACGTATAACGATACGTAGACATAGTATATAACGTATAACGTTACGTAGATATAGGATATATCGTATAACGATATGCAGATATAGGATATAACGTATAACGATATCTACATATAGGATATAACGTTTAACGATATGTAGATATAGGATATAACGTATAACGATATGTAGACGTAGGATATATCGTATAACGATACGTAGGTATAGGATATAACGTATAACGATATGTAGATATAGGATATAACGTATAACGATATGTAGATATAGGATATAACGTATAACGATATCTACATATAGGATATAACGTATAACGATATGTAGAAGTAGGATATAACGTATAACGTTATCTACATATACGATATGACGTATAACGATACGAAGATGTAGGATATAACGTATAACGATACGTAGACATAGTATATAACGTATAACGATACGTAGATATAGGATATAACGTATAACGATATGCAGATATAGGATATAACGTTTAACGATATGTAGATATAGGATATAACGTATAACGATATCTACATATAGGATATAACGTATAACGATATGTAGAAGTAGGATATAACGTATAACGTTATCTACATTTACGATATAACGTATAACGATACGAAGATGTAGGAAATAACGTATAACGATACGTAGACATAGTATATAACGTATAACGATACGTAGATATAGGATATAACGTATAACGATATCTACATATAGGATATAACGTATAACGATATGTAGAAGTAGGATATAACGTATAACGTTATCTACATATACGATATAACGTATAACGATACGAAGATGTAGGATATAACGTATAACGATACGTAGACATAGTATATAACGTATAACGATACGTAGATATAGGATATAACGTATAACGATATGCAGATATAGGATATAACGTTTAACGATATGTAGATATAGGATATAACGTATAACGATATGTAGACGTAGGATATATCGTATAACGATACGTAGGTATAGGATATAACGTATAACGATATGTAGATATAGGATATAACGTATAACGATATGTAGATATAGGATATAACGTATAACGATATCTACATATAGGATATAACGTATAACGATATGTAGAAGTAGGATATAACGTATAACGTTATCTACATATACGATATAACGTATAACGATACGAAGATGTAGGATATAACGTATGACGATACGTAGACATAGTATATAACGTATAACGATACGTAGATATAGGATATAACGTATAACGATATGCAGATATAGGATATAACGTATAACGATATCTACATATAGGATATAACGTATAACGATACGTAGATATAGGATATAACGTATAACGATACGTAGACATAGTATATAACGTATAACGATACGTAGATATAGGATATAACGTATAACGATATGCAGATATAGGATATAACGTATAACGATATCTACATATAGGATTTAACGTATATCGATATGGGGATATAGGATATAACGTAAAACGTTATCTACATATGGGATATAACGTATAAGGTTATCTACATATAGGATATAACGTATAACGATACGTAGATATAGGATATAACGTATAACGATATGCAGATATAGGATATAACGTATAACGATATGCAGATATAGGATATAACGTATAACGATATCTACATATAGGATATAACGTATAACGATATGTAGATGTAGGATATAACGTATAACGTTATCTACATATAGGATATAATGTATAACGATACGTAGATATAGGATACAACGTATAAAGATATGTAGATTAATGATATAACGTATAAAGATATCTACATATAGGATATAACGTATAACGATATGTAGACGTAGGATATAACGTATAACGATACGTAGATATAGGATATAACGTATAACGATATGTAGATATAGGATATAGCGTATAACGATACGTACATATAGGATATAACGTATAACGTTATCTACATATAGGATATAACGTATAACGATATGTAGACGTAGGATATAACGTATAACGTTATCTACAAATAGGATATAATGTATAACGATATGTAGACATAGTATATTACGTATAACGATACGTAGATGTAGGATACAACGTATAACGATATGTAGATATAGGATATTACGTATAACGATATCTACATATAGGATATAACGTATAACGATATCGACATATACGATATAACGTATAACGATATGTAGATGTAGGATATAACGTACAACGTTATCTACATATAGGATATAACGTATAACGATACGTAGATATAGGATATAACGTATAACGATACGTAGACATAGTATATAACTTATAACGATATGTAGATATAGGATATAACGTATAACGATATATAGACGTAGGATATAACATATAACGTTATCTACATATAGGATATAACGTATATCGATATGTGGATATAGGATATAACGTAAAACGTTATCTACATATGGGATATAACGTATAAGGTTATCTACATATAGGATATAACGTATAACGACACGTTGATATTATATATAACGTATAACGATATGCAGATATAGTATATAACGTATAACGATATGCAGATATAGGATATAACGTATAACGACATCTACATATAGGATATAACGTTTAGCGATATGTAGTTATTGGATATAACGTATAACGATATCTACATATAGGATATATCGTATAACGATACGTAGATATAGGATATAACGTATAACGATATGCAGATATAGGATATAACGTATAACGATATCTACATATAGGATATAACGTTTAACGATATGTAGATATAGGATATAACGTATAACGATATGTAGATATAGGATATAACGTATAACGATACGTAGATATAGGATATAACGTATAACGGTACGTAGGCATAGTATATAACGTATAACGATACGTAGATATAGTATATAACGTAAAACGTTATCTACATATAGGATATAACGTATAACGATATGTAGATATAGGATATAACGTATAACGGTATGTTGGTATAGGACATAACGTATAACGATACGTAGATATAGGATATAACGTATAACGATATGTAGATATAGGATATAACGTATAACGATATCTACATATAGGATATAACGTATAACGATATGTAGACGTAGGATATAACGCATAACGTTATCTACATTTACGATATAACGTATAACGATACGTAGATATAGGATATAACGTATAACGATACGTAGACATAGTATATAACGTATAACGTTACGTAGATATAGGATATATCGTATAACGATATGCAGATATAGGATATAACGTATAACGATATCTACATATAGGATATAACGTTTAACGATATGTAGATATAGGATATAACGTATAACGATATGTAGACGTAGGATATATCGTATAACGATACGTAGGTATAGGATATAACGTATAACGATATGTAGATATAGGATATAACGTATAACGATACGAAGATGTAGGATATAACGTATAACGATACGTAGACATAGTATATAACGTATAACGATACGTAGATATAGGATATAACGTATAACGATATGCAGATATAGGATATAACGTTTAACGATATGTAGATATAGGATATAACGTATAACGATATCTACATATAGGATATAACGTATAACGATATGTAGAAGTAGGATATAACGTATAACGTTATCTACATATACGATATAACGTATAACGATACGAAGATGTAGGATATAACGTATAACGATACGTAGACATAGTATATAACGTATGACGATACGTAGATATAGGATATAACGTATAACGATATCTACATATAGGATATAACGTATAACGATATGTAGAAGTAGGATATAACGTATAACGTTATCTACATATACGATATAACGTATAACGATACGAAGATGTAGGATATAACGTATAACGATACGTAGACATAGTATATAACGTATAACGATACGTAGATATAGGATATAACGTATAACGATATGCAGATATAGGATATAACGTTTAACGATATGTAGATATAGGATATAACGTATAACGATATGTAGACGTAGGATATATCGTATAACGATACGTAGGTATAGGATATAACGTATAACGATATGTAGATATAGGATATAACGTATAACGATATGTAGATATAGGATATAACGTATAACGATATCTACATATAGGATATAACGTATAACGATATGTAGAAGTAGGATATAACGTATAACGATACGTAGACATAGTATATAACGTATAACGATACGTAGATATAGGATATAACGTATAACGATATGCAGATATAGGATATAACGTATAACGATATCTACATATAGGATATAACGTTTAACGATATGTAGAAATAGGATATAACGTATAACGATATGCAGATATAGGATATAACGTATATCGATATCTACATATAAGATATAACGTATAACGTTATCTACATATAGGATATAACGTATAACGATACGTAGACATAGAATACAACGTAAAACGATATGTAGATAAAGGATATAACGTGTAACGATATCTACATATAGGATATAACGTATAACGATATGTAGATATAGGATATAACGAATAACGATACGTAGATATAGGATATAACGTAAAACGTTATCTACATATGGGATATAACGTATAACGATATGTAGATATAGGATATAACGAATAACGACACGTAGATATAGGATATATCGTATAACGATATGCAGATATAGGATATAACGCATAACGATACCTACATATAGGATATAACGTTTAACGATATGTAGATGTAGGATATAACGTATAACGTTATCTACATATAGGATATAATGTATAACGATACGTAGATATAGGATACAACGTATAAAGATATGTAGATATATGATATAACGTATAAAGATATCTACATATAGGATATAACGTATAACGATATGTAGACGTAGGATATAACGTATAACGATACGTAGATATAGGATATAACGTATAACGATATGTAGATATAGGATATAGCGTATAACGATACGTACATATAGGATATAACGTATAACGTTATCTACATATAGGATATAACGTATAACGATATGTAGACGTAGGATATAACGTATAACGTTATCTACATATAGGATATAATGTATAACGATATGTAGACATAGTATATTACGTATAACGATACGTAGATGTAGGATACAACGTATAACGATATGTAGATATAGGATATTACGTATAACGATATCTACATATAGGATATAACGTATAACGATATCGACATATAGGATATAACGTATAACGATATGTAGATGTAGGATATAACGTACAACGTTATCTACATATAGGATATAACGTATAACGATACGTAGATATAGGATATAACGTATAACGATACGTAGACATAGTATATAACGTATAACGATACGTAGATATAGGATATAACGTATAACGATATGCAGATATAGGATATAACGTATAACGATATCTACATATAGGATTTAACGTATATCGATATGGGGATATAGGATATAACGTAAAACGTTATCTACATATGGGATATAACGTATAAGGTTATCTACATATAGGATATAACGTATAACGATACGTAGATATAGGATATAACGTATAACGATATGCAGATATAGGATATAACGTATAACGATATGCAGATATAGGATATAACGTATAACGATATCTACATATAGGATATAACGTATAACGATATGTAGATGTAGGATATAACGTATAACGTTATCTACATATAGGATATAATGTATAACGATACGTAGATATAGGATACAACGTATAAAGATATGTAGATTAATGATATAACGTATAAAGATATCTACATATAGGATATAACGTATAACGATATGTAGACGTAGGATATAACGTATAACGATACGTAGATATAGGATATAACGTATAACGATATGTAGATATAGGATATAGCGTATAACGATACGTACATATAGGATATAACGTATAACGTTATCTACATATAGGATATAACGTATAACGATATGTAGACGTAGGATATAACGTATAACGTTATCTACAAATAGGATATAATGTATAACGATATGTAGACATAGTATATTACGTATAACGATACGTAGATGTAGGATACAACGTATAACGATATGTAGATATAGGATATTACGTATAACGATATCTACATATAGGATATAACGTATAACGATATCGACATATACGATATAACGTATAACGATATGTAGATGTAGGATATAACGTACAACGTTATCTACATATAGGATATAACGTATAACGATACGTAGATATAGGATATAACGTATAACGATACGTAGACATAGTATATAACTTATAACGATATGTAGATATAGGATATAACGTATAACGATATATAGACGTAGGATATAACATATAACGTTATCTACATATAGGATATAACGTATATCGATATGTGGATATAGGATATAACGTAAAACGTTATCTACATATGGGATATAACGTATAAGGTTATCTACATATAGGATATAACGTATAACGACACGTTGATATTATATATAACGTATAACGATATGCAGATATAGTATATAACGTATAACGATATGCAGATATAGGATATAACGTATAACGACATCTACATATAGGATATAACGTTTAGCGATATGTAGTTATTGGATATAACGTATAACGATATCTACATATAGGATATATCGTATAACGATACGTAGATATAGGATATAACGTATAACGATATGCAGATATAGGATATAACGTATAACGATATCTACATATAGGATATAACGTTTAACGATATGTAGATATAGGATATAACGTATAACGATATGTAGATATAGGATATAACGTATAACGATACGTAGATATAGGATATAACGTATAACGGTACGTAGGCATAGTATATAACGTATAACGATACGTAGATATAGTATATAACGTAAAACGTTATCTACATATAGGATATAACGTATAACGATATGTAGATATAGGATATAACGTATAACGGTATGTTGGTATAGGACATAACGTATAACGATACGTAGATATAGGATATAACGTATAACGATATGTAGATATAGGATATAACGTATAACGATATCTACATATAGGATATAACGTATAACGATATGTAGACGTAGGATATAACGCATAACGTTATCTACATTTACGATATAACGTATAACGATACGTAGATATAGGATATAACGTATAACGATACGTAGACATAGTATATAACGTATAACGTTACGTAGATATAGGATATATCGTATAACGATATGCAGATATAGGATATAACGTATAACGATATCTACATATAGGATATAACGTTTAACGATATGTAGATATAGGATATAACGTATAACGATATGTAGACGTAGGATATATCGTATAACGATATGTAGTTAAAGGATATAACGTATAACGATATCTACATATAGGATATAACGTATAACGATATGTAGACGTAGGATATAACGTATAACGTTATCTACATATAGGATATAACGTATAACGATATGTAGATATAGGATATAACGTATAACGTTATCTAGTTATAGGCTATAACGTATAACGATACGTAGATATAGGATACAACGAATAACGATATGTAGATATAGGATATAACGTGTAACGATATGTAGATGTAGGATATAACGTATAACGTTATCTAGATATAGGATATAACGTATAACGTTACGTAGATATAGGATACAACGTATAACGATATGTAGATATAGGATATAACATATAACGTTATCTACATATAGGATATAACGTATATCGATATGTGGATATAGGATATAACGTAAAACGTTATCTACATATGGGATATAACGTATAAGGTTATCTACATATAGGATATAACGTAATACGACACGTTGATATTATATATAACGTATAACGATATGCAGATATAGTATATAACGTATAACGATATGCAGATATAGGATATAACGTATAACGACATCTACATATAGGATATAACGTTTAGCGATATGTAGTTATTGGATATAACGTATAACGATATCTACATATAGGATATATCGTATAACGATACGTAGATATAGGATATAACGTATAACGATATGCAGATATAGGATATAACGTATAACGATATCTACATATAGGATATAACGTTTAACGATATGTAGATATAGGATATAACGTATAACGATATGTAGATATAGGATATAACGAATAACGATACGTAGATATAGGATATAACGTATAACGGTACGTAGACATAGTATATAACGTATAACGATACGTAGATATAGGATATATCGTATAACGATATGCAGATATAGGATATAACGTATAACGATATCTACATATAGGATATAACGTTTAACGATATGTAGATATAGGATATAACGTATAACGATATGTAGACGTAGGATATATCGTATAACGATACGTAGGTATAGGATATAACGTATAACGATATGTAGATATAGGATATAACGTATAACGATATGTAGATATAGGATATAACGTATAACGATATCTACATATAGGATATAACGTATAACGATATGTAGAAGTAGGATATAACGTATAACGTTATCTACATATACGATATAACGTATAACGATACGAAGATGTAGGATATAACGTATAACGATACGTAGACATAGTATATAACGTATAACGATACGTAGATATAGGATATAACGTATAACGATATGCAGATATAGGATATAAAGTTTAACGATATGTAGATATAGGATATAACGTATAACGATATCTACATATAGGATATAACGTATAACGATATGTAGAAGTAGGATATAACGTATAACGTTATCTACATATACGATATAACGTATAACGATACGAAGATGTAGGATATAACGTATAACGATACGTAGACATAGTATATAACGTATAACGATACGTAGATATAGGATATAACGTATAACGATATCTACATATAGGATATAACGTATAACGATATGTAGAAGTAGGATATAACGTATAACGTTATCTACATATACGATATAACGTATAACGATACGAAGATGTAGGATATAACGTATAACGATACGTAGACATAGTATATAACGTATAACGATACGTAGATATAGGATATAACGTATAACGATATGCAGATATAGGATATAACGTTTAACGATATGTAGATATAGGATATAACGTATAACGATATGTAGACGTAGGATATATCGTATAACGATACGTAGGTATAGGATATAACGTATAACGATATGTAGATATAGGATATAACGTATAACGATATGTAGATATAGGATATAACGTATAACGATATCTACATATAGGATATAACGTATAACGATATGTAGAAGTAGGATATAACGTATAACGTTATCTACATATACGATATAACGTATAACGATACGAAGATGTAGGATATAACGTATAACGATACGTAGACATAGTATATAACGTATAACGATACGTAGATATAGGATATAACGTATAACGATATGCAGATATAGGATATAACGTATAACGATATCTACATATAGGATATAACGTATAACGATATGTAGATATAGGATATAACGTATAGCGATACGTAGATATAGGATATAACGTATAACGATATGAAGATATTGGATATAACGTATAACGATATCTACATATAGGATATATCGTATAACGATACGTAGATATAGGATATAACGTTAAACGTTATCTACATATGGGATATAACGTATAACGATATGTAGATATAGGATATAACGAATAACGATACGTAGATATAGGATATAACGTAAAACGTTATCTACATATGGGATATAACGTATAACGATATGTAGATATAGGATATAACGTATAACGATTCGTAGATATAGGATATAACGTATAACGATATGTAGACATAGGATATAACGTATAACGATATGTAGATATAGGATATAACGTATAACGGTATGTAGATATAGGATATAACGTATAACGATATCTAGGTATAGGATATAACGTATAACGATACGTAGATATAGGATATGACGTATAACGATACGTAGATATAGGATATAACGTAAAACGTTATCTACTTATAGGATATAACGTATATCGATATGTGGATATAGGATATAACGTAAAACGTTATCTACATATGGGATATAACGTATAACGTTATCTACATATAGGATATAACGTATAACGATACGTAGATATAGGATATAACGTATAACGATATGCAGATATAGGATATAACGTATATCGATATCTACATATAAGATATAACGTATAACGTTATCTACATATAGGATATAACGTATAACGATACGTAGACATAGGATACAACGTAAAACGATATGTAGATAAAGGATATAACGTGTAACGATATCTACATATAGGATATAACGTATAACGATATGTAGATATAGGATATAACGAATAACGATACGTAGATATAGGATATAACGTAAAACGTTATCTACATATGGGATATAACGTATAACGATATGTAGATATAGGATATAACGAATAACGACACGTAGATATAGGATATATCGTATAACGATATGCAGATATAGGATATAACGCATAACGATACCTACATATAGGATATAACGTTTAACGATATGTAGATATAGGATATAACGTATAACGATATGTAGACGTAGGATATATCGTATAACGATACGTAGGTATAGGATATAACGTATAACGATATGTAGAAGTAGGATATAACGTATAACGTTATCTACATATACGATATAACGTATAACGATACGAAGATGTAGGATATAACGTATAACGATACGTAGACATAGTATATAACGTATAACGATACGTAGATATAGGATATAACGTATAACGATATGCAGATATAGGATATAACGTATAACGATACGTAGATATAGGATATGACGTATAACGATATGTAGATATAGGATATAACGTAAAACGTTATCTACATATGGGATATAACGTATAACGATATGTAGACATAGGATATAACGTATAACGATATCTACATATAGGATATAACGTATAACAATATGTAGACGTAGGATATAACGTATAACGATTCGTAGATATAGGATATAACGTATAACGATATGTAGACATAGGATATAACGTATAACGATATGTAGATATAGGATATAACGTATAACGATATGTAGATATAGGATATAACGTATAACGATACGTAGATATAGGATATAACGTATAACGATATGAAGATATTGGATATAACGTATAACGATATCTACATATAGGATATATCGTATAACGATACGTAGATATAGGATATAACGTTAAACGTTATCTACATATGGGATATAACGTATAACGATATGTAGATATAGGATATAACGAATAACGATACGTAGATATAGGATATAACGTAAAACGTTATCTACATATGGGATATAACGTATAACGATATGTAGATATAGGATATAACGTATAACGATTCGTAGATATAGGATATAACGTATAACGATATGTAGATATAGGATATAACGTATAACGATATCTAGGTATAGGATATAACGTATAACGATACGTAGATATAGGATATGACGTATAACGATACGTAGATATAGGATATAACGTAAAACGTTATCTACATATAGGATATAACGTATATCGATATGTGGATATAGGATATAACGTAAAACGTTATCTACATATGGGATATAACGTATAACGTTATCTACATATAGGATATAACGTATAACGATACGTAGATATAGGATATAACGTATAACGATATGCAGATATAGGATATAACGTATATCGATATCTACACATAAGATATAACGTATAACGTTATCTACATATAGGATATAACGTATAACGATACGTAGACATAGGATACAACGTAAAACGATATGTAGATAAAGGATATAACGTGTAACGATATCTACATATAGGATATAACGTATAACGATATGTAGATATAGGATATAACGAATAACGATACGTAGATATAGGATATAACGTAAAACGTTATCTACATATGGGATATAACGTATAACGATATGTAGATATAGGATATAACGAATAACGACACGTAGATATAGGATATAACGTATAACGATATGCAGATATTGGATATAACGTATAAAGACATCTGCATATAGGATATAACGTATAACGATACGTAGATATAGGATATAACGTATGACGTTATCTACATATAGGATATAACGTATAACGATACGTAGATATAGGATACAACGTATAACGATATGTAGTTAAAGGATATAACCTATAACGATATCTACATATAGGATATAACGTATAACGATATGTAGACGTAGGATATAAGGTATAACGTTATCTACATATAGGATATAACGTATAACGATATGTAGATATAGGATATAACGTATAACGTTATCTAGTTATAGGCTATAACGTATAACGATACGTAGATATAGGATACAACGAATAACGATATGTAGATATAGGATATAACGTGTAACGATATGTAGATGTAGGATATAACGTATAACGTTATCTAGATATAGGATATAACGTATAACGTTACGTAGATATAGGATACAACGTATAACGATATGTAGATATAGGATATAACATATAACGATATCTACATATAGGATATAACGTATAACGATATGTAGACGTAGGATATAACGTATAACGTTATCTACATATACGATATAACGTATAACGATACGTAGATATAGGATATAACGTAAAACGTTATCTACATATAGGATATAACGTATAACGATATGTAGATATAGGATATAACGTATAACGTTATGTAGGTATAGGATATAACGTATAACGATACGTAGATACAGGATATAACGTATAACGATATGTAGATATAGGATATAACGTATAACGATATCTACATATAGGATATAACGTATAACGATATGTAGACGTAGGATATAACGTATAACGTTATCTACATATACGATATAACGTATAACGATACGTAGATATAGGATATAACGTATAACGATACGTAGACATAGTATATAACGTATAACGATACGTAGATATAGGATATAACGTACAACGATATGTAGATGTAGGATATAACGTATAACGTTATCTACATATAGGATATAACGTATAACGATACGTAGATATAGGATACAACGTATAACGATACGTACATATAGGATATAACGTATAACGATATCTACATATAGGATATATCGTATAACGATACGTAGATATAGGATATAACGTAAAACGTTATCTACATATAGGATATAACTTATATCGATATGTGGATATAGGATATAACGTAAAACGTTATCTACATATGGGATATAACGTATAACGTTATCTACATATAGGATATAACGTATAACGATACGTAGATATAGGATATAACGTATAACGATATGCAGATATAGGATATAACGTATATCGATATCTACACATAAGATATAACGTATAACGTTATCTACATATAGGATATAACGTATAACGATACGTAGACATAGGATACAACGTAAAACGATATGTAGATAAAGGATATAACGTGTAACGATATCTACATATAGGATATAACGTATAACGATATGTAGATATAGGATATAACGAATAACGATACGTAGATATAGGATATAACGTAAAACGTTATCTACATATGGGATATAACGTATAACGATATGTAGATATAGAATATAACGAATAACGACACGTAGATATAGGATATAACGTATAACGATATGCAGATATTGGATATAACGTATAAAGACATCTGCATATAGGATATAACGTATAACGATACGTAGATATAGGATATAACGTATGACGTTATCTACATATAGGATATAACGTATAACGATACGTAGATATAGGATACAACGTATAACGATATGTAGTTAAAGGATATAACGTATAACGATATCTACATATAGGATATAACGTATAACGATACGTAGATATAGGATATAACGTATAACGATATGCAGATATAGGATATAACGTATATCGATATCTACACATAAGATATAACGTATAACGTTATCTACATATAGGATATAACGTATAACGATACGTAGACATAGGATACAACGTAAAACGATATGTAGATAAAGGATATAACGTGTAACGATATCTACATATAGGATATAACGTATAACGATATGTAGATATAGGATATAACGAATAACGATACGTAGATATAGGATATAACGTAAAACGTTATCTACATATGGGATATAACGTATAACGATATGTAGATATAGGATATAACGAATAACGACACGTAGATATAGGATATAACGTATAACGATATGCAGATATTGGATATAACGTATAAAGACATCTGCATATAGGATATAACGTATAACGATACGTAGATATAGGATATAACGTATGACGTTATCTACATATAGGATATAACGTATAACGATACGTAGATATAGGATACAACGTATAACGATATGTAGTTAAAGGATATAACGTATAACGATATCTACATATAGGATATAACGTATAACGATATGTAGACGTAGGATATAAGGTATAACGTTATCTACATATAGGATATAACGTATAACGATATGTAGATATAGGATATAACGTATAACGTTATCTAGTTATAGGCTATAACGTATAACGATACGTAGATATAGGATACAACGTATAACGATATGTAGATATAGGATATATCGTATAACGATATCTACATATAGGATATAACGTATAACGATATGTAGACGTAGGATATAACGTATAACGTTATCTACATATAGGATATAACGTATAACGATATGTAGATATAGGATATAACGTATAACGATATGTAGATGTAGGATATAACGTATAACGTTATCTACATATAGGATATAACGTATAACGATACGTAGATATAGGATACAACGTATAAAGATATGTAGATATAGGATATATCGTATAACGATATCTACATATAGGATATAACGTATAACGATATGTAGATATAGGATATATCGTATAACGATATCTACATATAGGATATAACGTATAACGATAGGTAGACGTAGGATATAACGTATAACGTTATCTACATATAGGATATAACGTATAACGGTACGTAGATATAGGATATAACGTATAACGATATGTAGATTTAGGATATAACGTATAACGATACGTAGATATAGGATACATCGTATAACGATATGTAGATATAGGATATAACGTATAACGATATCTACATATAGGATATAACGTATAACGATATGTAGACGTAGGATATAACGTATAACGTTATCTACATATAGGATATAACGTATAACGATACGTAGATATAGGATATAACGTATAACGATATGTAGATATAGGATATAACGTATAACGATACGTACATATAGGATATAACGTATAACGTTATCTACATATAGGATATAACGTATAACGATACGTAGATATAGGATATAACGTATAACGATATGTAGATATAGGATATAACGTGTAACGATATGTAGATGTAGGACATAACGTATAACGATACGTAGATATAGGATACAACGTATAACGATATGTAGATATAAGATATATCGTATAACGATATCTACATATAGGATATAACGTATAACGATATGTAGACGTAGGATATAACGTATAACGTTATCTACATATAGGATATAACGTATAACGATACGTAGATATAGGATATAACGTATAACGATATGTAGATATAGGATATAACGTATAACGATACGTACATATAGGATATAACGTATAACGTTATCTACATGTAGGATATAACGTATAACGATACGTAGATATAGGATATAACGTATAACGATATGTAGATATAGGATATAACGTATAACGATACGTACATATAGGATATAACGTATAACGTTATCTACATATAGGATATAACGTATAACGATATGTAGATATAGGATATAACGTATAACGATATGTAGATGTAGGATATAACGTATAACGTTATCTACATATAGGATATAACGTATAACGATACGTAGATATAGGATACAACGTATAACGATATGTAGATATAGGATATATCGTATAACGATATCTACATATAGGATATAACGTATAACGATAGGTAGACGTAGGATATAACGTATAACGTTATCTACATATAGGATATAACGTATAACGGTACGTAGATATAGGATATAACGTATAACGATATGTAGATTTAGGATATAACGTATAACGATACGTAGATATAGGATACAACGTATAACGATATGTAGATATTGGATATAACGTATAACGATATCTACATATAGGATATAACGTATAACGATATGTAGACGTAGGATATAACGTATAACGTTATCTACATATAGGATATAACGTATAACGATACGTAGATATAGGATATAACGTATAACGATATGTAGATATGGGATATAACGTATAACGATACGTAGATATAGGATATAACGTATAACGATATGTAGATATAGGATATAACGTATAACGATATGTAGATGTAGGACATAACGTATAACGATACGTAGATATAGGATACAACGTATAACGATATGTAGATATAGGATATATCGTATAACGATATCTACATATAGGATATAACGTATAACGATATGTAGACGTAGGATATAACGTATAACGTTATCTACATATAGGATATAACGTATAACGATACGTAGATATAGGATATAACGTATAACGATATGTAGATATAGGATATAACGTATAACGATACGTACATATAGGATATAACGTATAACGTTATCTACATGTAGGATATAACGTATAACGATACGTAGATATAGGATATAACGTATAACGATATGTAGACGTAGGATATAACGTATAACGTTATCTACATATAGGATATAACGTATAACGATACGTAGATATAGGATATAACGTATAACGATATGTAGATATAGGATATAACGTATAACGATACGTACATATAGGATATAACGTATAACGTTATCTACATGTAGGATATAACGTATAACGATACGTAGATATAGGATATAACGTATAACGATATGTAGATATAGGATATAACGTATAACGATACGTACATATAGGATATAACGTATAACGTTATCTACATATAGGATATAACGTATAACGATATGTAGATATAGGATATAACGTATAACGATATGTAGATGTAGGATATAACGTATAACGTTATCTACATATAGGATATAACGTATAACGATACGTAGATATAGGATACAACGTATAACGATATGTAGATATAGGATATATCGTATAACGATATCTACATATAGGATATAACGTATAACGATAGGTAGACGTAGGATATAACGTATAACGTTATCTACATATAGGATATAACGTATAACGGTACGTAGATATAGGATATAACGTATAACGATATGTAGATTTAGGATATAACGTATAACGATACGTAGATATAGGATACAACGTATAACGATATGTAGATATTGGATATAACGTATAACGATATCTACATATAGGATATAACGTATAACGATATGTAGACGTAGGATATAACGTATAACGTTATCTACATATAGGATATAACGTATAACGATACGTAGATATAGGATATAACGTATAACGATATGTAGATATGGGATATAACGTATAACGATACGTAGATATAGGATATAACGTATAACGATATGTAGATATAGGATATAACGTATAACGATATGTAGATGTAGGACATAACGTATAACGATACGTAGATATAGGATACAACGTATAACGATATGTAGATATAGGATATATCGTATAACGATATCTACATATAGGATATAACGTATAACGATATGTAGACGTAGGATATAACGTATAACGTTATCTACATATAGGATATAACGTATAACGATACGTAGATATAGGATATAACGTATAACGATATGTAGATATAGGATATAACGTATAACGATACGTACATATAGGATATAACGTATAACGTTATCTACATGTAGGATATAACGTATAACGATACGTAGATATAGGATATAACGTATAACGATATGTAGATATAGGATATAACGTATAACGATACGTACATATAGGATATAACGTATAACGTTATCTACATATAGGATATAACGTATAACGATATGTAGATATAGGATATAACGTATAACGATATGTAGATATAGGATATAACGTATAACGATACGTAGATATAGGACATGACGTATAACGATATGTAGATATAGGATATAACGTACAACGATAGGTAGACGTAGGATATAACGTATAACGATATGTAGATATAGGATATAACGTATAACGATACGTAGATATAGGACATGACGTATAACGATATGTAGATATAGGATATAACGTACAACGATAGGTAGACGTAGGATATAACGTATAACGTTATCTTTTTTTTTTTTTTTTTTGCGGGTGGAGGGGAAAATGCTTTACGCATACCCAGTGACCCGAATCGCTGGGTTATGTGGGACTCGGCAGATGTCGTCGCCATACCCACTAAAAACCCCTCCTCCTTCTTCCCCTGCTGCGTGGTCAGACAACCCCGGCAAACCATAGGCATTCATCAGGGTTGTCGTTGTCGTGTCCCGCTGTATCTTCTTACCGAGCAGTTATTACTCCCGGCCTTTTCTTAGCCACCTCCACATGGTTGGCTGTCCTCTTTCTGCTTCACGTTGCTGTCTTGACGCTCTGCTGTCTCTGCTGGGCGTGGTTGTTGCGCTCACCCTCCGTCTGGCCGTCTGCATGGCCTTCTCCGTCTCCCTCCTGTGGGACATGACGGTCTTACAGAACTGTCGAAACTTGTTCCAGTTCTCGTCCTTGGCGGTCACTGTGGCCATGAGGTTGTCCACGTCTATCTTCTCGCCAAGGCCGTTCTCCAGCTCGATCCTTCGGTCGATCCACTTCGGGCACGTGAAGAGGACGTGTTCCGCGTCGTCGTTGGGTTCTCCGCAGTCATAGCATTTACAGTCGGTATCTTTTCCGATTCTCCGCCTGTAGGCACCGAAGATCCCATGCCCGGATAGCAGCTGCATGGTATGATGGTCGATGTCCCTGTTCTTCTTGGCAAATAGGTGCACACTCGGAATTAACTTCTTGGTTATGTTTTCTTTCCGGTAGTCACCCCACTCCTTTTGCCATTCGTCGTGAGCCTTCTTTTGAAACGTCTCCAACTCGTCCTTCAGCGCAATGTCTTCTCCACCGCCGGTCCTGGTCCTGTGGTTCCGGGTTCTCCAGTAGGATTCCCACAGAAGCTTCAATATATGCTATATCTACGTATCGTTATACGTTATATCCTATATCTACATATCGTTGTACGTTATATCCTATATGTAGAAAATGTTATACGTTATATCCTATATCTACGTATCGTTATAAGTTTTACCCAATATCTACATATCGTTATACGTTATATCCTATATCTACATATCGTTGTACGTTATATCCTATATGTAGATAATGTTATACGTTATATCCTATATCTACGTATCGTTATACGTTATATCCTATATCTACATATTGTTATACGTTATATCCTATATCTACGTATCGTTATACGTTATATCCTATATCTGGATACTGTTATACTTTATATCCTATATCTACGTATCGTTATACGTTATATCCTATATCTACATACTGTTATACGTTATATCCTATATCTACGTATCGTTATACGTTATATCCTATATGTAGATAACGCTATACGTTGTATCCTATATCTACGTATCGTTATAAGTTATACCCTATATCTACATATCGTCATACGTTATATCCTATATCTACATATCGTTATACGTTATACCCTATGTCCACATAACGTTATACGTTATATCCTATATCCACGTATCGTTATACGTTATATCCTATATGTAGATACTGTTATACGTAATATCCTATATCTACGTATCGTTATACGCTATATCCTATATCTACATATCGTCATACGTTATATCCTATATCTACATAGCGTTATACGTTATACCCTATGTCCACATACCGTTATACGTTATATCCTATATCCACGTATTGTTATACGTTATATCCTATATCTGGATACTGTTATACGTTATATCCTATATCTACATATCGTTATACGTTATACCCTATGTCCACATACCGTTATACGTTATATCCTATATCCACGTATCGTTATACGGTATATCCTATATGTAGATACTGTTATACGTAATATCCTATATTTACGTATCGTTATACGTTACATCCTATATCTACATATCGTTATACGTTATCCCCTATGTTCACATACCGTTATACGTTATACCCTACGTCCACATACCGTTATACGTTATATCCTATATCCACGTATCGTTATACGTTATATCCTATATCTGGATACTGTTATACGTTATATCCTATATCTACGTATCGTTATACGTTATATCCTATATCTGGATACTGTTATACGTTATATCCTATATCTACGTATCGTTATACGTTATATCCTGTATCTACATACTGTTATACGTTATATCCTATATCTACGTATCGTTATACGTTATATCCTATATGTAGATAACGCTATACGTTGTATTCTATATCTACGTATCGTTATAAGTTATATCCTATATCTACATATCGTTATACGATATATCCTATGTCTACCTATTGTTATTCGTTATATCCTACATCTACATACTGTTATACGTTATATCCTATATCTACGTATCGTTATACGTCATATCCTATATCTGGATACTGTTATACGTTATATCCTATATGTAGATAATGTTATACGTTATATCCTATATCTACATATCGTTATACGTTATATCCTATATCTGGATACTGTTATACGTTATATCCTATATCTGGATACTGTTATACGTTATATCCTATATCTACGTATCGTTATAAGTTATATCCTATATCTACATATCGTTATACGATATATCCTATGTCTACCTATTGTTATACGTTATATCCTACATCTACATACTGTTATACGTTATATCCTATATCTACGTATCGTTATACGTTATATCCTATATGTAGATAACGTTATACGTTGTATCCCATATCTACGTATCGTTATACGTTATATCCTATATCTACATATCGCTATACGTTATATCCTATTTCTACATATCGTTATACGTTATATCCTCTGTCTTCGTAACGTTATACGTTATATTCCATACCTACGTATCGTTATACGTTATATCCTATATCTACGTATCGTTATACGTTATATCCTATATCTGCATATCGTTATACGTTATATCCTATATCTACGTATCGTTATACGTTATATCCTATATCTACGTATCGTTATACGTTATATCCTATATCTACATACTGTTATACGTTATATCCTATATCTACGTATCGTTATACGTTATATCCTATATGTAGATAACGCTATACGTTGTATCCTATATCTACGTATCGTTATAAGTTATATCCTATATCTACATATCGTTATACGATATATCCTATGTCTACCTATTGTTATACGTTATATCCTACATCTACATACTGTTATACGTTATATCCTATATCTACATACTGTTATACGTTATATCCTATATCTACGTATCGTTATACGTTATATCCTCTATCTACATACTGTTATACGTTATATCCTCTATCTACATACTGTTATAAGTTATATCCTCTATCTACATACTGTTATACGTTATATCCTATATCTACGTATCGTTATACGTTATATCCTATATGTAGATAACGTTATACGTTGTATCCCATAGCTACGTATCGTTATACGTTATATCCTATATCTACATATCGTTATACGTTATATCCTATTTCTACATATCGTTATACGTTCTATCCTCTGTTTTCGTAACGTTATACGTTATATTCCATATCTACGTATCGTTATACGTTATATCCTATATCTACATATCGTTGTACGTTATATCCTATATGTAGATAATGTTATACGTTATATCCTATATCTACGTATCGTTATACGTTATATCCTATATCTGCATATCGTTATACGTTATATCCTATATCAACGTATCGTTATACGTTATATCCTATATCTGGATACTGTTATACGTTATATCCTATATCTACGTATCGTTATACGTTATATCTTATATCTACATACTGTTATACGTTATATCCTATATCTACGTATCGTTATACGTTATATCCTATATGTAGATAACGCTATACGTTGTATCCTATATCTACGTATCGTTATAAGTTATATCCTATATCTACATATCGTTATACGATATAACCTATGTCTACCTATTGTTATACGTTATATCCTACATCTACATACTGTTATACGTTATATCCTATATCTACGTATCGTTATACGTTATATCCTATATCTACATACTGTTATACGTTATATCCTATATCTACATATCGTTATACGTTATCCCCTATGTCCACATACCGTTATACGTTATACCCTATGTCCACATACCGTTATACGTTATATCCTATATCCACGTATCGTTATACGTTATATCCTATATCTGGATACTGTTATACGTTATATCCTATATCTACGTATCGTTATACGTTATATCCTATATCTGGATACTGTTATACGTTATATCCTATATCTACGTATCGTTATACGTTATATCCTGTATCTACATACTGTTATACGTTATATCCTATATCTACGTATCGTTATACGTTATATCCTATATGTAGATAACGCTATACGTTGTATTCTATATCTACGTATCGTTATAAGTTATATCCTATATCTACATATCGTTATACGATATATCCTATATCTACGTATCGTTATACGTTATATCATATATGTAGATAACGCTATACGTTGTATCCTATATCTACGTATCGTTGTACGTTATATCGTATATCTACATATCGTTATACGTTATATCCTATATCTACATACTGTTATACGTTATATCCTCTATCTACATACTGTTATACGTTATATCCTATATCTACATATCGTTATACGTTATATCCTATATCTACATATCGTTGTACGTTATATCCTATATGTAGATAATGTTATACGTTATATCCTATATCTACGTATCGTTATACGTTATATCCTATATCTACATATTGTTATACGTTATATCCTATATCTACGTATCGTTATACGTTATATCCTATATCTACATATCGTTATACGTTATATCCTATATCTACATATCGTTGTACGTTATATCCTATATGTAGAAAATGTTATACGTTATATCCTATATCTACGTATCGTTATAATTTTTACCCTATATCTACATATCGTTATACGTTATACCCTATGTCCACATACCGTTATACGTTATATCCTATATCCACGTATCGTTATACGTTATATCCTATATCTGGATACTGTTATACGTTATATCCTATATCTACGTATCGTTATACGTTATATCCTATATCTACATAATGTTATACGTTATATCCTATATCTGCGTATCGTTATACGTTATATCCTATATGTAGATAACGCTATACGTTGTATCCTATATCTACGTATCGTTATAAGTTATACCCTATATCTACATATCGTCATACGTTATATCCTATATCTACATATCGTTATACGTTATACCCTATGTCCACATACCGTTATACGTTATATCCTATATCCACGTATCGTTATACGTTATATCCTATATGTAGATACTGTTATACGTTGTATCCTATATCTACGTATCGTTATACGTTATATCCTATATCTACATATCGTATTTGGTACAAAAATTTGTATTCGAATTGATTATAATTGTCTTTAATGAGGAGCAAAATGTGTATGTTTCTCAGCACATTTTAAAAGTGCTGTTTCATATGGATTTAGTTGTAGAAATTTTATTTGGGCATTTCAAAAGCACACATAAAGTAAGCTTCATTTAAGATGATATTTAATAATAGAATGATTTTTTGTTCGGGTCATGTTACCGTCATTAAATGCAACTTTTATTTATCCTTTGAAATTGAAAATAATGCAGCATTTCAGATACTTATACGTAAATTGAATGTAATATTTCCAGATTTCGTTGTTACTTTTTAATTATCTTAGTTAATTTTATTTTGTTATTGTGAATAATGCAGCATTGTAGCTATCGCATAAAAATGGATTAGTACTTTACATAATTTCCATTACACGTCAAAAATAACGACGATATTTTACATAAAATTATAGATACTAATAATCACTTAATACGTGACAATCATATCACGGATTCAGAAGTAACACGACGGAGATTGTTAACAGAAAATGAAGTACTATCGCGATAGAGACTGTGCTATTTAAAAGATTTATAATGCTAGGCATAGACAAAATTTTAAACGACACCAGAGGCTTCTGTTAATTCGATGTATTTGAATGACAGTTCAAATACAAAAATTTAATATTAAATTATACCTTGTTATATATAAATACGGTCAATTTGCGTATCGTATTAACATCACATATGTTATGAAATAAAATTCATAAAGAAGAACTATATTTTCCAACAAAATACTATTGAGATTAATATAAATAGAATACAAGTTTTTAATCGATTTCAAATTTTATTACTAGTTGAACTAATTATCGCTTTAGAGTTTAACAACTTTTCTCCAATATACGCGATAGTACGCACATTAAAGATAACAATAAAATTAATATACTTTGCCTATCAATACTCCATTAATTTGCTTACACCTGTAATTATAATTTCGTGAAGATTGCAAGATCTGTTAACACGTTTCAACATAAGTACGAATAAGACAATGCCAGAGTCCAACACACATTTTGTAATTTTTATACATATGTATGTATGCGCCTAGAGAAATGAGACATTGAAAGGGGTTCATATATTAAATTTCTAAAAATTGTCTGAAGTACAACTGCAGTCAAATGCCGAAAATATTTCACTATTTTTATATCGTCTTATATACCTTTTTACCGATATTTAAAAGAAAAGGAAAGAAAGAAAGAGAAAATAAAGTAAAATATTAGATTAAAGAATGACGGAATGATAATTTATAAAGTACGATTTTATTATTGATGCGGTATTGATTATCCATGCAGCAAATCCTGAAACAATGTTACGACAAGAGATACCATTGAATTAATTTCTACTGTAAGTTCAACCAAAGTAGAATACAAAGCTTTGCATGGAATCAGTGAGTACTAACAATAAGTTTTCGAGAACCATAGCAATCTTAAAACAGATTTCTTTTGAATATATTATCTATCGTGCGAAAAATTAACGAGAAACAATATATGTATATCGAACGAGTGCTTGTAGCTAGAACAAGTATAGAAGCTGTGTTATAATGTTTAAGATGATGAAATAAGTCTTGAAGAATGTTTTAAGATTCTCGAGATACTTCAATAGAATATTCATACGTCGCAAATGATTTGACATATTTTCATGTTTAAATATAAATAGTTCTGATCTGTTATTCAAGTTATGAAAGGAACCAAGTCGTATAATCTTATATGAATCAGAAGGATTAATGAAAGAAAATATTAGAAAGTTTTTTACGATGATAACTAATAGTTACCTAATAAGTCGCACATTTTATATTAGGAACTGTTGACAACGACCAAGCTCGGTCACTTCGTATAACGTTCATCCGCTCATTCGCATAGTTCGTTCGTACATTCAGCACATAAACAATGAAGATGCGTACTATATTTGTCTCGATAGATTTTTCGCAACAATTGTTAAAGACAAAATTTCATTTCTTCAAAACGATTTGATTTTGTACTTTTTTTTTTCTTTTTTTATAAAGATAGGTTTTGGTAGATCTCGCATCTGATGCTCTTAAATTATGTAAAAAAATACAGTGAATATTTTCGTTAAGAATAAATATCTTTAATGAGCGAGCAATTAAAGAGTAAGGTACGTTTTTAACGTGTGTAACGTCGACGGTACATTATACCGTAAAAATTCATACAATTCTTAACGAGATCGAAATATCGCTAGAAGCCTGATCTGGAAAAGATCATATGCTCGATATAAGTGTAACGTGCAAACGATTAAATTTATAAACAATCGACTCTTCCCATCATTAGGGATTCAAAAACTGTTAAGTGTTTGTCGTTGTATTAATATCGCCTTTTTCCCCTATTAATAAAAACACGTCCATATTATCTTTTCCTTTAACATAGACTTGGCCACGTGGCTCGAACTCGTATCGTTCCGAGAGTATATCTAAAGAGTTCTTGGCCACTTGTATTCTTCCAGCGACTCCAGTCGAATCCATTCTAGATGCTATATTTACAGCGTCACCCCAGATATCATAGTACAACTTTGTTGCCCCGATCACTCCAGCAGTTACGTCGCCATAATTAAAGCCAATTCTCAAGATTAATTTGAAACCTAGCAATTCTCGATTGAAATCGTTTATTACTTTATGCATCGCCATGGCAAAATCTATTAATTGAAACAGATGCATATATTCATGTTCACTTTGTTGCCTAACTTGTGGGTTTAAACCGCTTGCTGCCATAAATGTGCTACCGATGGTTTTAATCTTTTCTACGTTCGAGAATTCTGGCTTTTCTAACAACTCGTCGAAGTCACCAATAAGTTCGTTAAGCACACGCAAATATTCTTTTCCACCCAAATAAGATTCATCATAGAGTTCATTAAAGTTCATTATGCTCGCAAAAATAATCCCTACAGCTTTATGATTTTGTGAATATTTAGCAGTGGTTTTTAATTGATCAGCAACATATTTTGGTATAATGTTGTGTAAAAGCCAATCGGCTTGATTTTTCATAGATTGTACACGGCTTTTGTCTCGTGCGGCTACCGCGTTTCCGTGAAAGCTTAACCGATAACTAATTTCAAATTCACGATTTAAAAACCAAACTAACAAAAGTAAAAGTATCAGATCTAAAAAAATCTCGGAATTGTATAATCTTTTATGATATCTGATCTCTGCCTCTCTTAATCTCATAAGGGCGGGCTTCGTTGTGGAATTTAATAACAAATCAGGAGTATTATCGAATCCGTTTTTAGCCATAATTTTGTTCAATTGATTGCTGATTAAGCCAATGGCATGTTTATTTATCATGGCTTGTGAGTAATTGAGCGAGTTATTAACGAATTGATCACCGAGATTTTCTTGATCATATAATAGATGGTACATTACAAGATAAAGAAACAATGCACCCATGAATGTTACCAAGAAATTTTTCATCCAGCAATTGAGTTGCGTGAAATTACAAAAATGAACTATACCAACAACGATTAAGTAACCATAATAATATTCGAAATTGTTCAAATTATGAAAGTTACTGCACGTATAATTGAGAAGAATTGACGTAATCGGTAAGCCGACAAGAATTGCGCCGCATATATGCCAAGGGTACCATTGTGAAAAGAATTTGAATATTCGCTGTGTCAACGTTGCATGGACCATATCCGGATATAAAAGTTGACGAACACAAAGCAATACCGCTATAATTTGAATGGTAGCAGCAGATACAAAAAAAATCATATAATATAACGTTGGATCGCAAATTAAAAAGAGCGATACTGTAACGGCAGTATAAACCAACGCCGATATCAGAATATCAAAGTATGTATTGAATCTCGAGGTAGCCAGAGTAGGTGGATTTCCACTGATACATTCGCTAACCTTATGAGCATTTTCTCTATACTCCTTTTCCATTTCTTTGTTCTTGAAAAAGAGTGTCATACTCGAAAGTGGAGGTTTCACGAAGTATGATCGTTGAGAACTTACATTATCTTGAACGCACCTTCATGAAAAATAAAATCATACGAACTATAATATAATTTTTAAACCTATAAAGTGAAGTTGATTTACCTACCTGATTAACTGCAGGTCAGATTGTTTTCTTAATTTGTGAAAACATGCACCAAAGGTATCCGTGACTGCTGGAGGAAATGGATAGGGTGGTACTGAAGACGACGGCTCGGGAACAGAGTTTAATGTCGAACTAGAAGTATAATAGCCACTCACTCTGTGTGCTAATAAATCTCCTTGAGCCATGCCGTTCATCAAAAATAACTAAAATATGAAAATTAACTGCAGGAGGAAAGGGAACATGCTGACTATTATTGAAACTTTATTGTATTGAAGTATCTCTAATATAATTTCTATCATTAATTATAAGTTATACCTGCTGCTGTATACTACTACGTCTGCTATTACTTCTAATTCCGGAATCTTTCCTACTGCACATAGAAGAGGCACGACTGAGTGGCTCTTGACCAGACAATAAAGGACTAGAAGGTACAGGATTTGGATCCATTTCAATCTCATTTTGAGACGTATTCTGTAAAGAAATACAACTTATATACGAATGAGATAATGCAGCTGAAAATTAAAGCAAAATCTTTTATCGACACGATTTTGACCTGCCTAAATCCATTGCGATCTTCGTATGATTGAGATTCAATTTTTGATTTGTCGACAATAATTGCTTTGGGTTCTTCCATTTCTAAAGGTGTCATTTCCTCGGTAGTTCGTTGTCGTTGTAAATATTTCCACGGCTTGTTTCGCGCTTTTTTCTTTCCATAACTGGCAACAGATATCGGACTTTTATTTGCGTTCCCCTTTTCATCTGCGGTATCAGTATCTCCGTTTTCGGAATCTAGAATACTTGGCAAAGAATTTGCTTTCATTCTATAATTACTTGTATTAGTAACCATATGGAGGTAATGATATTTGGATTTAGATTGGCTATTACAAGAGGCCAGACGATGACGCGATTGCATCAAAGGCGATATACTTGTTGGAGATGTAATATTCATTATGAACTGATTGGTGAAATCTGATTTTCGGCCTTTGATAAAATAAGTTTTAATACCTGCAATACGATACATATTTCTAGAAAGTTTTATACGATTAAATACACTCAGACAACTTTTCTATTCATAGGAGTTTTCTACTCCTATATAATATATCATATGTCAATACCATTTATTAAATCCCCTTCCTCTGTAATATATCGATCATCGAGGAAATTTAATGTTTTCTCACTTAGGTGAACCCTTCCTGGTTTTCCCGTGCTTTCCAGTTTGTTTGCTAGAGTTACATCATTAGACCAGACATCGAATTTAAATCGTTTAGTACCTACTATTCCACAGAGTACAGTCCCAGTATGCACTCCGACTCTCATATTAACGCCTTCTCTTCTCTCAATATCAAACTGTTTTATAGCTTCTATCATGGCTATAAAAACACACATTAATTATTTTTCATATAAATGTTTCATTTCTATAATTCAGTAAAAAAGGAAGAAAATATACCTAATCCCATTTCAATACAACATTTTGCATGATCAGGCCTTGGTTCTGGGCATCCACTTACACAGTAATAACAGTCTCCCAATGTAGAAATTTTCTCACATCCATGATGTTCACATAAATCATCGAATCTTTCAAAAAGATCATTTAAAATGCCTACCAACTCTTCTGCAGTCTTATTGGAACTCATTCGCGTAAACCCAACAATATCAGCGAATAGGATACTAACATTTTCCATTGAATGCATATTAAATGGTCGAAACAATGAGCGAATATCTGTATTATTGGACGGTATCGAACCTTTTTTTAAAGAATCCTCCCGTTCTCTTTCACGTTCACTTTCTGCCATTAACCAATCTGCGACTTTAGGCGGCATTACTGAATGAATCATCTTCTCTTTAAGTTGTTTCTCCATTTCGAGCTGACGCCGGACCAACAGTGATTGCCCGACCTTCATAAAAGTACCACGCATCCTTACAAAAGTCATTATTAAAATATGTATACCTATCAGATGAATGCAGATCTGCATTAAGATTCTTATTCCAAGACTCGTAGAAAAATAATCGTCCGAAAATGATCGGTTAGATATGTTGCTACTTAACAAATAGTTTGACATTTCACCATTTTTATGAGTTAGTATACTTTCTTCAAATATCGAAGTTGCGTTGTTTACACCTTTTGAGACTAAATTATTAGACGAAGCGTTTATGGTGGAATTAATACTAGCTATCGTTGATATTATAGTGGAATTTAAGTTCTTGAAAATATTGGTATCATTCAAAACTCCAGATATCCTTCCAACTATATTTTCTTGATTTGACTTTATTCCAAGAGCAGATAACAGTTTTGAATCCTGTGAATACGATACTAATTTCATACTTGCAGTTGTAGATTCGTTGTCACCGTGCATCACATTAGAAAATTGATTGATATTAAAGTTTTTCAGAGTGGCATCATTTTCTATCGAGGTATTTAATAAAATATATTTGCTAAAAAATTCTTCTCTTGCACTTTTTGTACCATATAGGTAAGCAGTCAAAAATTCAAATAGAAAAGAATAAACCATCGATATTCCCACACAAGCATATAGTGGCATTGGCAAGACAGTGTAAATCAATAACAAAATCTCAGAACAGAGTGCAAAATGTCCGACTAGAGTTAAGCCATCTATATAGGGTGGTACTATTGTGAGAAAAAGTAAAGACAGGATGCAAAGCATGGATGCAACTCCTAATGAAATTGGTAACACATAACTTTTATAATAATCACTATGTGTTAGATACAAGACTGCTGATACCATTGCTCCAATAGCAGTGAATACTGCTGCTATAGCTGGCCATGTTGTAGTATTGTATTCTGCTCCAATTACAACAAAATATGCCAGCCATGTTAAAGAAACCAGTAAAATATATGTTAGAGCATACCTAAAAAATAATATATATTAAGATTTGCTTCTATAAATTTAACAAGTATACAACAGTGTATTATATACCGGAATCTTAATCTAATTTGTGGAAAGGCACTCCTTTTAAATTGTTCTTCAAGTATTTCTGAATCAAATCTAGGATTCCACCAAGATCTTGGGGCTGCACGTTCAAATGGTACTGGAAGGCTAATTCCACAACATCCAAGTCCTTGTCCACTGTGTGCCAAATATGTTTGTATATATGGTGCTAAAGATATATGAATTTCATCTGTAGCATCTTCGCTATCATCCTTAGCTCTTGTAAAACTAACAGATGAGCTTCGTTTTCGATTTAAAGGAGGAGTCATACTTGACATTTAAATTGCACTGAAACCATATATGATCTAAATTCATATATATTATAAATTATACAATATACATATATTATAAATATAAATTTACATATTAAAAATAAAACTAATTTTATTACAATACGTGTATTAAAAAAAAAGAGGAAACAAACACAATTACAACATTACAATTGTAACAATACAATTTAATAAATACATTATGATTTAATTTCATAGAAAATTATTATTACAAAATAAAACATTATCTAAGAACATATTCTACTAATGTATTATTTTCTGTATTCTATTACAAAACAATGATTTCCAGTAACAATCAAATTTTTAAATTTTTGCATTCTTCGTGATACAAATAAACTTATAAAAATTATATTCCATATAGGATTTATACAATTATTAAGAAAAGGTGGTTATAGATCATTTCTTTCAAATGACAGCATGCTCTTTAACTTTATAACACTATGACATGATTCTTTAATAAAAATAAAGTACATGTATAAGTATGATAACTTTAATACCAAGAAACTTACAGCCAGTCAATTCACCTTGATCACTGGCGAAATCGCCACAAAACTAAGAAAATCATCCTCCCCGCTGACATCGGAGGTTCTTCCTGAAATCAGCTCGCTTCAAAAAATGCCATTTTCATTCTTTTTGTTTGGTATTCTCAGCGTTACCGAGAAAAATTAATATTATACGTATCAGTAACAGTTCAATCGAATTTTTCTTGTAATCAATTTATTATTGTGTATAATTAAAAATTATTGTTTGAACGTTTCGAATTTTCTCTTCCGTAATGCACCATGGCCATCTTGAATCTATCGATGACAGCGCCCACGATTAGAAAGCTCATGCGTTAAAAATTAACTCGTGCTTTACAGATAATAAGCTAAACTAGGCTGAACTAAACATACAGAGATTCGATATTCGATATGGGGAAATATTTACCGCGAAGTTCAAGACATTGTTATATAAGACATTGTAATGTATATGCAACCTTAAATGATATAAAATTTATATAATAAATATTATATATATATATATATATACAATACACAGTAACTATACAAATTGTATTTGTACGTATCCTTATTTTTGTCAAGTTTATCATTTATATCAAGTTTTTGTAGACATGTAAAAATACTACTAAATAATACGAAATTTAATATACTTGGATTTATGATTAATTGGTATTTTTATAGATACCATATATATAGTATTATATACATAGTAAACATATGTATAATCTGCATAAAATACAAGAAAAGTGTAAATATAAAGAAGTTCATTTTGTGTTTCTGTCATATTCAAAAAATATTCAAATACTTTGTTTCTTTCAGGTGGGGGTGCTTATGGTGGATTTGAGATTTTAGAAGTTCCTGTAATCCAAGCTATGAAAGACTCTGAAATAAATAACACTGTTTAGGACTGATGTAGTGTGACTAAATAGGAAGCCATGCCAAGAAAAATGTTTAAAAATCTGGTTTAGATAGAAATTTGACAAATATTCAAATACTTTCGTGGTGAATACTAGTAAAAAAGTTATAGCTAGTTTTAGCCATCTAACGGCAGTAGGCTGAACTAGTTATAGCAAGTTTTCTCGATTTGCAACATACATCTGAAAGACGTGGCGAAATAAACAATCTTGTACAAGTTGCGAACAAACACTCCAATATGACACCAGTACTTGGTAGTCTACAATCTATCGGACCTAATACTCAGGCATCGACTACTGTGCCTGATGTACAAAGTGGAAATTCAGTAGCACAAATATTACAGCCTCAGACACAATCTCAACAAACGCAATTTGTATCACAACCTCCAAAACAGCAGGTAGTACAACAACCCTCTACTCAACAACAAACACAACAATCACAACAGCAACAAAGTTCCTTCAATGATTTTCCACAGGTATGTTTATCATTGAACAAAAATGATAAAATTGTTTTTATTTAATTTTTTATATTGTTTTGATTCCAGTTTCTGACTAAAACAAGATTACAAGATCTAGTGAAAGAGGTAGATCCCACCGAACAGTTAGATGATGATGTAGAAGAAATGTTATTACAATTGGCAGATGATTTTGTTGAAACAACTGTAAATGCAGCATGCTTATTTGCTAAACATCGTCATGCGAATACCGTAGAGGTAAAGGATGTACAGTTACATTTAGGTAAGTTATAAGAAGTAATAAAATAAGTAACTATTCAGTGCAATATGTTATTAAATGTGTTTACACGAGCTATTGTTTAATTTTCTTAGAAAGAAATTGGAATATGTGGATCCCTGGTTTTGGCACAGATGAAGTACGACCATATAAACGTGCAACAGTTACAGAAGCACATAAACAAAGATTGGCACTTATACGAAAATCGATTAAAAAATATTAGTCCTTCTGTACACTTCATTCTGTATTGTTATCTTATCCTAAACTGATGATTCTTCTATATTTCTTACATGACAATATATTTTAGGGTAACATAAATAACTAATATTTGTAAAAAGAGAATAAATTATTATTATACAATAAGTTATATATAGTTTTTGCAATGTATATAACTTTAAGTACAGAATGTCTTCAATTCCGTATTAAAATGTTATTTCTCTGAAAAGAGTTAATAAAACGTCCTCATTATAATCCTCTATGTCCTTGATCAAATGTTAAATTAAATAAAATCTTTTGTTTCTAAAATTTATTTGGTATCTTAAATTTATATGAAAGAAAATTTGTATGTAGAAAGTAAGGATTCATTTATTTCATTTCATTTCATTTCTGTAATAAAAATATTATAGTAACAAATAAGAATACGAAAATTTAATTAATGGTAATTATTCGTATAAAAGTCCATATAAAATTAATATATAAGATTTACAATTTTTAGTTTTAATTCTTTTTTCAGTATATTTTTCAGAAAATTATATTTTTGATTTTTTACCTTTTATGTAAAAAGAAAATGCAAATTAAGGAAATCATTCTGATATTCAAATTATGTTTAATGTCAGATAGTACTAGATTTAAATCACTAGTTTATCTGGTTACTCTTTGATTTAGTAATGACTGAAACAGAAGAAACCGGAACCTGCTTGCTCATCGAGCTGAATTCGTCAAAGCAACCAACATACATATCATAGTCCAATATATAAATCGTGATAACCTTTTTCTTTCAGGGACATATTGTGAGATATTACCATCTTGCTTATTGGAACAATTTTCGGACGGTACTGTTCATTCTTTTCTACCTGCTTCCTAAAATATATTTTATAATTTACTAGGTAATATTTTTAAATTGTTAGTATCCGAAAAGTAAACAGCCTCTTTTTTGCAAAATACTTGTTTTATCGTGAATCCAATGATCTGAACGCATATATGTTTTCATTTTCTCTCTGGTAGTTAAATATAAAAATTATACTAACCAAATTTTGTACATTCGTATATTATATTTTATCAGTTCAAGTAGGGTATTCTTTTGATAACTAATCAAAGTTTTTAAGAAAGCAATATTCGATTACAGTAGTTCCTCATACAATTCTGTATTTAGTAGAGAATAAATATATCGAAACTGAAATGTCAATTGTGTTGCAGATTGCGCAGAACATTATAGCAGATAATTTATCTCATTGAAATCGAATAAAATTAACACATTCTGAGTGTACAGAGCGTATATAATAATAGTGCTTGATATTTCTAAAGAAGATCTAGTGAAAAAGAATGTCTGCCAATAATGAAAGTACGAGTAACAACACATGTGTTGTATGTTACAAAAATGTTGATATTTATAGCATTGGTATGTGTGAACACCCTGTATGTTATGAATGTAGTACTCGGATGAGAGTGCTCTGTTGTCAAAATGAATGTCCCATTTGTCGTCAAGATTTGCCAAAAGTTGTATTCACAAAGGAGATAAAACCTTTTAGCCAATTACATAAAGGCAATTTGTTAGATACACGATATAACATCTATTTCGATACACCAGATATTCAAAGTAAATTTTATGAATTACTAGCTAATGTTTGCCATATTTGCAAGGAAAGACCTGTGTTTAGTACTTTTAATAGTTTGAAAGATCATATGAGACATCAACATGAGTTACATTACTGTGATCTTTGTGTAGAAAATTTAAAGGTAAATAAATATTATTTAATTTCAAGCTTATCTTAAAATATACATTAAGGATATTTTAAAGATTATTATGATTAATTAAATTTTTTAATTTTATTAAGTAATGCTTACTTTACCTATAACAGATATTTTCCCATGAAAGACGTTGTTATACAAGACCTGATCTTGCCCAGCATAGAAGAAAAGGAGATATTGATGACAAAAGTCATAAAGGACATCCATTATGTGAATTTTGTGATCAGCGATATATGGATAATGATGAATTATTCCGACACTTACGAAGAGATCACTTATATTGCCATTTTTGTGATGCAGATGGTTTACATCAATATTACAGCTCATATGATTATCTTCGAGATCATTTTAGACAAGAACATTTCTTATGTGAAGAAGGAATGTGTGCAGAGGAAAAATTTACAAGTGTCTTCAGAACTGATATAGATCTTAAAGCACATAAGGCAAGTGTTCATAGTAAACAACTGAGCAAGGCTGCTGCAAAGCAAGCAAGAATGTTAGAACTAGAATTTACATTAGCTCCACGTGGAGAAAATCGAATGAATAGGAGAGGAATGTTAGGCCCATCAACTTCTAGAAATTCAAGAGATTACAGTGGGAGAGATTATAATCTCAGGGAATATCAGCAAACAGTTACACCAAATTCTTCAAATGTATTTATGTCAAACAACGAACCTACTTTTGTACAGCAACCATCTGTTGATGTACAGAGTACAGAAGAATTCCCAACGCTGGGTAACACTGCACCTATTGTACCTACCTTAAATCAAAGTAAAGGGAGAGGTAATGTGACAATTCGTAGTACCATAAGACCCCAGCCTCTTGCTGTTACAGACGAAAATTTCCCTGCATTGGGACCGGAATCAGGAAGTACAAGTATTTCTAAAACTGTTAACTTCAGTGTATCCAGTAGTAATGCTTCAGGATTAAGCACACAGAGTCAGAAGAGTACAACTTCTAATGTATCTATTCAAGTAAATCATGAGCCAAATGGAACTGTTACTACAAAAGTTTCAGGTCCTAATATCAGAATTCGTCCTGCTCAGTTTTCGATGGAATCGTTCCCGGCATTGGGTTCTGCAGAACCTTCAACTAGTAGTAATACAAATTTGGCTCATTGGAAGGAAGTTTTACAATGGACTTGCTCTAAATCAGCATCTACATCGGCACCAAAACCTAAAAAGGTGGCCTCACCACCATTGATACCTTCTCCACCACCTATTCAATCTGGGGAAGATTTCCCTACATTATCCAAGTCATCTAAATCAAAGAAACAATCAACTATTACAGTAGTTCCTTCCTGGAGTCAAGCACAAAGTTCTAATAATAGTAATAATGCAAAAACGACTACTGATATAACAAAAGGAAAAACGAAAAAGAAAAAAGTTAAACAAAATTGTAATAACAATACTGCTAATGGGAATGATGGTAGTAGTTCGAAGACGAATGTAAGTACTGCTGTAGTAAAGAAAGAATGTGAGACACCTACAAGTTCACCCATTACGAATAAAACGCATGCTGTACAATCAAGTTCTCAGTCTATATCGAAATATGCAGATATTACTAACAGTGAAAATACATCAAAAAATATAAATGTTCAGCCTGTAAAGGAAATAGAACAAATTAATAAAAAGGAAAAGAAAAAACATAAAAACGCAGACAATGAAGCAGTTGTAAATACGGATATCGATAATAATGCTACTAACGGAGTACAGAGAAAGCGCACCGAATTAAAAATAGATAGCTTAAATTCCACTAATAGAAATGCCCGTCATTTAGAAGATTTTCCTGCTTTAAGTGGCAGTAGTTCTAAACCACCAGGTTTTACGAATCCACCACCTGGATTTGGAACAACAACTCCTCCACCTCCTGGTTTTTGTATAAAATATAATAGCATGGATAAGATAAACAATAGTAACGGATTGACCTTCACAAACAGTTCTGGAGAGAGTTATTCTATCTTGCCAGACAACAGTAAGCACGATAGTGCATATAATTATGTACATCCTCCCGAATTTCAGAAACGGAACAAATGTCTTGTAGCTAAAGTTAATGAGGTTTTGATGCAACATGATCAGATCGAGGAGTTTCGATATATAAGTGGACTGTTTCGTCAAGGAACATGTAACGCTCAAGATTATTATATGCATTGTCGTGAAGTTATGGGTCTTAGCGCTTTCGAAAACGTATTTTCAGAGCTTTTAGTCCTCTTGCCAGATATCGAAAAACAGCAGGAACTATTTAAAGTTCATAAAAAGGAGAGTGGCAATAAGATTAAAGGTTTGGAAATTTGTGCAACCTGTGGTCAAGTTTTAAAAAATGGTTCTGATTTTCGAACACACATGACTAGTCATACATTAGAGAATCATTTTCCAGCATTGGGTAAAAATAGTGTCCTGCCACAAAAAAATTCTTGGGTACGCAAATGAGTGTAGTTGTGTTCCTTTAATTAACTTACAAATTTTGCCAAGGTTCTGTAAGCTATGAATAAAGGAACTGCTGAATAAATTATTTTTATGAATGGCATCAGTGTAAGATAATCATAATTAATTTGAAGTTACTGGTAAAATATATTCTAAGTATCAGCTTTTAGTATTAAAAAGATAGTTTGGACAAATTAATTACTATGTACTTGGTATTTGTACAATGACCTGCATGACTGCTGCCTAAAATGAAGAAAATTTGTTATTAAATTGTTGTATGCACTAATAATTTTATGAAATGCATATAGCAAACAAAGTCAATAATTCTGTGTATGATAACAAATTTTATGTAAATGAGTTTAAACAATTTAACACTTCTGACACATTCTGAACAAAATATTCATATACGAATCCTATACTAAAATATTTTAATTGGTGCCCTATTCTGTCATATATTAAAACTACTGTGTATATATATATATATATATATTACTCATAAGTAGGAAATATATTTCTGTAATTTATTCATTGTCTTTTATGAAGTAGAAATGGAAAAAGATTTTATGATACGTAAAAGTAACACTGCATATTAACAAATTATTTGATACGTTATACATTATACAGTGCACGTATGATAATGTACTGTTTCGTACTGTAATAAAGTTATTACATTAAGTTAAACAAGACTACAAAACATGCTTGTCTATTATATCTTCCTATTTTATAAAATATAGAATTTTAATTCCTATAACAAAAGAAGATAACAAAGGTAAAACACAATTGTAAATTTATAATTTATATATTTATTTCTAAATTTTTTCATTAATTTATAACTGTGATTCTTTACAATGTAAATCATATTACAAAAGAAGTGATAAAATTACGAATAAGGGAACAAAGGTAGATATTTTAAATGTTTACTCTTATAATTTACTGTTAGTATTATTCATTTTGTAATTTATTATCTATTCGAAAAACAGCAGAGTAAAAACTGTATGTTAGGTAATATATATGATATTTAATTTTTAATTTACTGCATAGACGCAGAGTAAAGTGCATGAATGTATAGGAATTTATTTCTACTTCTTTCTTTTTTTTTTTTCTTACAGTAGATACTGTTAGTAATAGATTAAACAAATGACATCTGTAATACATTTTTATCCAAATAAAAACAATACATGTGTCAAATTTAATGAAGAAATATTCCATATTTATTTCAATCTGAAGATACACTTTTTAGGTAAACTCACAACTCTACTGATGATAAGTAACATACAGATAATATATAATTGATAAATTTATACACTTGTCTGATTCATGTTTTATTTTTCATTCGCAGCTTTGCTTTTAAAGGAAAATTTCAGTTTGAAAATAAAACCTGTTTCAGCATATAGCACTGACTCAGACAGTCTTTAGTCCTGAGTCAATCAAGTTATATTCTATTATTTCAAGTAGTTTCCTTTCTTAAAAATTACAATCACAGTGGTATTAAATCGTACACATAGTGCGTAATCTGACAAAATGGAAATTGCAACCTGTCTTCTACGTCCATGCTCAATGAATAAATTGTTCATGAAAATTATGAATAACGACAGTGCTTTATCACTTTTTAGCTAGTTCATTACTCAACCAATCGAGTCCTTCGTAAAGTCCATGTCCTTGAGTAGCACAAGTGCTTTGAATGTACCAATGACGTCCACGTAAGGAATTTAGCCCCAATTTGTCTGTAAGTTCTGCTGCAGACATGGCATTTGGTAAATCTTGTTTATTAGCAAAAACTAAGAGAACTGCATCTCTCAATTCATCTTCTTTTAGCATGTTTGCTAATTCACGTTCTGCCTCTCCAATACGTTCACGGTCATTACTGTCAACAACATAAATGAGACCTTGTGTGTTCTGGAAGTAGTGTCTCCATAGCGGTCTGATTTTATCCTGACCACCAACATCCCACACCGTAAAACATATATTTCTATACTCAACAGTCTCAACATTAAAGCCAATGGTAGGTATTGTTGTGACAATTTCACCAAGTTTCAATTTATACAATATGGTAGTTTTTCCAGCAGCATCCAAGCCCACCATTAATATTCTCATTTGCTTTTTACCAAAGAGCCGGGTAAGTAGGCTGCTAATTGTTAGGCCCATTTTGTTTGGGAAGACACTAAATTAGCCTGAAGTTACTTAAACTAATACCCTTCCCCTTGGGATAATATTATTGGAACTGCGTATTATTTTACGACGTTTATGATGCCGTTAACAAACCTTACGGAGGTTATTCCGGAAATAGTTGGCAAAATTGGCCACGCACACCAACTCCTAAAGTACTGATCGAAAATGCGATGATAATATTGCAGGACTTAAAATAACCATTTCTTTTTGCAATATTTAATTGTAAGCCTTGAAAACGTAGATAGATATGGTCATAAAATACACTGAATTATTATTTCAACACCCAATTCATGAGTCACAATATACGTACCAAGAACAGAATGCAACACAACGCATATTCTGTCATGTAACCTATTAACTATATAACCAAGCGCGTAATTCAAAAGCAACGTGTTCTTATTTATATTTAAGGAATTTGTAAGAATATTTTTATTGTAAAATTACCGTAATAAATGACCGTTTTCTAATAATTCACGAATGATATTACACAAAAATGGTCAAATGATTTTTATAGCTCTGCCAACTTATAGCAATACACTTACGTTGTTTTCGGGAAGAAAAAGCAAGGAACAAGAATATGGAGTTGCTTATATTTTTATCAATGTCAAAATTTCAATCAACAATTTGTGCATTAAATCTGCATTAAAATAAATCTACACATTAAATTATATCTACGAATATATAAACATAATATGAAATTAATCATTTTTTCATTCACCGTTTGTATTTTTATTTTATCTCTCACTTGTTTGATAACGTATTATTATTTTTAATTAATATATAATTTAAGATATTTATTTGAAAATTACTTTTTATTCCTTTCTTCGCAGGATCTATTAACATTAACGATACAAATAATTTATTATTAATTTTTCACAACTATGACAAACTATTTCACAAATTATTAAGAAGGCAAAAAGAAGAAAAAAATAGTGATAGAAGATTGACTTCTCTACCTAGATAGATTTGAAAATTAAAAATCATTATAAAATACCAGTCTTTTGACTGAAGATAAATATCTCGTTCTTTAACCGTTACAAAGTTTTATTTGTAAAACACAAATAAGAAACTGCTCGGAGACGTAGATATAAAAGGAAGAGAAATCTCTTCTCTTGTTGTTTATATAACATTTTTCTCTTTTGTTGCTATTTTATCTATTTTCATTAAATTTATTCTATTTCTTATGCATATTTTATAATAATAATTGTTTATTCGACCAGTCGCGGAGAGACGCGATTGCTAGGAAGTACGTCAACAGGAGTCGTAAATTCCCGTTATGATTAAACAATCGACGCCACGAAACTGATCGATCCTCTATTTTGATTAGGATAATAGAGGTAGTTTAATGAGTGTAACACTTGGTTAACAGTTCAAAGATATTATATATTTCCAATAACTTTGTAAATAAGATAGTTACGATGGTGCGTAGATATGAATGAAGTAGGTGAATGATTGAAAGGTGGGAACCCGGGAAAAAGAGATGTCGATTGCTGTTACGTCGCGTGGGGCATCTGCACACCATCCCTCGCTACCTGGCAGCCAACGGCCATCCTACGGTCGTCCCGATTCTCAATAGACCCACGGACCCACCATAAAACGTTAACTCTTAGTTTGATTATTTCCAGACATGTTTGCCAGTCAAGTTACGTGTCTGGAGAATTTTCTAATTCTATAAGTATTTTCAGTTTATGGCTGGGTCTTGGAAAAGTCCTTGAATTTATTAGGTGCTCTTAAGAATCACGGAGAAAGCGGACAGTTCCTAGATGGGAAAGGCTAACACATGTCATTCGGAAAAGGCTGTTTTCTCGTCAGGAACAAAGTCCACCCCCGCTCTACGTTGGTGGGAGACTTCTTCATCTCCTGTTCATTAGAGTGGGTCATAACCAATCGGCATCGCGGATCATTACCCTCACTTCCTGGACGAAAAGTGTGAACAACGAATCCGCGTTCTTCGGTCAAAGGGCACACCCACACCAAGCTTTCCTCCGAGGCACCACAAGGGCAGTTCAGGCAGTCGCCTTCAACTCTCGATCATGTCTTAACTGAACTGTCTTACCAACCCCGGTACAGTCAACTACCGTCAATTCATATTCGGAACGGTCAACTACTGCTTCCTTTAACAACGGCACGTATTCTTCGCCGTCAGAACAGTCAACATATATCTGTAATGGGTCTCTACCCTTAATACAATCATTCACCTACCTTGTGCGCGTGTAACAGTGTAATTATCTTCTATATCAAGTTGTTGGAATAAACCGGATTTTATGTGTTAATTCACTATATCTCAGTTTAACTACCCTTATTGTCCTAACAGAAGTAAGGGGGTCGATCATTTCGTGGCGTCGATTATCAGATCTTAACGGGAATTTACGACTCCCGTTGACGCGCTATCTCGCGATCGCGTCTCTCCGCGAACGGTCGACGAAACAATTGCTCTAACGTCGATGAACTATTGAAGTCCGATGACGATGTTATCGCAAAGGAAATCTCTTGCTCGGTGGTGTTCGCCCCACCGCTTGTCGCTTGATAGAATGCCGGAATATGGGAAAACCCACGTTTCTCAAATTTTTTGCAGAGCAAGGAACCTCTTGACTCGAAGACGTTTAATGCTAATTGATGGTCTTAACGATAAATCAAAAAGCCTCGTTTTATGACAGTTCCTTTGTATTATTGCTGTTCCTTATTTCCTTAGGATGTTAGAAAGTAACAATAATTCAATTCGAATTCATAAACTTTATATCCATTAATATAGATTAAATTTGCATTCATTAAAAAAGTTAATGGCACACAAGAAAATATATTAAATATTTATAACGTAGTGGTTGTATACTAATTTCTTGAATATTTTTTCAGTAAGTGATGAAATTACTTAGTCTAGTTCCTTATGCAAGATGTAGAAGATTAAACGTATATAAGAATTCAAGGTATATAAGGCGTTATCGCTGTAACGGAATTTTCCGATAGCTTCGCGAAATAAAATGTTATATCATCAAAGCGTAAGGCTGACATGCTTCATGTATCATCGATGTCTTTATGATCCTTTCGCCGAATATTCGGAAGAAAGCATGCGTGGCAATAGCCATGGACGTCTAATTAACACGTACGTAGTAGGAATATCGATGGCAAAAAAGAAAAGAATCCGTTCGATGCAAAAGACTCATTCGAGTCAAGTGCGAAAGGTTTAGCATAACAGCGAAGCAAACATATTCGAGAAGCGTGATCGTTATGATTATTGATTATTGACTGCTAATTGTTAAATAGACTTTATTGTTGAACATCGAGAGTATTTCTTGGGCACTTACGCTTTACACTGAAGAGAAAAGGTAAGTGGCTGACCAATGATGTCTGAATCTACTGGGGAAAGTATATATTTATACATAGATTTGAATAGTATTGAAAGAATAAATAATTTTTGTTCATAATTATCTTTTATATTAATTACGCTTTACACTACCTCACCGCGTTTACACTGAAGAGAAAAGGTAAGTGGCTGACCAATGATGTCAGAATCTACTGGGGAAAGTATATATTTATACATAGATTTGAATAGTAGTGAAAGAATAAATAATTTTTGGTCATAATTATCTTTTATATTAATTATCTCATAAATATCTTTTACGTCTTATTCAGAGGATTAACATTTTTAAGAATCTGTAAATTATTTTAAATATCGTATTTATTTCTACATTCGCGTTTAATATACAAGAATCGCACGGGAAATATTTCATAATTTTATTTATTTTATTTTTTAATTTTTTCTGACTTTTATGTTAATTGATGGTTAAGACTAATAGTATTTTAATATGATATAATTAAAAAGAAGAATAATTTAAGAAGAATTATAAGACTTTTTCTAAAATATGCATACAATATTTTTCGGCGTTTAATTTTAGTTTGCTCTTTTATTTTCTGAGAAAAATTTGTACTCTGCCTTGCCTACCGTGACAAAATACAAGTACAAAGAAAAGGCTATCTGAAGATCAGATGACAAATAAAATCAGTAATAGCAAACAATAACAGCTGTTACACCCCTAATCTTGTTATAAAACAATCCATCCCTCGATCAAGATAGCCACCAGCTGTCAAGACATAACAACGCAGGCCCATAATAATTCTAAGGAACCGCCACAAAATTTAGTATTTTTGACAGTCCATTGTTACAAACATTTTAAAAGAAGTTCCTTAGGGTTATTGCTCATTGCGATAAAACACGAGAAAAGCTTTCCCAACTCTACCCTCGAGTAACCGTTGGTGGAGAACGGTCAATACTCATCAATATTTTCGTATAAATATCGCCGTCACAGATCATATTTTTAATTGCTATTGTCTTTTCGAATAGAATACATCTCGGTGTGTTAGTCAATTAGTCGACATTTAAACTTGTTATCTCCAAAACTCAGACAGAAAGCGTCTCAGAGCGTTTTGTGTAAAGTCGTTATAAAAGGAAAAGTAAAGCATATCAAATTTGACAATAATTTTGTATTCCGTACATGGTATTATTCTGTGATAAATATTTACCCTAGAAATGTCGATTTAAAAAAAAAATTATTAAAAAAAAAAAAAATAACGGACATAGAAGAAGACTGTTCAGTGTGCGATGAACAAGAAACTTCAGCAACTGAAAACGGCGTGGAAACACATGAAAAGCTATTTACAACCAAATCAGAGTTGAATATTAAAGACGGCATTTTATCTTATCATTGATCACCGTATAAGGGATCATATAATAAAATGTACGGAAGAAGAAGCATTTGGAGTATTGGGGACTAAGAGGGAGCTAGATGCAACAAAACTAGATGCATTTATTGCTCTGGTATATGTCCGCGGTGCATATCAGGCAAAAAATTTAGATGTCTCATATTTGTGGAATAAAATTTGGAGACCTGCATTTTTTTCAAAAACAATGAGCAGCAACGACTTTGCTGAAATTATGAGGTTTATACGATTTGATAAGAAGAACGAAAGGAGCCAACGTTTACGAACCAATAAATTTGCTATGGTATCTACAGTATGGGGCCAATTTGCAGGGAATTCATAAAATTGTTATAAACCTAGTGCATACATTACTTTTATATAAAGAATCGCGGGAAAAAAATCATGTAATAAAAGTATCAATAAATTCAGATTCATTACTACAAAAAAATTGTCAAGTAAAAAGTTGTAAAGGTTACAAAATTACGAAAATTTGTTTAAGATGCGGAAAATATTTATGCGATAAATGTACATTTGATAATAAGATAATTTGTAAAAAATGCTGCAAGGTTGAATAAGATATATCTCCATATAAATAAAAGTGTAATTCTATTTAAGTCTATAATTGAAATGAAACAAAAGTAAATTTGGACGAAATTTTACGAAAGTTCATCATTTTATATACATTTAGTTATAAATTAACCATTATCTAAGTTAAATCATAAAAATTACTTCTTTAATTACCGGTCACTTTGACCGCACACGGTAGGAATAGGCATACACGAAGTGTCGGTAGATTTAGTGTTAAAAGTATCTGATGAAACCAGAAAGGATGGTAAAATATCAAAGGGAAACATGAGAAAGTTACTCTTAGTTAGTAAGTTAATCTTAGAAGGTAATAGATACATATCAAGAATGGGAATTAATTTAGCGTTACATTATTCAAAAGGCTTAATCCTCAGATAATTCTTTCTAAAATAAACACTTATGGAAATTTGGTGAATTTAAGTATAGAGGTAAAAATGTGATTAAATTCTTTGTAAAGAGATACAAGTTAGCGTGAAGTAGTTACTAATAACTTGATTGAGTACACCAATAATATTTTCTTTAATCAAAGAAGAAGATAAATCGTCTAATCCGTTATATTTTTTTGTTACTTAAATTTAGATTAATATCAAGTGTCATGAGAAGTTATCACTGGGAAGTGTATACTTCATAAGCAATAACGACCTTTGTTTCTGTAGTGCGTTTATTCCAACATCTTCAACAGTGCAATAAAAGATAGAGAGTGTGAAGAAAATTAGAAGACCGTTGAACGTTGAAGTTTCGAGATCTTACGAAAATGATCATCGCGATATTGTTCTGCTTGTTTCTTTTCGTCAGTTTGCACTACATTATTTTACATTATGGAAAATATGGAAAAATAGTGAATTCGTTACCAGGGCCTTCGACATTACCTATTATCGGGAATATACATCATGTCCTAATTTCATCAAGTAAGAAGAAAAAGCAATTATATTTCTAAATAAATTTTATTTTATTTGAAAATTTGAACAATTTTATTTGACTTGAATAACAAACACGTTTGAAGTAATAAGCTTCGTTCATATTTGCTATGTATTATAGGTGATCTTTGGGCCTATTTGAATAAAATGAGCGATCAGTATTACCCAATTTTTAAAATTTGGAGTTTCACATCTGCACTTATTCATATTCGTCATCCAAACGATTTGCAAGTAATTAGGAAGAATACTGAATATTTATACTATTATTTATGATATTTAGACGCATTATTTCATCATTGTGAGAAACTTAATTAACATTCTTTTACAATTCTAATTAATTCCACGTAACTAAAGTTTTAATAGACATTAAAAAGAGATTAAGTATTAAATTTTTTGCAAGTAAGTTAACTACATACGTTTCTCAATAATAGAGATCTATTAGTTTTTCTTTTTCGTTATCTAGATAATTCTCGGAAATCTGAAATTTACTGAAAAAGGTTACATGTACAAACTTCTGAGGCCTTGGTTTAGTACCGGACTTCTTACCAGTTCAGGTATTACTTTTATTTTTCGTTTACTACGTTTCTTTTTCTAATAAAATACTAATTTTCATTTTCGTTGAACCTATTCAACTTTATTCCGTTGCTGAATTTTAAACGCCAAGTGCAATTAAATAAATAAATAAATATAATCAGAAGGAATAAGTACACTTACGATATGTAATAAAAATCTATGAAATTTTTGAAGATGTAATTATCTTTTTTGCAGTACACAAATGGAAAATTCGCAGGAAAATATTGACATCTGCTTTTCATTTCGACATGCTTAACAGATTTGTTGACGTATTTGTAAAGGAAGCAGAAATATTGGCGATATCATTCAAGAGCGAAGAGGGATTAGTCGTGAATGATTTATTGAATAGCATTAACAAGCATACCCTGAATATAATCTGCGGTAATTTATGAATTGTATATGTATCGATTGATATGTATATATGAGATGTATGCAAATGAGACGTCGAAATAAGTTCTCTTTTAAATATATTGAAAAAGTTAGGAGAAATTGTAAATTTTTAAACTGTGAGATCTAGATTTAAAAAATAGAATCTTTTTAGATCTTTAGGAGTTTTTTAAGTTTCTAGAAATTTGCCAACAAGATCAATCGATAATTTTCCAGAAACTGCAATGGGAATTTCTCTAAAGGACAGAGATGAACTTCGGCACAAATATCTTAGAGCCGAGACTAGTATGGAAGAAGTCTTCGCGTACAAGTAAATAAATTTTGATAAATAATTTTTACATCCTATTATGTTATATAATGCATGCGATTACAATGATTTTTATAGAACTGCAAGGCCGTGGTTACTTTATGATTTCTTTCTCAAATTTGACCCTCAAGGATGGAGAGAAACTAAACTACTTGAAACATTAAACGCTTTCACTGGAAAGGTATAAATGTAGCTTTTAATCATATCTTTTCTTATAACAAGTTCATCGATCGTTTGTACATTGTACCATTTTTATGTCAACAAAGTTATCGACGATGAATTTAATATTTCAGCCCAATTTAATTCATATTATTCGTACGATAATGTAAGATTTTCTTATTGATTATTCTATATGATAATTTTATTGATCGCTAGATCTATTTATAATGGATTAAACAGGAAACGATGGTTATTTAACGCGAACTGAATACAGTAATGTGCTATAACTAAGACAACTAAATAGATAATTCACAACTATCGTTACGCTCTCTTTCACGCGGACCATCCTCCTCGACAACGCTGACAACACTCTGACTTCTCAATTCACTACTGCCTGTTAATTCGTCTTTCTCCCTTAAGCATCCCTTTGTCTCTTCTCCCTTTTCTCTTTCATCCCTTGTCTTTTCCGTGACCGTCCGCGGTCATGGCCACGTAGGCCTCTTTTCCGCGTAATTATTCGATCGAAGGACCGACGACACATTGATGGGGCGCTCAGTCCATTGAAATTTCCAAACTCTTTTTGCCTGTCGGCACTCAAGCTTTCTCGCAACATTGTTTATGGTTCACGCGATATTTCTTAGGCAATTTGTCCACGATACTACAATAACGAGTTCGATAATATGTTGTAGATAATTGAAGAGCGAAAAGAATATCACGAACAGAGCAACGGCCGATATTTAACTGATATCAACAAGAATTCAAACGATGATAGTGACAATGTTGAAAGTAATGACGTTGGAAGTATGTGAGATAAAAAGTTGAAGTACTTTTAAGAACATGTATAGCTTAACATTTTTTGAAATGTTTTTGTTTATGCATAGCACGTAAAAGGAAACTGGCTTTGCTTGATATACTGATAGACGCTTATCGAAATAATCAGATAGATGATGAGGGCATTAGAGAAGAAGTTAATACATTTATGTTTGCGGTGCGTTATACAGGCTTGTCTTTTATTTTTTACATTTAAACACGCTTGATATATATTTTTAATTCTTGTATAGAAAAATAATATCGTAATGGGTGACTTATGGAACATAATTTTATTTAATAGGGGCACGACACTACCTCAGTAGCTATTTGTTACGTTATAATGCTTCTGGCTGAACATAAGGAGATTCAGGTAACTTTTAACTTTCTGTCTTCAGTCTTATTTCTCATTATTAAACTACGGATTTTTATATATGCGTGGCAACAAATGCATAGAACGCGCTTAATTTGTTAAGTACAGTACTAGTTATAATATTTAATAAGTAAAATAGAACTTTGTTTGGGTTTCATCTTTCTAAGGCGTACTCTTAAAAATATGCATTTATATATACATCTGCAATCTGTTTATTATTATAAATATTATACTACTACGTTAAATTTGTTTTATGCGATGAATGTATAGCGATTATGTTATAGGATCGAGCTAGGGCTGAAGTAAAAGCTGTATTGAATGAAAATGAAGGGAAAGTAAATATGTCTACTCTGCAAGATCTTTCATATCTTGAAAGGTGCATTAAGGAATCACTTCGACTTTATCCAAGCGTGCCTCGTATATCGCGTAGTTTAAAAAAGGACCAAGAATTAAGTAAATGTCAAATTACTTTATATGAATCACAGAATAATTATGTTTACTTTTATGATAAGGTATTATTAATCTATTTATTTTTGATAATTGCAAACGTATTGCAACGAAACTGTCATATTTTAAGGTAACCGCAGACTACCCCCGACTACTGAAATTCTCGTGGGTATATATAACGCTCACAGAGATCCACAATATTGGCCGAACCCGGATGTCTTTGATCCCGACAGATTTTTACCTGAAAATTCCGAAAGTCGACATCCTTATGTTTATATACCTTTTGGTGCCGGCTCAAGAAATTGTATCGGTAAGAATTTTTTAAGTTTAAATATTTGATAATATATAGATTATGCATGAATATAGAAGACCTTCTTTGAGTTTGACTTTTTTGAGAACAATACATTTTTTATACTGATAAATGAAGCGAATATCTTTGCAGTTGGATTGCAAATAACGCGTGATTTTTATGTCGCATTTGGTAGGAGATTGACTATTTTTATTATTTTCTTTTTATGTAAATTTTCATTTCATCGAATTCTTTTACTTCCTGTTCTCGTATTTTATTAAGAAAAGAAAACGGAATATTAACGTTCAATTAGCACCAATGAGTTATAAAGTAAATGACAGTAGTTGTAGTTACGTAACTTGAATTTTAACGAAGTTCTCCAAGAAATGAACTTTTTAGCATAAAGTAAAAGTAAATCTTCTTTGAATAATTGAAAAAGATATAATTAATTTTTAATTCGTAGGAAAACGATTCGCCATGTTGGAGTTAAAAACTATAATGTGTCTACTCTTAAATAGTTACTCCTTTGAACCTGTGGACTATATTAAGGATATATCCTTTCTAATGGGCATGGTGTTGAAACCAGCACATCCAATCCGAATAAAATTCATTCCTATTAAGGATACATGTTGATGTTGGACGTATGTTGATCCTGTAAACAGCAGTGTTGATGTTAGTAATTATAACAACGATGCTTGATTTATGTTGCAAATATACCTGATATAACCAGAACAAGGATGCGTGTGTATATATATACAATAGTGGTATTTTTAAAATGATATAACGAACAATATGTAAATTCATACTTTGATTAGTTTTATTATTATAATATAAGTTATAATATTATAATAATATAATATAGTTATATTATTATAATTTATATTTAAATATATATATATATAATTATATATAATTATTATTATATTATACCTATTTAAGTTATAGAGTTGTATTATTATATTAATATAAGAGTTTAATTAATAAAGGTACATTTTATTAAGCAATAATTAAAAGTTCGTTCGAAATAAATAGTGTTGGAACAGACAGAGTCTTGTTGTTTATTGTTTGTTTATTGATTAATAAAATGAGTATGGATATTTTGCGAAAGAATAAATAAGAACAACGTAACGTTTAAGTTGACGATCACTTTTAATAGTTGAAATAGGAAAACAATGTACAGATACAGAATTTACATTCCTAGCCGACGAAGGTTGCTAGATAAAATTTTAATCGTGTAGTAAAAAATGAATTAAAATAAAACAGTACACTTAACGAGTGGCTTAACATTGTATCTTCTTCTTTATCTATTCGCTTATCGGTTAGTCATTTACCTAGTTACGAAGACTGAATTATTTAGTTATAATTATGCCTTCTCTGTATAGACACACAGGTGTGAATACGTAATGGAGATTCTTAAAAGCTATACAATGTTTGTGTTTTATCTCTTTACTTTGGTTTTAAAGTAAGGACTAGTATGTTGAGCTTCGCTCTGTCTCTGTGTGTAGACATGAATAAGCAAATAAAAAAAATGAATCGATACGACGAATTCTGGCGAAGTTCCTTCTCCTGTAGGGGGAAAAAAGGGGCAAAGCTCGATAACGTTAAGCCACGAGAGGCGATGTTATCGTGTTAAGTTAACGATTAAAGATGCGTGCGAAGATTATCCAAGTGTATTCGATGAGAGTTGCTCTTCGCTTTTATACGCCGTGACATTATATTCGGGGAGATACGATCACATTCGCTATGAGCATATAGCTTAAATAGAAGTTAAATTACGAGTATAAACATCGAATACATCGTAATACGACGTACGCAATCGAGTATTCTTCTTGTCATCCTATATGATTTATGGTCGCGTGAGATGCACGTACGAAAATATTCGCGGATACGTTATGAACGAAAACAGCCTCTCAAGAGCTTTTAAACTGTTATTTCAAATAAAATGAAATGAATTATACAGTAGCCTGAATCATTCGATGTTAACCCATTAAGGACCAACGTTGCATTAACGTAACACTTTATTTTCAAATTTCCAAGACATTTGAATTTTCAGAGTTTCAAGTTTGTTACTGTGCAATAATATTGCGCTTACGTATCTTACACGCATTATTTCATTGCTTCGTACTGAATGGGTTAAACACGGTGTATTGTACAAGTTGATGCAATCATAAGAGAATCGCGAAATTCGTTGAAGTATGTTCCAGAGAATGGCGAACGATATATCCCGCGAATAGTCACGTTTAGGAATAATACACGCGCGACCATAATATTACACATTCTAATTAATTTAAGTGCGATGAAGGCACGAGGCGTGTGTTATTGAATCTTGTGCAGAGGGTGCAGTGAAACAAGCACAAGGAGGGGAATAATATTTGTCGAGCATTGCCAGGTTCGCAGTTCGCGTCTTATCTATGAATATTTTTCCTTAAGGCGAATCAACGTCAGATACGTTATCGATGATATATACACAGACGACAAGCGAAGCTCACAGAGTAATGTTATACCGTTTAGAATTGGAAATGTAATTTAGAATTAGAATGTAAAAATACTATGTATATATACAAGTAATTAATGCTTACCAGTTGCTTGGTAGCTTAGTTTATATTACACGATTTCCTTTTTCCTCCCATTCTTTCTTCGCTTTTTTTTTCTCTTTCATCGGAGAATTCCTTCTTCCCCTCTCCGGTAATTTTTCTTTTTTTTTTTTAAATCGGTTGTACTTATGAACAGCGATGATTGCTCCAAAGAATGACATTGCATCGTAAATTCTGATCAGAAAAAATTAGCCGTATCGGCGGCCCGCGTAACAATAATATCGTTCTTATTAAGTTTCATATATTTATACATCAAGAATGTCGATTTTTCTTTATTGGCACACAAACGGAAGCAACATATATCTGATGATACGCTTAACGATATATCGTTTATCAGTATCGCTCGATATACGCGATATATTCTTCTCTTTCTTTTGTTTGGACGCGCAAGAAACCTACTTTGAGATTTGTTAACCTTTAAATTTTGCATCGATTCTTATTATTCTCATTTGTAACAAAGCAAACGTTTAAATAAATTTCGATCGAATACTTTACAGATTCAAAGTTGTTGATTTCGTTACTCGTTTGTTAGTTATCACATAACTATGCAAATTTTGAAAAAGTACATTCGAAAAAGTTTCTCAAAGCGATCGCTCGTATTTTGTTTCGAGCGCGAGATTTCTCGCCTGTCGATTCGCAAAGAAACGCAACAATCGATTATCGAGATTGAAGAATATCGTAATTGAATGTTTTTCGTGTTTCGTTCTAACGAATAAGAAATCCGAAATCGAATGTAAAATCGAGTCGTCCGAACAGCATTAAAAAATGACAAAAAACGGCTCGTGTATTTTATAAACCAGTCTTCGCCTCTTGTGTGGAAATGGTAATTTGGAACGGATAAGTTCGTTACGGTAAAATTCGTCACGTCACTTTCGGCGATTTATTGTAAACTCGCGAGTTTCGTCGCAACTTCATGTCGTTTCTGCGCAGCGCCCTCGTATTATAAAATTCAACGACATGTAAGTATAATCGCAATAGCATCGTCGGCGAGAGAATCATTCTCCTTTCTTTTATATTCGTCTTTTTTTTCCGTTGTATGTTATATCTTTCTTTTAAAAGAGGAAAGAATAGAAAAAACGAATACGAAGAAAAAACATCAAAAGTCGATACGAACATTTACCTAGTTACGAAAGCTCTCGATCGTTTTTCTTAAATTTGGTATTTTAATTCGTTTATGCATTTCATTTCTTTTTCAATTTTTTCCCTTTTCTTTTCTTGTCTATCTAAGATTCGTATATGTACATTATATACATGTAAAACGGTTAATTTATATATATATATATATCCTCGTATCTTAATGATTGTATAATTAGGATTGACTATGTCTTAGAATAATCAACGGAATTATTAATTATTGTGTAAAATATCAAATATCGTACTGTTAGATGGTATGTCCATCTCCAAGGTACCATTTTGGACGAATATCGGTCCGTCTAACATGCCTAGCACTTTGATGAGCAAATACTTTGGAGATTACATAATCTAATAATATCAGGTAATATTAGGTATAGATGATTTTCGTTAATTACAAATATAAAACATGTATATGTAAATAGAATTCTTAATTATGCGCAAACATGTTCTCTAATTGAGCATACGTGAATTTTATCATCAGTCTAAGCCGAACGGTGCGGCTCCATACACAACAGCAGCGGTTAACAATACACGTTTCTTTTTTTTTTTTTTTTTCTTTAAGCTTTGTAGAATCTACCGTAACAAATCAGTGTCCTCCCCGATTAATGAAATAACAATAGCGCATGCTACGAAAACGTTATTATTCGTAAAACTTTCAAACAGTTCTCAAGCATAAAACACACATGACAACGGCGCAGAAAAGTATACAATATATCGATTCTGTGAACGACACCCTTCCGGTTTCTTTCTCTTTCCTTCCTTGTTTGCTGCATGTGCAGATTTATTCTTTCATTTTTCTTCCTATGTTACGTGTGCGTATTCAAGGATACCCTACACAGAGACGCCACAGGAAACTCGAAATCGATCCAATTCACGAATCGATAGCTCGATCGATGATCGCGGTAGAACGGAGAGTGAAAATAGTGTAGGATGCGACTGATTGTCGACAACTATCGTTCACGCTGGATCCGGTTTCGAGACTCCGATGTAAGTATGATTGCTCGGGATATACATGCCTTTCTACGCAGCGATTCTCGTGTTAATTTAATTTCGCGCGGTTTGGCACGAGTTTCAATTTAGCGCGTGCGCGCGAACGTGTTTGTGCTTGGATATGCGAGTGGCGCCGCCGCGTCATTGCGTATCTGTAGAGCAACCTTACTTATTACGTATTCCTTAACTTACATCCATACGATACGCGAGCCAAATTAGAAGCGGAATGACAGTTACCAGGGACGTGCGTAGTTTTCTCAACGTAATCTGTCGATGATCATACACAACATAGCGAACATCGATTCACGTTCTTTTCTTTTATCTTTTCTCTTTTCTTGTTCTCGTTATCTCACTGTTCGAATTCATTGGAAGAAATTCCGATTGGGCGCGTATCGATCGTAACGATCTTCCTTTCATGGAAATTGAACAAAACTTACACCTTATTGACCGACTTTTTAATACGAGCTTTTGTCACTCGTGGCGCTTCACGCGTCATCGTGTGTTCGCGAGACTCTCTCTCTCTCTCTCTCTCTCTCTTTCTCTCTCTCTCTCTCTCTCTCTTACAATAGGCCAAACATATGCAGTGTGTCTTTTTGTATCTCTTTTTTTTTTCTTTCTTTTCAAAAATATATGTCGACTACTTAGGCTTTCGATAAACGGAAAGACGTTGTCTCGTCCGATAACTGGAATAATTCTTCCTCTTTTTTTTCTTTTCTTTCAGATATAATACGTGGCCTAGCGTGTAATAATCCTATACAATACTTCATTATAGTTTAGGTAAAGTGAGACCCTCATATGATCCATTTTCTTTAATTACTTGTTTTTTTTCTGGAGTGTGTGAAACGCTGAGACATATCGCACTATTTACAAGGATAATCAATTTTTAATGGAAACAAATGCAAAAATATATATATATAAACATTTAGTTGAACTACGTTTTTTCTGTCTTATAGTTTTGCATAAAGATCCCCACCTTTTTTTATGCAAAAATGCAACTTCTAACTTGGCTGTGCCAGGGAAATAGTTTACTCTTAACTAAACTCATACTCGTATAATTAAACTTATGTACTATTGTCTTTTTTGAAGATATCACTACTCCAAGACACTCACTTTTACTTCTTTGCTTTCTACCTGTTTGTCTGTCTTTCCTACTTCTTTTCTCTTTCTTTAAATTTCTGTTGTGTATAGATTTCACTGATTATGTCGATTACATTTCCTCTCAGATTTTTTTTTTTTAGTAATATCATATCCTTTCGTTGCGATATTATACCTTCGTCTGGATAGAATATATAGATGGCTTTTAAGTTATTACCGTCTTGGGAAAATATGTGTAGCAACATGTCTTTTTTCTTTCTGTCAATAACGAGTCAACCGTTTTCACGTGATATAATAATTGTCATATCAATTAAATATAAAAAAGTTTCGTATTTTTACGCGGCACAGAAATAAAAATTTGGCAGTGACGTGGTATCGTAATATCGCAGTTAAAAAGAAAGTTACTTACTAGCTATCTTTATAAATATCACTGCTAATCGATAACTAATAATATTTGTAAATATTTGGCATATTCTTTTCGTAAATTCAGTCGCAAATATCATCGATCGTACCGCGTAATAATAAATCGTTAGTAATTGTTTATTTACTAGAAAACGTGCCAGAATGATAAAACTACATATAACAAGATAGAAAACAAAATTAGCACTCGCTGGATGTCACGTGAAAACCGTTTACACTAGAAATATTCTGCTTATTGTTCGTTCGTATTTCTGCTGTAATTGTAATTGTAACGTAACGAAACCAATTATTTCCATCGGAGAAAGGAAAAACTTTTTCATCGCACGCATGAAATAGAATTAACGCGTCAATTGTTTTGTAGTATTCGTCATTTTGTTTCGCGCCAATTCTCTTGACAATAGTGGCGTACGATATAGCGCCTACGTAAATGTGTTTCACGATACAATGCAATCAATTAAACTATTCGTATTAATATTGACTTTAGGAATTCGGCAGTGAGAAATCGCAATTTCTACGTACTTCAAAATTCACAATTCGAAGAAGTGAAACGATCACTCGATAACGTTCGTAAAAATAGGACAAGTTACGAGTCGGAAATAAGATGAGCGATCTAAAAAACTTGCGATATGCAAAACACATTTCGTATCTACATATTTTTCTGTAGTATACAGAAAGCGATACTCGCGAAGAGAAAGAAACAGTTGTTCAAATTTCGGGTCGAGTCTGTTCTTGGAAAATTCAGTTTTATGGAAAGTTTCGTTCGCATCACTTTCCTAACTACGAGAGTCGAAAGAAGCGCGCGAATCGCGTCTCAAATGCGAGCCTCTCAAAAGCCAGACTGATCAACTCCGCCTTTTATAAATTTCTTAGTTATATTATATAACTATACGATTAATATCCAATTCTCAAGAAACAAACGATTTCCACAAGTTCATTCGTCGCAAGAAAATCATATAAATAGGTAAATTTGGCAAAGTAGCGTTTGTAACACCATCGCCTTTCAATTTACGGAGTACATCAACGTGGCTTCTGAACGATGCATGTGTCAAACAATATATCGATCTGCCAAAGTATAATAAGCTCGAGAAGGCCGAAGCGAAATCACTTGTACATTTCGTGCATTGTCTTAGAATTCCCTTACCTAAACGTCTCTTAGCATTGTAGTACTTATCGTGCAATTTGAGTTCGTTCCTCAAACTTACGCGTTTCCATCCATCGACTATACGTAGCCTACTCCATTTCTCGTAACTAGCTTTTCTGCTTATCGCACGTATCACCATTTTTTCCTCTTCGAGTATGAACCGTTCACACCGTTAACACAGAGAACGCGTCTTGTAATGAGCAAGAGGGAAAGGGAAGAAGGAAATCAGTTGCACTGCTATACATCGATTGCAAACGTCGTCAACTGTTTCCCTGTGTAAAACGATTGTCTCGCTTCCTCTTCAGAATTTCAAACAAGAATCTGTCCGCCAGTGCATCGATGTTTTGTTGGCTAATTTCAAAACGAAATTGTGGACGGTCGGACTTATTTATAAAAAATAAAAAAAAAAAAAAAAAAAAAGAAATGGAAAGAAAGGAATTGAAGAGATTACGCGAATTATGTCGCTATACAATAACGAAGTAGCATCACTGTGTTCATTAATGCTGCGACTGATGCGAAATCTGATAGGACCTCGATGATATTATCGATTTAAATTGAGATTACTTTCAAAAGCGCTATTTTTCGAAAGATATCTTACTGACAAATAACTAGCATTCATCGTGTTTTGAATTTCTTTAACAAAAAGAAAAGAAGTGTACAAGTGAAACTGATTATATCGTAAATGTAACGTATTCTTCAAAGAAGAATCTAAATGTCGTTATGTATTGTTGCGGCTCGTGAAGTTCCCTGATATTTCGTTTCATTAGTACATTTCCTCTTCCTAATGTACGTATTCTAATTTACTGTTGGATCGCATGAGTATATCCAGTTGATGTACCAACGAGTAAAACGTAACTTAACCCGACTATACAGTCCGTAGCGTACCTCTGTATCCTCTTCGGCGAAGAAACGAGCACTTCCAGTCGAGTTTCTTCCATCCATAAGTTCGTCGTTTTCCACTTAGTTCACGTTTAAAACGTTTTTACGTATCACTACGAAGTCGTCACAAAGAAGTAAAAAAACTGCACGAACAAGCGCGACTAAAAGCCATAAAACTAAAAAAAGAAGAAAAAGGAAATGGATATAGAAAAGGAGAAAATAAAGAAACCACTGACAGCATGCTAGAACTGTGGTGTCACGGAGATATCTTCCGAGTCGATTGCAGCGTGCTTGTTCACCGGGCGTCGATCGTTCTTCTTAACACGTGATATGCGAAAAACGTAATTGTACGATCGATTCATAGTACGATCCAAGTTCGAGGTACGTATCTTCGATAATCGTGTCCGCGAAAAACCAACGAAACCAGCGCGTAAGGAATGCATTTACTGCGTCTTGCAACGGCGTTACCGCGTGCTTCTTAAAAATTACGTATAGAAACCGCAACATCTCGGTTCCTCTTTCTCCCTCTCTTCCTATTTACATACTTCTGTTACTTTCTTTCGTGTTCAAGGAGGATAATATGTACGAGAAAAGGTTGTCGGAGCACCCACACGAAACTCATGATCGCACACAAACGTAGCCGAAAAAGATTCTGCGATTCAAAGTCCTCGCACGATATCGAACCGATATAATCATAGTACATGTAGCTCAGTGTGACGGCTGGAACGATGAACGGAGGTTGAAGATCCGCGAAGTAGTTCCATGGTCAACAGCCACAGGTCGAGATGTGTATTAGAGCCGGGTGGTTCTTTCTGTCACGGTGATAGTCTCGTCCCTTGGTACAGCACGGTATTTACCACGCACCGAACTAGGGCCGAATATCGGTGATCCTCAGACAAGATGGCCATCGATATCAGAATAAGCTGGTGTAGGGGTGAATGTTGATAATGGGTGGCCATGAGTGTGCGCGTTGCTGGATACCGACCGAGCGAAAGTGGTAGGCGGTGGAGGTACCGATGGTGGTATCGGCGATTTTGAGCCAGCGGTCATCACGGTTACATCCGGTGGCGGGACTGGACGTGGTAGGGTCCTGCTACGTGTCAGCGTGCTAGTCCCGCTGCCCATGTGGCTCGACATCATATGTCCGGTCGGACTCATGGATGTATAATAACTACCCGAGCCTGGTTCACCAACCACCGGAATCGGACTATGATTCGTTTCGTAGCCCATGTAGCGGCCATTGTCGATCTCCACGCTGTAAAAGTTCACGTCGTTCGGCGGCGCTGGACTGGGGTTTCCGATGTAACTCGATTTTGAAACTAAAAAGAAGAGAAGCTGCGTTGAGTAAGCATTTTTTCGTGCGAAGAGAGACGCAACTTCGGAGGTTTAATGCTTAACTGCCACGGTGAAATAGAAATATGTTAATTTTCTGATAAACCCTGTTACAGCTTTGAGTTCTGAAGAACTTCTGACAAGACTGCGGAAGGAATTCTATGCTCGAAAGATAAGATCTTCTAAAATTTCTGAATGGCAACTTTAAGAAATTTACCAGAAAGTGTACCACTGGCCGTTGTTCTCTGCGGCGGTGAATCCATGCTCATCGGTGGTTGAATGTGGTTGCTACGGCGACCAAGAGTTCCTTGATGATGTACCTGCATCTCCATGTTCCCTTTCCCAAAATCTTGTATAGTCTGATCTATCAAATACGTGCTAGCTGCGGTTTTTCGTCCCTCGTCCTGTTACGTCGGTGAAAGAGAAGAGAGAAAGCGTGTCGTTAAATTAACGTATCCAAAGTTAAGGAAAACCTGAAATTTTTCTATGAAATTATTAACGAATAAACGCAACAAAACGAATCATTAATCGAACAATTTCCTGGAATTTTGTGTTCCTACTGTTCGTAGCGTATCAGTATGAATTGTAAATAAGTACTTTACCAGTTTCACATGCATTAAAGCGATACTTCGCGCTGCTGTATCGACATTAACTTCATCATTCTGATACATTACGAGTATTCTCGGTATGTTTTACGTGCATGGAAACTACCTCTAAACATCCACCCTGTAATCTGCCTATATTTAAGGGTACTGCAAGAAATGAAGTTAAGATTCTCTTAAAAATGGAAGTATTATTGGTAGAGTTCTGATTCAAACAAATTCGCACTACATGGTGAAGCTTTAAAGAAAGATTCTCTAATCGTGAAACAAACTAAGATGTAATATTAAAAGAAGAAAAAAAAATAGAACTACGTGTTGAAGCTTCAAAAAAAAAATTGTCTAATTGTGAAACAAAGTGAAATACGATATTGAAGGAAAGAAAAAAAAAAAAGAAAGACTACCAATCTACATGATGAAATACCAATGCAAGAAAGAGATCGGAAGATTCTAAGCGCGATTTCTATGGAGAGAAGGAACGAAAAAAAAAAAAAGAAAATAATAGAAGCGAAGGGGGTCCGAAACGGAAGCAAAACGGAACAGAAATGTGTTAATAGAACTCAAACCTACCCTCCGGCATTACTTGTTACTAAGAACATACTGACTGATCGCACTGACCACGTAATCGTTAGTGTCGAAGTTAACGTCGCTCTTCTCATCGGAAACCGAACTTAACTCGCCGGTCATGGTGTCTCCATTCACGGTCGATGGTGCGTACATATCCGCTGTTTGCGATTTGTTTATTCCTGCGCAAAGATAGGAACACATATTACAAAATATTCAAGATTGTTGTTTCCTTTGTCTTTTTATGATATTATAATATTAACACGCCTACCACAAGTATCATAACATCTTTAGAATTAAGCGAACGGGTTCGTCAAATTTTCATTAATCTGACAGCAAGGACGTGCTAGATATACATCATAGAATGACTTAAATCTAAATAATCTTGTTTTTCACAAAGCGTATATATATATATATATATATATATATATATATATAAGATATATATATATATATATATCTTTCAGACGACGAAGAAGACTGGAGCAAAATGTTCACTGTACATAAATTAACTTACGAGATTTATTTCGCTTTCTCATAATGTACCACAACACGATGATGAAGATATTAATGATAAAAAAGATGAGGGAGGTTGCTGCGAACGTATAGATATAATTCATTGTAAAATCCCCCTTTTCCAAGAGAACGTCCGGCAGGTTCTCCGCGTTATTCGGTCCTGCAGGATAAAAGCAGAAAAAAGACAAATATAGGGTTGAGTGATTATATTTACCGGAACGTTGGGCCTTCTTTTTCGATTTTAATGTAGCAAAGACTATGGGCGCAGCAATGAGTAGGCAAACAGAGGCAGAAACAGTGATGATAATGACGATGATGTAGGAAGAATTAATCTCGCTGGATGTCACGTCGGTAGGTGGAGCCTCCCCTGTAAGCCAAGCCAACGCCCCATCACCGAATTGTTATTCATGCAACGACACAGTCCACAATGGTTAGTTACAATTTTAGCATTCGGATCGATCGATTATTAAACGATTGCCGTCGCGTCCGCGACGTTTAATTAGCGCGCCTAAGTCCATCAGCAATGGTAATACTTTGTCCGAGACTTCATCGTTACAGATATTACGACTATTAATCAGCTTACGCTACGTAATAGCAGTTAAATACTGGTAATTATGATAATCGATATTTCTCGTTAGGTGAACTCTAACAAATGTTGCTTCACCGTCGTTGATTGTTAATTAGCGCTTCACGTCCGATGTCGTTAAGCTAGGCATTTCAGTAGACGTCGTGCCGATTTCGTTTCATTTCCTATTTGCTTTTTTAGCATAAAGAGATCGAGATGCGATGATTAAAGCACGAATAAGATATGATATGAATTTAATGCAAAATGCGGACATCTTTTGTTATATAAGCTACGATTCATTATTTTCTTGTGACAATTTTAATGTACATGCGCAATCGTTTTTAATAGGACGAAAGTTTGATTTGGAAGAGGAAGTATAACTGGTATAATGAAATACGAACGGAGGAATGTTCGTTGGATTTTCTGCAAAGCAGTTATTTAATAAAGCAAGCAAAATCCATTATATTTCCTCCACCATACCAAGCTGTTGTATCTTTCGTCTCAACTTGAAGACAATTGCATGTAAACATTTAAATTAGAACTGTTCATGGAAATATTCTCACTTTCTCACGAATGAAATGATGATACTTTTACTTAAGCGAGCTACTTCATTACTATTATAAATGGATTAGATGCGTCCCAGTAATATTCTTACTATTTCCCTTAAACCAAACAAATATTCTTCAAACAAAAATACGATTTATATCTCAAATTACTGTTACTTTACTTTACTTTACTTCTATTCTACTAAAAGACAATCTATATGTAATCTAATGTATTTAATAATAAAACGTATATTTCTAAGAAGTACGACTACCATATAATATCATATATAGTATCAATCTAAAAATTGTTAGCCGAACCGTTTTCAATGTCTCAACAGTTTTAAACGGTCCTTTATGTTAGCCTGGTTAGAATGGTCATAATCTAAAATGGCAATTTTGCCCTAATAAAGCAGCTACTACGGCATATAGCGTTAGGATTATGATATTCTAAATACGAAGAATGAGAAAAGAAGATAACTTACGTAGCGTCTGAACTTTGACTAGGTCCGGTAGAAAGCCACTGTCCCCCTTTTCGTTAATGGCTTTTACGCTGAACACATAGTAAGTCCCGAGGGACAATCCCGTTATCGTGGTTTTATATTCTCCCGGCGATACATCCAGATAGTGATATCGATCCTCATAGTCGAGAGCTTGCCGCCAACGTATCTGATAGGAGGTTGGCAAACCGCCTTCGAATCCTCTTTTCCACATCAGGGTGACGGAGTCATGGGTGACGTTATAGACCTCGAGGTCGGTCGGCTTGTCTGGCGGCGACGTCACGTCCAGGTGTATGATATCCGTCGACTGTCCCATTTTGTTCATCGCACGGCACTCGTATTTCCCGTAATCGTGCGACGTCACGCGGAAAATGGACAGCGACGACTCGGAAATTAATTCGCTTAGCTGCAAAAAGAGCAACACAAGCGTGTTCGTTTGGCGAGATTGCACGGCGGGACGATCAATTTTCGCCGGGGTAAATAACGTTTCGGGCTTTCTCGTGGTTTCCGGTGGGTAACGCTTTCCGAAATTGACAAAAAGGACGCTCGGTTACGTGGCTTATTCGAGCAATTTTCAAATTTCGGAATTATCCATTCGTAAATCGAGTACGTTAGGATATTTACAGTGACTTTTCACTACGTAAATTCTATTTTTATTTAAAAAAGCGTGTATCTCTCTTTGCGTAACAAACGATAAATTAAATAATGGCGAAATTTAAAGTTGCAGAAATATTTACGAATTAATTAAATTGATGGGAAACAAGAGAATGAAATTATGTTTTGCGAATGGTAATTCACGTACAATCGAAAGATCAGTGTAGAAAGCACATTTTCTAGTTTTAAAGCATTTTTTAGGGAGTAGAATGGAAATCTAATTTCTAAAATTCTACAGTTGAGATCAAACTTACGTCAGTGTGGGTAATGCCATATTTATGCTCTGTAACATTAGGTAGTAAAGTTTTTCCATTAAATGTCCAGGAGAATCGCGGCAAAGGGGAACCTCGAGCTTTGCAGTACAAATACACGTTTATCCCTTTATTTGCCGCTGCTCTTCTCGTCAACGGTGTGTTCATCATTTGTGGTTTAACTGTATCAATATATTATTTTATTGAAAAAAAAAAGACAAATATTCAAATCGAAAGTTATTATCGACGATCAAGTTGTACGTACAGTTTGTAACGAAAAGTATAGGTTCGGAGGTAACGTTTCCGATTCCATTGTTAACTTTGCACTGATATTCTCCGACGTCTTCCTGATCAGGGTTTTCGATGTGGAGATAAGAAGTTTTGTTGATAAAAGAGGTAGAATATCGACCAGAGAGCTCCGAGTTGGAGCCAACTTTCTGCCATGTGACATACTCGTCTCCTATGGGGCTGCCATCCACTTCGCAGAACAATTTCGCTTCGATTCCAGGAGGATACACTATCCCCGATGTCGAGGTGCGTTTAATTTTTGCAGAGTCTGGAAAACGCGTCGTGCACACGGAAATATTAATTTCTTCGGCAACGAAATACGATCGTTTAAACGTTTAACGATACAAATAACATGTAACTGCGGTGATCATCATATTGTTGTAAAATTTTGAAATGTAAAAATTTGTAAATCTTGCAATTTTAAATTCTACAAATATTATATCTAGCATCGTTTGATCATTCGAAATGAAACTTACATTGAACAGTTAAGTTCAATTGATAAAACGTCGTTCCCTCCTCGTTAGTTGCTTCACAAATATAAGTTCCAGCATCGTGACGATCCAGTTTAGTGATATTTAAGGTAGAAGCGCGAACAGATATCCTTCTGCTGTTGCTGACTAATGGTAAACCATCCCTAGTCCACGTGTATCTTATCTCATTGGGATTCCCCATAGCAGAAACGGAAATCACGAAAGGTTCGGCCTCCATTCCAATCAATTCGTAAGGTTCGATCGAGGAGAATATCGGCTTGTCTATAACAAACAGTTAAAATTATACTCTCCATCTACAATTATTTAACTTGGATACGTCAAAAACATGAAAAAGCAGCCGACCTTAACTCATAAAGGCTATCATAGGTGAAAGTTCACCTCGAACAATAATTTTCTTATTTTTATCATCGAATAATAATGAAACAAATATCTCACTTCATTCGTTTCTAAAATAAAAGCAATTCACCAGGTGAAATTTCAACCATGATAGAATTAATACGATTTCCTTTGATGATAGCTTTTAACTCTGGCCACTTGCACCTTTCTAACGTTTAAAAATACTTCAAGTGTGAGCAAAACGCGAACAAATTGTTACTCGTACGCTTGACTTCTCATTTCAATTTCATGTGAAATATTTCGTCGAAGCATTAAAAATCTTTTCTCTTCGCTCAAACGAGAGCAACACCGAAACATAAAAGTTCGAGAATCACAGCAGCGTTAAGCGTCGACAAAACGAAAATATTCACATATTCTTGTCTCTCCAACAAACGCATCGGACAACAAAAAAATCGGACGACTCTAGAATCATCTTTCGATATTTTCATCCAAAAGTTCCCCAGAGCAAAGCATTCCGGTACTGGCGAACCTAGGAGTACTTTATGAAATATTTTCAACTTTCTTTTTGCGACTGTCATAAACTGTATACACCGCGATACATCGACCATATAGCGTAAAGTATGAAATATTCATTCGGATATCGTTCTGGCTATCGTGTCGATGTCCCGCTGATTTTCATCGTTGACGCACTCTTGGCTCGCTGTATAATACTTACACAATACGTCGAGAGTGGTGGCATCGTGAATAGACCTGTCCATTTGATTGTTTCTCGCCTGACACGTGTACACCTCTCCGTTCATTTCTTCCGTAACGTCCAACGTGAGCTCAACGAACGACAGAAATCCACCGTGTAAGCCGGGCTTAGTGCCATTTTTGGTGCCCTGCACGGGGATACCGCCCTTCCACCACGACATCTCTGCTGCCGGATTACTGCTGCTCGATTCGCAAATGATACGACCCTCTTGGCCCGCGTGCAGATTCTGCGGCTCGCGGCTGATCTTCACTTTCTCAGGCGGAACTAAAGCAAAAAACAATGGTAATTTCAGGTCAATTGCTCGGAAGGAATTGCCACGCTGCTTGTCGGCCCCGAATAAACTTATTCGAAGATCAGGCGTGGAGAAGAGCAGGGTAGGCTAATTTATGAGGTATTAAAGATAGCAATGGCGAGGTTTTGGGGGAGTTGGCAAACACAAGATTTGCGAAATACGATTGATTCGAGGGCTTTGAAACTTTAGGGAAGATTTTAGGATTTAGAGTACAGGGGCAGGAAGATTTTTTAGAGTCTAGGGCGTATAGGGTGGAACAGTAGAAAGTAAAGGATCTATTTTGGGAGCTTCTCTGTACAATAATTTGTCGAATAATAATATTAGCAAAAGTTGTAAGTTATCAGATTTTGTTTTCTTTACTTCCATTATTAAAAGACGAATTTTTGTTTATTAAATAGAATCTAGTAAGGTATTATGTTATACGTATAGCGTAGTATATCTTACAGTTCACTTTGAGGACGAGCATTTTGAGGAGAGGAATTTCTGTTGCGGAATTCGCTGCTTCGCATCGTATACGCGCGTTATTGTCGGATGCGTTTACGAGTATCGTTAGCTCGCTGGAAACCGCGTGATCTCGCGTTCTCGTGGTTCCTTGTATCTAAAACAGAAAGTATATGGATAAATAAATACACTTGCTTGTGCCTTACGCTTTCATTCGTCTCTAAAATTATAGTCCCTTTCATGCGTGTTGCTTGAAATTGGTAAAGATAATCGGGCAATACCGCTATTATCTGGTTTTTATCTTAAAACAAAATCGTAAAATATGACGTTTATATTTTATGTTTGAAATATTAGTAGTTTTTAATTTCATTCCAATGAAATTTCGTAAGTAAGTTATTCTATAAAATTTCCATTAAAAGGCACAATAAATCTAACGCACGAGGCAAGTATAAAACGATCGAATAAAGCGCATTAAAATCGAATAACGAATCAGATTAAAAGGTGATAACTTCGCTTACGAATATGACAGAAATTTAATTAAAATTTTCAGTTCCGTTCATTCCGATCGACCGTATTTACTCATTCTTCCCCAACGCCATTAAGCCACTCATCAGCATTGACTAAAAAATCTCAATTTCACGACGAAACAGTCCACTCACCTTTTTATCATTTTTGTACCAACTCAACGTGGCGAGTGGATTTCCGGAAGTGGCGGTGCACATCAATCTGAGCACTGTGCCAGCGTCGATCGTCGTTCCTTCTTCGTAACCCGTGATGACAAGCCTCGACGGTGGATCTGTCGCAAAACAAATAAACCAACGTTCGTATTTCCATTCTAGTATCGGGCAATATACAATATCGTGACATCTATCCACGAAGCTCTAAGACACTCTAATTGGCCAGCAAAACGCATCACGAGACAAGATTGTTACGCTTGGGATTTAACAGAGGAACTTCATCACGAATCTGGATGTCCCTTGAACTAAGACGAAATTAATTGTGTCTGCAAGTTCGTATTACACGGATAGGTATCGGGATTCATGTCCGAACGTAACTGTTCTCGATCCACTTGCTCATAGATCCCGGATAAACTGACAAGACACACGAAGTCTCGGCTAGCTTGCGGATTAGTTTCATATTAATCTCACTGTCTAAGACCAGACTGCGTTCCCGCGATTATATTTACATTGCAGCTGTTCGTCTAATTGTCTATCGTCTGCTTTATCAAATTGCGTTACTCACAAATCACGGTTATGGTGTGCGTTCTGACGACATTTTCGGTCAGCTTGACATTGGACGCGTCGCATATCACCACGATATTGCGGCTCGTGCGATTTATGTTGAAAGTTACGTTCGAGGTAGTGATCCAGCCGCCTTGAGGGGCTGGCTCGGTTCTAGAGGCGTTGCTTTCGAAATTGTGACCATCCACAGTCCATTTGATATCTGCCGGAGGATTCGAGTTCTCCGTGGTGCAGGTGATCACCACTTGTTCGTCCGCCTTTGCTTCCGTGGGCCCCGTGATCGTCACTCCGGATGGCGCGACTGGGAGAAAAAACAATCGTAGCTTCAGCGGTCAGTGATTTAAAGCTGTCCCTGGATGTGAAACGAGTGCGAATCACGAGCTACCAGGATGGAAGTTGGTTAAAGTTATAGCGTTTCGATTTTGTTGTTGTTCGTTGCTGTATATGGTACATTGAGTATCGGCTTTCTTTCGCACGATGATCTTATTTTAACTATTTTTATATTTCTCTCTGGTAATCCTAAGACGAGAAGAAAATTTCTATTCTATTTGTTTAATGCAACGAATAATTAACTATTAATTAATGCTACGTTATCAGAATTGTAGGACATATTTCTCCACATCCTTTACAATTTAAAAAGACATTGTTCGTATAATACCAAGATATCGAAATATGAAAATAATGCTTGTCGTAATAATTATATTTTTAACTACAACTAACCGGACTTTTCCATCTTTAGCTATTTGATATTAAAATACTTCTTTTTATCCACAAGATGACATTAAAATCAAAGAATCCGTAAAAAGGTATCTACCACGTCTTTTTCCTGTTATCTTGATATACAAGAACTAGTCGTTCAACGGGCCATGAAAGAAAAATTCTGATAAGCAAAAATTATGGTCCTCCGAGTACTTACAAAGCACAGTGAGATCCGCGTGCACCTTCATAGGCTCCACGCTCATAATGTTGGACACCTCGCATCTGTACCTCGCGTTATTGTCTTGAGCCTTCGCGATGAGCGACAACACGCTTTCAGAAAAGCTACCCTCGGTTCGATACACGGTCCTAACCTGTTCGTTGTTTCTGTACCAGACGATCTGCGCGGGCGGATTTCCGCCTCGAGATCGACAGGTTAGCTCCAATTGTTGTCCACGTTTCACAGTCTCTCCCTCGGTGTATCCTTCGATAACCGGCACGCCGGGTGGATCTGTAAAATGATGCGATCATGCAACTTCCGATTTCGACAGGGACATTGAACATGAACAGGGATCTTCGTTGTTTTAGTAATGGAAAAAGTTTCTCAATAAAAGTTGGCAGGAAGCTGTGAGTAGAACCGCGCGACGCGTGAAATTAACACGCTATGACGGCTGTGATGGTCGTTCGATGGATTCGTTCGACGTAACGCGTTACGTTGGTACCTATACCTGATATAATTGTAATTATCACCGGTATAATTTCGTTGTAATTTTAGTAATTAATGGTCGGGCAAATGCTCGATAAACCGTCCGGGTGACGCACGTCCCGTGATCGATGCAATTTAGATGATTGGTAATTAACTAATTCGTCGGGGCACTTGTTCAGGTGGTTTGGCCTGCATTATCGTTGTTTGGTTACCGTATTATTTGCTACGTGATCGTGCTTAAAGATTTAGAATTACTAACGATAATTGTCTTTGAAAATTGAAATATTTGACGAAACACGAAGGTCTCGAGAAACGTGATACAAGTAAAGAAATGTATAATTCGCATAAAGTTGAGTTTCAATGAAGAGCTCTGTGTGCTGGCAAATGTTAAAATACAGTGGTATATGTACGAATTTGTACAGACTTGGTGTTGCATGCTACTTTTGAGATTTAAAAATAATAATGGTAATAATAATAATAGCATGGGAATATTGGAAAATTGTACTTACAAAAGACGGAGAGTTTAATGGTTTCTCTTAAGGGCATGTCGATAGGTATGGCAGGATGATTTGCTTCGCATGTATAATCCATATCATTGTCGTCAGCGGTTGGTACAATGACGATGGAACCATGAGTGTCGTATTTGAGCAATTCCTTCTTGTTTTCACCAGGTTTCTGTACTTCTTTGTCTGAAACAGCAGATAAACCATAATTTTGTATTTATTTTGAAGCTACATATAATAAATTTTACTATGTACACGTAGTATCTGTTTCATCTTAGAAAGATTGATTAAAGCCAATTTTCGGATTAATTGGAGTAAATACTTGCTAGTTGTCGATTATGGAATTTTTAAAATGCTTAGAATTTTATTTATAGAAAATGTTTATATTTCTTAGAAACTTGATTTATTAATTATAGAATTTACCTCTTCAGATTTTATTCAACGTTCTACGACAGATAATAAAATGATGAAATAGTCTCTATATCCAGAAAACGTACGTGTAAAATGTGTAGGTAAAAGAGAAGATAGAAAGATCAAGAATAAAATAAATAGAGCAAAAAGGAGAAAAAGCGATTCGCCTTTTTCGTAACTCACGTATTTCACCGTCTCGCGGCTCGATTTTCTCAGGCTTTCCCTTTTACTATGTCCAAATGCGAGCTCTTATCCGTCTCTCACAAACACGCGGACACACATACACGTTTCCATAAAACTAAGTAGATCCTCTTAAAGCTTACCCTAAAGATACTATAGATTAAGAAAACTCTAAATTAAATTTATTTCTATAGGATCACACACTTTAAAGTCTTCTTCCTTCTAAGGCTGTAACATGGATCACCCCCGTAACGAATTTCACGATAATACGTGGGCGTTACTTAGCAAAACGCATAGGAAAAGAAGAACACTCGTTCGTTCATATTTTACAATAAAGTTTTCTATGTTTTTTAGCCGTGAAAATTATTTCCTCTAAAGCAAATTTATTTCTACGTAATAGATAGATATTATGAATTAGATTTATTCAATAATACGTTTCATGGTAATTATTATATCGTAATAATTATTATTATTCGACTTGAGAACGTTTTATCTTTACAACGTTTTATCGATAACAGTAGAATGGCAAAATACTCGAAGTTGAAAAATATTTCCTTCGAAGCGAAGTCTTCTCTTTTGATGAAAATATATTAATAAGGAAGACAAGAAAGGAATAAAAATATAGAAATATTTCATAAGAAAAGAACGTTCGAAGAGGATATGGGAATATTTCTAGAATTATAGTTTGTTACAGAAATTTTACAAAAGCCCCAAAGTGTATCTCACAGCTTTAATTCCCAAACTGATTGCTTTTAGTTGCAATTCTGTTTACACGAAATTCTTAGCATTTATTCGTCTCAATATGGTTACGTTACAATGTTCTACCAACGGCTGTAACTAGATTTCCTCGTTGATAAGATTTTTCGTTGTCACAAGTCGATAATAATGAATGAAAAGCGAACATCGGCTAACAGAGTTCGCAATAACTGGATTACAACGATGTAAAAGCAAAACCTTCTCTTAAAGATACTCGATACTCGCGACATTGCGTTTCAACGATATTTACTCGGCTTACGCTCTTGATCGTTCTCGAGACACCTGTTAAAATCATCGTGAAATAAGACCGGACAGGCTTTTACCCGAAGCAACAACACCTGTTCCTTTCCAGAAGTCGCAACTTTCGCGACGCAGCTATTAAGCGCAACACGCGGAAATGCGGCTACGATAAGCGATTTTTTCCCTGATGTCTCTCGTCTAATTCCATACTTGTCAAGTATTTCAATCATCAACGAGTTATACACGAGTTTCACCTTATTTGTTCCAACTTTTTCATTCCATAACTTCGATCGATATTTATCGAATATTCGCGAGGATCCGCGTTTACAAATTACTCGAACTGGTGAAACGCGATGTATATATACGAAATTTAAGCGAGAACTTCAATTACACGACGTTGAACGTGGCTACATGTAAATTTCTATAATACTTCGTTAAGTATTAATTATTTCTGGTTGTTTATTACTCGTAATGGATAAAGGAAGAAGCGTTTTGCTTGTTAGAAACAACGGTTATAGATGAAAAAAAAAATTGATGTTTCTATGTTTGCAAGTGTGAGTGTAGGTAAGAAGATTATAGGGGAGACTGAAAATGTTCGGAGGATGTTATATGCCGTGCATTAAGGATCTCGGAACGTTCGCTTCGGAATGTACATTAATTATTTTACTAAGCACTTGACACCCCAAGTCGTCTATCTCGTATTAATTAAATTTAATGATATCGCTGTTTGGTTAATTGATACCTGTCGTCGGTGATGTACTTAGAGAGATATGAAAATTACTGTCGACTATTTTCGTTATTAATTAAACGATTGTCATGGAGTCTGTTTTTGATGTTAATTATACGACTGTTTCATTGGCTAATGGATATCACTCGCAGCATAAATTATTTCTTTTACAAAATTCACTGTGGCGATTCATTTTACTCGTCGAGAATGTACACGGAACTCGCAATATCTTTCTTGAAAATAATTAATCAAGAAAATAAATAACACAGTTGACAACTAGATAATTATAAAATATTAATCAGAAGTCCATTAGAGTTCTATTATAATTATCATACATCGTTATGTTAAATAGATCAGGTTCCCTTTGTTACTGAATTACTTTTCTACATTAATTTCAAATATATATATATATATATATAAATTTACATTTCTACTTATACGTAAATTTGTTACTTTATATTTAAATATACTTTGAATAGTAGAAGGGAACTGCGATACGAATTATTGATTTTAACGAAACATATATAATTCTAATTTATTTCACTAAATTGCAATTTCAGTTTCGTATAGTTAGTTACAATTTTTACAATAGAGATCCAATAGAGTTAATTGAGGTACAGTAATTTAACAAAGGAAATAGATGCAACAAGGATGCAATTAACGAAAGACGTCTATTGACTTCGAAAACGATGAGTTTCGTAACTCACGACGAACGATGGAACGTGTGCGAACGACAGCGAGAATTTGCGTGGATACAGTTAGAAGTAGAGTAACTCACGGGACTTAGTTGTAAACTAGTCGTAAACCACTGAAATTTTAGTCCAAAGTGTGAAATCCGACTGGGTGACGAGCATGCACGAGTCTGCCCCAAGAGTTCTCGTTGTTCCTTCCCGGGTGCTAAAGGTGTTCGAATTTCCGGACGAAACAGAAACGACTCATTGATTACGAATCAATTTACAAGATACGTATTATTTGAACGAAAGAGATAAATATTAAAACTTATGAAATGTTAAAGATATTTATAACAAATTACTTTGATATATTTCATAACCAACAGGAATACTTTCTGATGGAGAAGGTGTTTCCAGTGATTTATTTAAATTTGAACGTATCAAATTGTACAGAAAATATGCAAATATATATAAAATATCCAAAGTAATGGGATATCCTTTTAATATTTAGCAACGAAAAGGGTGTCTCTTCAGTCAAATTTATAAAAATATGAATTTTTATGATATTATATAAACTTGTTATATTTTATATAAGTATAGAAATACATTAAGCTACGTTGTTCAAACTTATAAAATTATACAAATTCTAAAACATTTGATTTTGTTTTCCTTCGCAATTTTTTCTTCACCAGAAAGGATTTTATTGTATTTTTCATTGGTTTCTTTAATTCTTCGTTAATTTTAGAACTCGCGAACCTTAATTCAAGGAAACGATTCCAGAATAAGTTCAGCCGTATTTTAACAGGGTTTTCCAAGAGAAGAAAATTCCAAATGAAATACATTGGTAACTCTTTCGAAAACCTAAGAATAAATTCAATTTCCACATTTTTTTTCCATCAACCAAAGGTACACGAAACGACCGTGCCGTATGATTTTTCATTTTCTATTCGTGTTGATTTTTAATTTTTCAAGGAACTCCAATCTCCCAGTTCTGACAGGATTTTCAGCCATCGGCCAATTCTTTTTTAAACGAAAATTATTTTTCTCGTTCTAACGGGACAAAATAATTTCCCTTGGTTGTAAAATATAACAAAGATTTACTTAAAATTTATCGTTTGATAAAATTTCTGATTCTTAATAAATCTTCTACGTAGTCACCCTTTTATGCTGAAACGTTGATAAAAATTACTATCGTTAAATTGAATCTCTAAATTATTACGTGCTATTACAATATCCATTTTTTATACATATATAGTAATTAAATGCATACAAAAAATACCAGTTACCTTGATATTCTTTATTTATTTTAATAAATGATAAAATTGTTTAAAGATTCAACTATCCTTTGAATATTTTATCAGAAAATGTCTATGCCTCGTATATTTGTTATAAATATCGTATGTTGGTGCCATCAAACCCTTAAATCATATAAAATATTAACTCTCAAATAGGGGGTTGTTTAACGTTAATTTCATTTGTATTTTATATTTGAGGTAACGCGAGTCAATAATAATTACTACCGTATCAAGCATAAAATACAAATTAAAATGAAATAATCAAACCAAACTTGATTTCCTATGAATTACCTACGACCCAACAATATCAATTAACACCTATAGCTATTTTACCTTTCATCTGTAGTAATTCCTCAGATTCTATGAAATATTTTCTTTTCTTTTATATTTTTTAAAATTATATAATCCTGAATCCTGGAAATATATTACATGCTAATTCTGCATCATGTTACAAGACACTGAAGTATTGCATTGCTGTGTGGCATTACCACCTAATGACAAAATCCGCAATCACTTACATATACATATTTTCCATTACTACATCATTTCAAGCTACAGAGGTATTTCCACGAAAGGAGCCAATAATTTTTGAACGACTGTAGTATGGCCAGCTAATACGCGGCCATAAACGTAATCAATTTTCCTATTATAAAGGCCAGGTGGAAGAGACAGAAGACATAACGGAAGAGCTAGAAGCAACAAGACGGAACGTCAGGGACGAAACATTATGCTCGCTGTAAGCTTGAAGGAAGGGAAGAAAAAAGAAGGAGCAACTCGAATTGATATTAATAAGTCTCTTTCAAGATCGCGCCGGAGCTGTGTCGTATTCTGGAATCAACGTCGCTCTGCCGTTAATAAATAATCTGGAACGTGCATTTTCTTCGTGTGCTGGAGCCAGTTTCTCCTCTACACCCCCTCTCTCCCTCGTACAATCTTATTACTGATTAAAACGATCAAAGAGGAAACACGTCCTTTTCCTTTTCCCAAGGATTGATTCGTCGACGAACGAGTAACGACGCTAAACGGAGCGACGAGGGTGAACGAGGGAACGGAAGAGCAGAGAAACGATCGCAATTAATATCGTCGTCGCGGACCAGCCAGTAGAGTGGCCTTTATCGTTGCAGCCAGACGAATTACGAACGAAAAATCTTCACGCAGCCTGTACGGCCGTAGATAAAACTTTCAAGCTGCTGGAACAAGTACTGCAAACCATAGTTACGACCCTAGGGATCATGAAACGTTAACTATGTTGGAGCAGCACGAAAAGAACGGGAATGTGCAAGGGTGCAAGAGGGGCGAATAGCCAAGGGGGTGGTGGTGGAAGAGAGGAAGAGGCAGGGGTGGAACGAGTGGAAGTGCATTGTTGGAAAGGATATAATGGAGCAACTAAGACACTCTATTAAGTTATCCTCTGGTGTGCTTTTAAAAAACACTAGGTAGAAGAATGGCGCAGCTCCGTTTAAATATTAAACCAAGCCCGGAAAAATGATTTGAACTGCGCCAAGCAACGGAAAGCAACTGCTGATATCTTTTACGCTAACGTTCCCGACGATCTACGGGGTAAGTGTGCGTCTAGAACGATACCTGTAGTTCGAGCGATTACGCGTTGCAATTTGTCCGGGGCTTTCGAGGATACGTTTACGGCGTACATTTTTAGCTATTTCTTTCACGTTGGTGGATAGCTGGGTTTATGTTTGTTGAGCGCGTGACAAGGCAGCATACGGTACTGTCAAATGGACCGTCGATTTCTGTGTATCGCGATCTAATAACGCGTTATGATATTTAATGGGCGATACAGAAAATTGCAATTGAAAAATTTGAAATTTTCATACACGATGGTTTAGAGGAATGTTATAGACACGTTGTTTTCTATCGACCATCTTCTGTGTTCTTTACGCGGTCGTAGGATTCAAATTCGGAATAGAGCTTAAGGCCGCGGACTACTTTCCCGAATTAAGGGCAATGCGAGGGATTTAGAACGTCGGCTGAAATAAAAAAACCACTCGTTAAGCTTCTCGTATTACCAGCTTTATCACAGTCTGCCAAGAGGCATCCTTCGGAAGAAGGAACCGCGAAAGTGTCTTTTCCAACTTTTGCAGGGCCACGTTATAAACGCTCCAATTATTACCTCTAACATCTTTGGTTCTAACAAACTTTAAACCCTCTTCAAATCATCTATCTATTAATTATACGCACCTATTTATTACCTACGTTAGTCTACGAAGCTTTGAAAATATGAATTTGCCCGTATCATCCAATAAATTCGGGCAGCTTGCCTGTGAATTTCTACCCTAATGAAACTTGAATCATCTCGAAACCATCATTCAAAACCATATGTTCGCATTTACCTTCCAATCTTATTAATTATATCAATTTCCCCTGACAAAATCCTAAAAATACGAATTTCCTCGGATCATCGAACGAATTTATTCGGCAGTGTCTAAAAAAGGGAACTTCCGATTCCAATAAAATTTAAATCTTCTCCAAAGCCACACGCATCAATTTACTTCCCCGTCTTATCCGTTTCCCCTGACAAGATCCTAAAAACAGAAATTTACTGGAATCATCCACGGAATTTATGCAAACTGGCTACGAAAGAGAATCTTAAATCCTGCACGAGAAAAAAAGGGCCTGGCGTAGGAAGTGGAAGAAGTTTTCGAACGTTGTTCGGGACGAGTGAGCGCGGGGACGACGTGGTTTTCCGTGCAGAAAACGTCTGGTTCCCGTTGAAAGGACGTAACAAGTGGAGGAGGGAAAACGGACGATGACACGGATCTTTTGGCCCGCAGGACATGTTCGTGTTCTTTGACAAATCCGGCAAAGCGAGTGGCCACTTTGACAAAAAATGTCCGAGGGAAGTGGAAGGGAAACTTTAAACGGCGTTTTCAAAGCTCGGCGTACGCGACGGTTCGCGACCTGAATTTCCTTCAGCCTTTTGTTCTGCTCGCGCGGATTCTCGTTCTACTGGTATTTGTTGCGAACGCAAAAATACGCGAAACACGGTCACTTCCTTTTTCGTCATAGACTGCTAGCGACGAAAATTTCCGTTTTTTGGCTTTGTCGTTACGTCTTTTCTATACGTGGACTATATGGTGAAGTCTTTTAGCTTTTGTTTAAGCTGCGTTTATGGTACCCTTCTAGTATTTTCTTCTCGTTCTAGCTCACTCGCAACGTAAGCAAACTGCGTTAAAATAGTCGCGAGATGGATAATCGCATCGTTCTATGGCTTTTGTAATTATTTCGTAACGTAGACAGTGTTTTGTTAAATGTCGCGAGTAAGTAAATTCATCTACGTAGATGTTCACATCGAAGTATCGTGTTAAATGTCTTCTAAGAGAAAGTGTGTTTTTAATCATAGTGTCACGAACGATATAAAAGATATTGATTATAAGAAAAGAAGAAAACAATCGTCAACTGATTATCTCTTCGAATTCCTTTCTCAGCTTCTTCTCATTAGCCTTAGGAACCATCATACTTAACTTTCCCAAAACTGCTCTCACGTCAATTCGACTGGAAATTAAATTTACACCATCAAACGCTTCATCGATAGTTCATTACCTAGTCCCCATGTCGAACCACAACTCTCACCAATTTAATTCCCAACCACCTTATCCAATATTCGATATTTATTCTATCCAATTCTGTGTTTGCACGCTGTTCTCGCTATTATTCGGCCGCGTTATAAACAGATCTTTAGGGTTGATTAAACGAAGACAAGGGTGCAGCAAGGGATGCTCGAAGGATTTAAATAAAGATAACGAGTGGCTTGGCTGCATCCGAGGGCCTGTGGCCGGTCTGTTTCATATTCATTAATTATTACATAAAATCGTCGCGGTCGAAGGAAGCGGGAAATAAAACTCGAGGTCTTTGCTCGTCGAACCATTATGGCCTCTTTTTCCCTCGTGTCCCGCCTATTGCTTCTGCTCCCGCAGCACTCATCTTTTGTAACCTTTTTCAACCCACCCCGGACGTCTGTTCGACGTTGTTTCTTCTTTTTATTCGGCAAGCTCGTGCGCTTCCTGTCCAAGGATCGATATAACGCTCGGCAGAAGCGATTTTGCCGTTTGGAAATTGCTCCTTCTTCTCTGCTCCTATCTACCAACCAGCAACGAAACCTCTCTTCCATTTCTCTTCCCTCCACCTTTTCTTTTATTCCCTTTCATTGTTTTCTTCTTTCTACGAACGTTAGTTTCGAATTGTTATTGCACTTCGATCGATGGCAGACGCCAGACCCGCGTCTGCACTTCGTGGCCTTAATTGTCGGTAAAAATGGATTAAGGGAGAATCAGGTTCCGCGAACAGTTCGGCCGAATCGACACGGGGAATCCACTTTAAGCGGCGCTTTTGTGCCTGATCGATTGACTGACGCCCTCGGCTCTGGATTAACGTCGTCGGAATTTGTACTTTGGTTCTCATGACGACCAACTTGCAAGTTTCTTCGATAGAGAATGTATATAAACTCGTAGAGCACACAGTCGAGTTGTTAGTGGTTCTAAGATGGTGGGTAGAATCTAAGTATCATTAGAAACTGGATAAAAGAGTTTCTATTTGGAATCTTGAGATACAAAAATCTGAGTATTGTACGTTGTAATATAAAAATTGTATCAATTATTAATTATTAAATTTTTGTATTAGTTATTAAGATAACTGGAGTTTTTTCTTATATATACATGTATATTTCTGTTTCTTCGCCGATGTATTTTAATATTTTTATCATTGATTTTTCCATTGTATATTTGTCGTTTTTCGGTTTCACAGTTAGATTCATTTTTTCGTAGACTCCTCTTAGCTAATTCATATAATTTTAACAAACTTTACGTATCCTGTGTCGTCTTCTTTATATCGTACTATATACGTATTAATATTAATAATGCACCTAGTATAACGTTCTTTTCTCACATGAAAATTACAGTGTAACATAACACATCACTGTAACGTAACTAACATTATTTTTATTTTGCACGCATTCACTTAAAATCAATAATGGACGTAACATTTATATTCACGAGTTGTATTTTCCGTATGAGCCGAAACAACGTTCGATATTCCACGGAATGAATTTTGTAATATATTAATACGATTGCATAAACTATTAAATGAACCTGTTCGCGTTAATGAACAATTGACAATTACGATAATAGCTGTACTACATAAAAATACGCCAGCCTTTGATATTATATGTGCTTGATAAATATTTATCGAAATGAGTGTGAAACGAGGCGAGGTAATAAAGGGGTGGCTCCTTTTTAAGGACGAGACTTCCAACTTCTAAATTTGACTAATGAGAAGAGCGATGAATTGCAAAGCTTTCCAGGAGAGAAAATGAAATTTAGCTGGTAATTCACGATTGAGTAAACAAAGATTAATCATAGCTCGAGGAGATTGTACAAGGGTTGGACTTAATTTCGGCAAGAAATCTCATTCGTCTCGGTCGTGTCTCGACTGTCAGTACTCCGTCAATTATTTCTACCCGATCTATCTTGTCGTGACTCGAGTTTTCCCCTTTTTCGTACTCTCTTTCTTTCGTTTTATCGCAATCGTCGACCAATTTACAAGCGCCTTCTATCTTTCGATTCTTTGTTACGAAATTTTTTGATAATTCTTTTATTCCATATAATTTCTATCATATTTTAAATAAACTTCTCTTTGTAAAAAGTTCCTCTCGGAGAAAGTTCGAAACACGTGTTTTCATGCAAATGCGTCCACAGAGTAACAAGCCACCTCGATATAAATTCCCTTTTTAAGATAAGAAGTTCGAGGCTCGTCGATTCTTCCATGAAAGATAAGAAAAGTTGACGTCAGAGAAACGATACCCTCCTCGTCGAGTTTAGAAGAGTTTCGAATGGCGAGGTAACAATGAATTTACTTACCACCCTCGATAGAAATCGGGGTAATCATCGTGTCACCTCCTTTGATCTGAACGTTTCCACGATACCAGACGATCGAGGCAGCTGGTTTCGCCGATCGAACAACGCATTCCAAACGACGGGACTCGCCAACTTTCACCTCGATCTTCTTCTTGTTCGGGTAGTTGCTGATCTCCACTTTTTGCGGTCGTGCTGTAACACAGACGATCAAAGTACACGTTAGTCTATGAGAAAACTGTGTTCAATTCTTTTTTTTTTTTTTTTAAGTAATAATATAACAATAGAAATTACGATACACTCGAATTTGGGAAAAAGACAGGTTAAATATAATTTTCAAAATAGGATATCCATAGTATGATTTTAGTTTTATAATGGAAATCTACGTTCCAACGGGTGACAGTAATGTTAGAAAAAATTGTAAAAAATAATCCAGCGGTTTTTCTAAAAATTATTTCAATATTCATACCTTCTTATATGTATGTTATTATTTATATTATGTTATTTATTTCTATCCTTTATCCATGGATTGCATCGAGCGAAAGCGAGTACGTACTTGTCGGAGCTGGCGAAAATAGCGATTTTAGTTCCACAGGGCATTTTTGCTACGAAGTAACGGAACGTTACATAAAAAGTTGGCGAGAAACGAAAAACTGTTCTTCGAGAGTCTAAAGTTAAAAACTAACTTCCACGCGTTTAAGACCCCCTTTTTTACCAAGAATTCTATGTTGGAGCAAACATATCGTAAAGTACGAGTCAGACCTGTACCTTGGAAAACCACTTTTCACGTGTTTGAAACGTCGAAACTGGCGCTAATCTACGACGACGCGACTTTCGTAAGTTGTAACGTAAATATCAAGCGATTTTTTTTTTTAGAATCAATTAATCTTTTTACCAACGTTCCATTTTTTATATTACGTTCATGAGAATATGAATTTGCATAAACTTCGCCAGTATGGTAATATAATCTAATTTTTGAAACTTCCCAAGTTGCTTTGTTAAGGTTGAACTTTATCCACGGTTCTCTCAAATTACAGATCTTTTTTATTTGTACCATTTTCCGCCCGAATTCATCGGTTAATCCCTTCGTTTGTATCACGAGAAAGAAGATTAAGATGAATTCCAAACGATATATTCGACGACTTTATATCGTCGTATCTAGGTGTTCAAGTTCAAACAGAGAGAAAAACGATCATGTGGGTTCACGATAAACACAATTTTTCTTCGTCGATACATCCGGTAATCGATATGGCGTTGGTAAACGGGTAAACGGACGACGACGTCTTTTTCATCATTTTGCATTATTAATACCCGTTCCAGATACGATCGTGGCTACCGAGCAGATAAATATAAACCGCCGCTTCCTTTGTGCGAACGAAAAATTAGTTTCACTCCATTTCATTTTTCTTAACGTCAAAGAAGCGAAGGAAAATTGTAATCTATGGCTTCGTTTAAGAAAATCTCCACATTGTATTATACATCTTAGACGAACCTTTCCTCTCTTTCATCGAATACACAACACCCATTTATTCATTACAGAAACGTATTTCAACATCATTCACCGTTCGATGTCTTTCATTTCTCATCATTTTATCTCGATTCCTCTTTTCCTTTTATTTCCTATGTGGAAGAAGATGGTCTACGAGTTGGTCGCCATATTCCAGTTGCTTCTGGTAATCTAACAAAAGTGTTTTGAACAGAAGCTCGTTGGTATCGAATAAGGGATTTATTCATGTGGAAACGGTTTTCAAATGGTATCATTTAAAACAAAAAGAAAAGACGGGATTTTGTACTTTTTAAATAGCATCGCATATTTTTCTTGCCATATTCTTGTACTATGATAGAAGAATTTAGTGATGTAATAACACGTATGATCTTCATTATTCGAACTGTAATAAATTAATTTGTTTCTTGATTTTAATTTGTTTAAATTATCATCTAGAATTTTCTTACTAATATATAACATTGAACATATCGAAGGGACACGTGCGTCACCATATCATCGGTGATATAGTTAAAAGTTACAAGCTAGAAGCAAATTAATTATCGTATTAAGTCTCGTATATACACAGGTGAAGGTACCTCCTTTCAATTTTTTCACTTAAACAGTATCACCACAATCTATCTGCCACTGTGGTGCAGGAATACGACAACAAGTATCTATATCAAAAGATACAAAATAACTCTTGTCTTTAAGACAAAAATGACACTTTTGAAACGTCGTTTACATCAGTAAATTCTTCGCTTCATATCCGATTTGTTCCTCGATACGTACTTTTCGTTAAACCATCGGAATCGACTGAAATATCCTGGACAACCCAGTAAATATTGTTGTCTCTTTCTCTTTTGCCATACTTTCTTTTCCTTAAACTGCGGTTTTTCCTTTTCATAAACCACGGATCGACCATGGTCGATGAACACCGGAGAGACTGGAAGAAAATCGTTCACAAAAATCAGGCAACGTTTCTGCTCGAGTTTTGCCACAGCAACGATCCACCAACGAAAAGCGAAATACCGAGTGGAGGAGTGGGTGGATGAGGGAGAGATAGAAAGAGGAAAAGGAAACACAAACGCATTGACCAGGAAACTCCGACATAACGGTTATTTGCCACTTCATTTGGCTCGGATGCAACGTGCTTTCGATCCGTTCGATGGCAGTGCGCTTCGTCGAAGAGTTTCTATCTAGGAAGTTGGCTATCGACGGTTGAAAAATGCGTTTTCGACCAATAACCACCGCCAGGCTGATACACGATGACGAGCAGCCCTTGATTCGCCGATTACCATCCATGGAATTCTTCATGCACGTATCCACGCCGCTCTGTTATCTATCGCGCCGACAGGACAGGAAATTAACTCCATCACAGTTCGATGTAACTTGCGAACTTTTCCCTCGTCTCTTTCTTCATCATCGTCCAAAACTATGATTCGTTTTGGCTAACGGAAGATCCTCGAAAGCTTGGTTTTTATGAGCTTGCTTGGTGTGCTTGGAGTATATTTTCTTTGGCTAAACGGTAGAATGGTTCGGTTTTCGTCGAGGGTTGTAGTGAATTGTGTGTTTGATGAACTTGGAATTGCTAGGAGAATTGTGCACGATTACTCGCTTTAGAGACTTTTGTGCTTTTTTCCACTGGACGTTATTGTTCTCTTTTCGTAATTAATTTTTTGTCCTCAGACGTGACGGTAAAAGATATCGTTAGTTGTGTATTTGACGAGGAGAGGGTAAATTTGATGAAAGGTCAGTATAGTTTATGACTATTTTTCTTTTACAACATAATTTGTATCTTCGGTCAAGCTGATATAATCGTTTCTTTTTTCTTTTTGTATTTAGCGAGGAAGGATGGGCTTGTTGGAAGAACAATGGCTACCTATTTTATGTATTTTTTGTCTGTTGCGAAGCTTGTCGTTGTCTCAGTCAAATTCGCGAGTCGTAACAAAATACACAATGAATTAAAAACTATATTTAACAACTGAGAGGTAGGAGAACTTTCTTGACCATACTCGTTGATCAAAAGAAACAAGAATCTTTTTCAACATCGCATTCGCATATTTGCTCGTATATTTTGATATCACATATTTCTTACATTTGCATATTATATTTGCTAATTAACAGACTCGTTCTCCTCGTAAAACTGTTTCTCCAGAATCAAACAAATTACAAATTAAATCTACTATCAGACACGATAATTTAAAAAGAACGACTTATACACCGACAAAAAGAGAAAAAAGAAAAAGAAAGACAAAAATAAATAAATAAGTCGTAACGTTTTCCGGCTGACCAAGAAACAAAACGACAAACACGCATCAATACCAGCAATTCTTTCTCGCCTGTTACCACCAACGTGACAAATCAGCCGGATAACACATTGAAATCATCGAGGCTCTGCCGTTTTCTTCGACACTCGTTTACCAGGACTCGGCCGCGCGGAACCCTCTTCAATTACCGAATTTATTGTTGGCCGGTCCAGTCGTTCCGGCGAAACTTCCGGCCGGACAAACGAGGTTACGCTTTTTCAGTCGCGTCGGTCCGCTCGCTCGTGAAAATTTATCGCATTACAGTCCTAATTCCTGGACCAGGGACAGAGGTCGGGCTATCGATAACAGTCAGCCTCGATATACACAGGCGCACAAACCGTCGGACAACGTCGCGTTGCAAAAAGCCTGCACCTTCTTCGTGCAGCAAGTCGTGAGGAAAAATGAAGCCTCCTTTTTCTCGAGTTGCTCCTCGATTTCTGTAATCTGCTGCTCGCTTCCAAAGACGGCGGACAATTCCAAAAGACAAAAACAACCGGTAGAAGGACGTTCTAAACTCTATTTGGTCTGGCGCAACCGAAAGAACGAGAAATGAAACACAGCGGCGGTCCTCACCGCCGGAGTTACGCGGCAAGGCAAAAGCTATTCAGCGAATAATAGCCACCATATTTCCCTTCGTTGTCCACCGCGATAACGGCATTAACGGAGACCGTGTTTTCCATCCTTCGTATCCTCTGTCGCCACTTAAACGGCCGCTTCTTTTTCCAACCCTTAATCTCTCCTCTCTTCCTTCCTCCTCCTTGCTATTATATCTTTCTTAGCTTCTTCCTTTGGTATACTGTTATTTCTTGTCACGCGTCTAGTGTGTGTATAATACAACCGGTGGCTTCTTCCTTTCAGCGGATACGTATGTGTCTGCTTCTTTAAGATCTGGATTGACCAACTTGCGCATGTGGCATTCCAAGCAAGTCTTGGCCATTATCTTTGGTTGGAAATTTTTAGCCGTTTTATTTACTTGTTACTGGATATTGTTAGTCGGCGGAGATGAACGAGTTCGTCTCATTAGGTTTTAGATCATTCCGATTACGTATATTTCGATGCATCGATTCGTGTTCGCTGAAAATAAATTTTGTAATAATCTTTTATATTTGAGAAAGTGGAAGTCGATGTGTTGCAAGCTCAGTCCTCGTTAACTTTTCATTCTAAGGCTATAGATATCTTTGCTCGATAGATAATTTGATTGAAAGCTTGATGGATAATAATTATCGTAGCGCTGCCATGTTCTACTGATGACGTGAAATTTTTGATGAATATTTTTGACGAATGCAGGTCGACCAAGAACCACAGTTTAATATTTCTTTCTAATTCTCACCGTGGTAGACTGGTTCGTTCTTGAAGAATAAAATACAGTTATTCTATTAAGTATATCTATTATTGATTGGATGCAAATATAATACGATACAATACAAGATAATTTAGAATCATACTCCGAAATATTGATTTTTAATGTTCTTTTTATCTTGTGGGAAATATTTTTGTACGTATAAGGAGGAGGCACATGCTTTTGGTTATTAGGAAAAGCAATACCAATAAGATTCCTGCATCTCTTTTTGACGAAAAAATAAATGATTCTTTTCGTGATAAAGCGTGGAGTAAATGATTTAAGTGATTAAATTTCGGAAGTTCAGAGCGAAACGAGATGGAAATTCGAATATCCGATCACACAAAAATAAGCGTGCAGATGAATTTCGAACATTTCAATTCAGTTCTACGTTTACGTTATTTGATCGGTGTATGTCGATGGTACTTTTTCATCATTTGAAATACGAGTCTTTTTGGTGAACTTCCGTGGTACTCTAATCGATTTCGTATTACGGAGAATGTGTTAATACACTTTACATCGCATACAAAACACACTTAACAATTAAATACATTTCGCGTTACGTGAACTGTGATTACAATCGTATAGAATATTCATTTTTACAGTATCAAAGAAAACCACTATGATGTGAAATGAAATCAAGTGAAATGTATCCTTTAGAAGCACAGTCCAAAAGACGTGTGTTATAGCATTTGTGTGTCGAGCATTTCTTCGGTTATAATAACATTCTTTAGTTGTAACTATTGAGATATGTATAATTTTGTGTGCTAGATTAGCCGCGTAGTAGTGACACACGTATATGAATATGAGTGTATGGAAGTATGTGTGTACGTGCAAATGTATATCGACGAAGATCCTGGAAATCGTTTATTAAATAAATCTAAAACTATTTGAATATGAATTCCAAGTGTAACCTTAGCGTTTCTTTACTTTTATTTCGGCAATTAAGATCCACAATTCTCAACAGTAACTTTAAATCGACATACGAATAAGTCGAAGATTTATACTAAATATTTTATATTACTATCAATCGAGGATATCGCCAGTTGTAACAGACGAGCAGATATTTTGAAATAGAAGCATTGAAAATCGGCGAAAGACTTGTTCCACCTGGGTGTAGACGCAAACTATAGAAGCGTTGGAAGAATATTTATATTTCAAGCACATCCTTAAACTTTACACGATGAAACGATCCAACATGTACACGGATGCCCATTAAAATTCACAGATCCTGTACGTAATCCACTTACCCGCGAACCAACGGTTTTACAATGCCGGCGTTTGTAAAACCAATATCTTTCTCTAACCCCTGGCAACGAAACGATCTCTGCATCGATTACGATGTTTAATCCAATCCTATTCCACTTTGTCAAACGGCACAAACGAAAAACATTTACGAGAAGAGCTGCAGAATGTCGGGGCTTAGCCATCGCGAATTACGAGGAAAAACAAATTTTCATATATAATAAGGGAAACACATTTTGTTTCGTTGGATTCTTTATTAAAACGATATAACCACCAAGCGTACTTTAAAATATCGATGAAAGCTATCCCAAGCCATCAAAGATAATAGAGTGTACTTGAAAAAGCGGTATAAAAGTAGCGCGTAACGTGCAACACGATAAGCTCATAATTCTCTGATAAAAATAACAAAAACCGAAAACCACCACGAAAATACAAGCGAGCCAGAACATCGTAAAAAGAAGAAGAAAAAGAGAAAGGAAAGAACGTCGATAGAAAATGCATCGTGAATTGACCTCAGCCAGACGCCACGCGGATGAAGCAATTCGCATTCTTTTCCCTCGGAAACCACCCTCCGACTATTCTCTCTTTCTCTTTTTCTCGTTATTTCTCTTCTTTTTCCTCGTGTTGCCTATCGGACGCGCAACAAAATTGAACGTGATTTTGCCACCGGAGAGCCGGCTGTTTTACATTTTCTAGAACAGTGAGCCGGAAGTCTAGTAATATCGCTGGGTCGGCGATGAACGCGGATGAAACGCAGACGCGGAAGAATCGCGGCTGAATTCGCACGCGTTGCGTTCCGTAGCCGAAGAATGGACCAGCCGAGGGGTTTCGACGGGAGCTTGGGTCGTTTCAGGGTTTAGTGATAATTGAATGAGCGAGCGTAGTATCGCCATGGGATTTCGAAACGGTATTGGTGTGTACAAAGCGGGACGCGGACTGAAAAGTTGCACGGGGGAAAGCGCGCGAATCGTTCGTTCCCCGGGAGGAAGAAAAGCCCGTCGAGGTGAACTTCCTGCCGATGCCGGCGGGAGGAAACTAATTATTTTCCGTCTGCCAAGAGTCACCATCTTTTTGCGCTGCAGTAAAACGGGTAGGGTGCTTTTTTTGGTTGTTGATGGAGGTTCGAGTGCTCGGAGGTGGTTGGCCACATCGATTCGATCGAGTGATCGTCGATTGATTGGTTTCTGCAATCGGATGATGAGTTATGGTTTGGGCAATAAGTTCGTTCGTTTTTCATTGACTTGTACGTATTTAAGAATGTTAGGAACGTTGTAAAGATCGTTTAAAGAATGTAAAGACGTGTGTAGCCGAGTCGATGAAGAAACAGGGTGAATAAATTATTTATCGGTTAGGTGAATTTTATATGAAATTAGCAACACATATGGTCGAATAGAATAGCCAAGGATTATAAAGGAGAGAATAGAATTCGATTTGAATGTTTTTAATGATATATCTATGCATTAATTGTACTTCTTGTGCTCATAGGTTTTGTGATATCCAGTCGATCGAATGATTGGTTTCTTGGAGTAGCTGATGGTTTATATTACATAATTGCGAATGGCTGAACGTTATGAAAGAGAAATTAGTTTGATCTTAAAATTGTTAACGATGTTCCGATGTATTAGTTGCATTTACAAAGCAAATGTTAACAATTCAAAACTGCCAAGTAAAGAGGAAAAATCCATGTCCGACTAACGATTCTTTTGCAAAAAGATGTTCATTCGTTTGATCAATGAACGTGATCGAACTTTCTATTCAAAAATATATGCGAGCACGTCAATTTGGTAATCAAGCATCGTCAAACAGACAGGAAACCAACGTCAAACAACAACAACAGCTTCAGTTCCTCTGGCTGGTTGAAGAGAACTCGAGCCAGTCCACATGGTAATCGACGCGAGTGGATGTCTCGCTAAGTAATGCAAAGTGTCTGTGAATAATGCATGCGGCCGCGTGCATTCAGGGACACAGGTGTAAGTAACGCATTAACAAGCAGCGTTAGATAAGCGCGGTGCACGCGGTCAGATATTAAAAGGGCGGTGGTGTACGCGTGAAACCAAACAGCGAAAAATCTCCACATCTGTTCTTTAGACTTTTCGATCTTCAACATCTGGTCGTGTGACACGCTTCTTTGTCAAATCGGTTAACAGCGCGAAACGTGCACACGCTATCAAAGGGACAAACGAAATTACACGTTTGACCGATCTTCAGCTTAGGATTTTCGCAGCATGCGTATTCGCAATCTCAAGATGCTGTAACCAAAGAAAAGATCCACTTGTTCCTTCATCTTTTATTCTCGTTTCCCAAGCGACGTCCCTCTTTTCAATTCGTAACGACACCGAAAATAATCCATGACGTCGTTCATTGTCCGCTGGCTAAATGTTCTTGTATACACATTTAATAAAGAATAATCGTCCGAGGCTTTTTAAATAAGAAACTTGTGCGCCTCGCTGAAAAATATTCGAAGAAAGGAAGTAAAAAGACGAACGCAGCATGGCCAGAGGATTTGCTCTAGAAATTCGCGGTATTATCTTCATTGTCGAGCAGAGAGTAGAGAGGAAAAGGGATTTGTCTCGGAACTCGTTTAACGTTCAGCCCATTGTCTCAGGCAATCGGGGCGGCGTTTAACGTCAATTGCTACGCGTCGGTTAATAAATATCGTTATAGTAGGATTTCTATGCAAATTCATATTTTTGAGAATGTAATTAGAAGCGAAGAAAATAGCTATCTGCAGGTGTGAGTAAAATTGCTGACTGAAAATTGAAACGAGAAGAAAAACTCGGCAGAAAATTGTTTCACCTACTTACCGATTAATATGGAAAGCACTATACTTTAAATTTCTTACATATCTTTTCATATTATGAGCGTTCTGTACAAATTTCCGCTTTCATGTCTTATATTTTTGAGAATGTAATTAAAAACGTATTACACCGGTAGAAAATTATGTTGTCTATGTACCAATTAATATAGAAAGTAGCATATTTCGAATATTTCGTATATTTCTTCGTATTATGGACAATGTTCTTGCAATTTTGCACTTCCAGATTTCCTAAAAAAACGCAGAAAGATTCGCTGTCTAGTTAAAAATGAGCCGTTCTCAGCGTAGATGAGGCAACGATGATTTTCCGACATCGATATTCTTAGTCTTGTTATCATCCCGATACCGATTTGCAATTTTCCTCTCTTGTCGTTGAATCTCTTTGTCTCGAACGAGTATATTCACGCGCAAGAAGGTAGAGAGCTATCCTCGGGGTAAATATTCAAAAGCAGAGTTGGCCTCAAGTCGAGTTTAATCGAGAATTCACGATACAACATGATTTATGCAACTTTATGGGGTTGATATACGTAGGTACCTACTTGTTGGAATTGGATAGGACAATTTATATTACACGAATTCAGGAAGCTATTTGGATTTTACAAATAAATGATATACGTCATTTGAAACATTTCACTAGCACTTAATATACAATATAGTATATCATAATTACAAGAATATAATTTAATTAATAGAAAAAGAATACAATTGTGGAAAACGATGCTCGGTTCTCAAACCTACATGCAGCCATATACATATTTTTATGATCATTTAAAATGACAATTTCGAAGTTTGCAAATCTGTTCCATGGAATGGGAAACTTTCCATTTGTTGAGGTTGAGGTTGACCGATTGAAGAACGAGTGGATGAATTTGTAATAGAAAAGTATATTGAAATAATTAAAGGTATAAGTATAATGTACAAGTTTATGCTGATTCAGATCCTTACTCTCTTAGTGTTACTAGACAATTTGCAATATTTATAGCAAAAGGACATTACCAAAATGTTAACCTTATAGCTTGGGCTAGATGCTACAGGGAACATAAATAGAAATCTGTTTATTAGTTCCTTTGTCCCTAAACCTTGCAACCCAAAACATAATGTATATTCAAGGGTACAATAATATGCACCGCTCCTTATTTAGAACATTACTGTGTAATTACAGTCTCCAGGCCACGGATATACATAAATAAAGATGTAGAATTTTTCTTGAAGTAGTTGCTTCAACACCATTGAAGACTTTCCTCCCGTCAGATAACTGTCCCGGTGTTAACACTATAAAAACCCGAAGAAATATCCCAGAAATGATACACCCTTAATTTAATGTCATTTCAACTTGATTGATAGATTCAATCATTTCTATCGGTTTAGTCACTTTTATATGATACGTAGCTAATGCGTAACGCCGGCAACCCTGACAAGACAAGGTTTCATGGTCGTTGAAATAAAAGTGAAGATCGATAGGGTATCGATCGATGGTGTTGTAGGGGTCAACTGAAATACAGACGCGTCTGGCAACATCAAAAGATACAATGATCAAACACGAAGGGAAGAGTGCAGCGAACAGTTGTATAGAGTGATAGAGGCAAAGCCTGAAAAGCGAACCAAGGGGGATGAAAACGCGAGGGCCTTGCCTTTCTGCGCTAACATTCAACCATTCAACGTCGGACCTTCGGCCTCATTAACACGCTGCTCCATCGAAAAAAACAAGATTGCACGTGCCAGAACGCAGTTTCCCTCTCTTTGTGAAAAAAAAAGAAAAAAAAAAGAAGAAAACGGGAGGAACACGGAGTAATAAAAATTTCTGGAATAAAGGGGGCGGTTCATTGAATCGTTGGAACTACGGGAAGAAACAACCTGCACCTTCTTTTCGCGTGGAATAATTTTCGTTGTTCCGTATATGCGTACGATACTTTGTAGAGATTTTGTAGAAATCTTTCGCTTGTACAAATAAAAGTTTTGCGAATATCACAATGGAACCTAAATTTCTAAGTCGCAACATCACTATATGTGTACTTTTAAATACACATTGTCTATACGTTTGCACTTTTTCGTTTCATAGAAACGCATCAACACGCGCAGTTTGTTAATAAAACTGAAAGTTTATTTTATGATGGATAAATATTATCTTAATACTAAAAATTTGTTCCTTCCTCTAAACATTATAACGGCTACATAATATTACAACATTATGACGGATAATTTTCGTTTGATATTTTTCTACATGCTTAAATTTCCTATAAATGCATAAAAAACCGTGGTTTAATTACCAGCTTGCCTTTAACGTTATTCGTTATCAAATCGATAACTCGTCAGATTTTCCAGCACACAGGTTGGCACGTCTTATGAACTCTGATTAAATAGGCCTCGCGTTGCGGTTAGTAAAATTCTTCTATGGTCGTTGAGATAGCCAACGAGTGGAGAGTCGATCGATCGAAATAGCCGCGGATTACTGGCGTTACGGATCATACACAGATTAAATGGTTTTTGCTGGACATTTAATGAGCGTAGATAAATTTTTTTACAAGAGTTTCGCGATAATAAGATAAGAGGGGAGGGAATAATTAGATCGCTGAGATTTACGAAGGCACAACTTCCTTTTACGATGAATCATATGGTTCGCTATAATGACCGTGGCAATTAAATTGTTTTTGCTGTCTGTATAGAACTATATAAGTCGATATATTGCGTATCTTGTTTCCTTACGATGAGTAATTAGAACGGTAAAGAGCTTCGATCGGCTTCATGCAACATTAAGCTGCGCTTTCTTTTTAATTCGTTTAGGGAAATCGTCTTCGATTGTTTTATCGAAACGCAACGCGGTTGGATCGATGATCATTCGGTTAACGAGTTAAATACTTCGTTCTATTTTTAAGATCGTCGAAAACGTGAAATCTTTTGCGACATAAAAAAGTTACGTCGTTCTTTCCTTCGCTCTCTTTCTTTTTCTTCCTCTAACGAGAAATATTTTGTAAAATACAGAGTGTAATGAAGCCAGCTTGTAATAACTTTTGTGAAATTATACCTGCTTCTCTGTAGCCTTGAAATTTTTCATCGTGCGTAGAAAAGCTTCCTGCGTTTACCCCGTTTTATGAAAAAGTTGCATTAGAGGGAAACACGTCTTTTAACGTTTATTTTATTTTACTATGAAGTAACGTTTGTCTGGTTGTGAAAGGAACGTTGTCCGCAGAAACGTTGACATTCAAATTGTCTCACGTGCGTGTCTTTCCATTTTCGTTGAAACGTCATTCTACAACAACCACATCGAACCATCAAATTTATCGATCATGATTATGTTTCTTAATTTAAAGCGATATTAAAAATTAGCACGGTATTGTTCCGACTTTATAATTCGGAAAGTAATTACTTTCTCCGAGCGGTACACGAAGCTGGAAATTCTCATAAAAATTGTTCACGATTATTTGTCTGGGCGCAATTAATTTCCATTAAAGATACATTGCGCAGAATTAATTCATCCCTTTTAAAATTCTGGTAAAGCGGACTTATACATTTTATCTACATTTTACATCGATATGTGAAATAACTTTTCTCCTTTAAGATTTTTATATAGAAATATATTTTACGAAAATTATTCAGTCAAATTCGAAATTTCTCTCAGTTTGTCAATTTAATTTACCCGAAAGATTGTCTATTACACAGAATCTATCAGAGATCCTATTTTAAGTGTAAATTCAAAATTGTTCAAAGACGCGTACAATATTGCAGAGGATTAATTTCGCGCAATTTAGTATATTTTTAACAAAAGACGAATTTCACGAGAATTTTAAATATTCAGATATTAAGTTAAGGTCAGAGATGAACACTTCAAGAATTTCAATCTTCCAAACGCTTTTAAAACCAAACGTAATATTTTTAAGGGTTTTAAACTCTCGAATATTTAGAGAATCAACGAATAATAAGAGAAAAAAGAATATGTCTCGGATAATCCATCAATTATGATGCTTTCCATCTATCTATCCTTTTATTGGAAATGCCAGGGAATGCCATTATTCGAGCGTGTCGCGACGAGAACTCGTCATGACGATATCGAGAGTAATTAGTTGACATAATAACCACGGGGCGGGCCTTTTCCAAAGTTTCCCAAACGTTGGCAAACGAAATTCTTCCTTAGATTAAATGGCGTCCTTTCGCTCGTTCGACTTTTCAGCTTCTTCCATCACTCCTTTCGCTCCCTTCTTCGATCCTTCCCGTGCCACGTTAGAGTTCCGACGTTCTCCGTCAAATGGGAATTAACTGGTCACCGGTCCTTTCCCCGTGAAATGGAAAATCGTAATTGAGAGAAAGAGATCGTATCGCGCGCAATCTGCATCGATAAGAGATTATTAAATGTAGCCGAGGGGATGGCGGTCAATTTAAGCGGCGTCGTGAAAACGGATTATCGCGATCGCGCCTTAATTGTGGATAACTCCGTCAACAGGGATTGGAGATATTCCCTGTGAATCTTCTTTTCTCTTTTTCGTTTCATTTATTCCCCGTTTATTCCTTTTGTCCCTTTCTACTCGCGTGTTGATCGAGTTATCGAAGAAGAAATTTTCTATTCTTCGAACGGCAGTTAAGTTGCCTCGATTCGAACGTGGAAAATGTGTTTTAGAAAATATTACTCCTAGCGCATTTTCTTTTCTTTTTTTTTTCTTTCGTAGTAGATAAAAATTTGTTGCAGTAGTCACAAATAAATACGAAGACTCCACAGTCTTCTAGGGAAGAACACAGTAAGTCATATTGCGTATCTTTTACAGAAAAGCAGCTTTAAAATTCAAAGTTTTTATTTGACGTTTCCTCCTTTTCTTTCTCATTCTTCCTCACCTCACCTTCTATCTTATTTTCTTCTTTCGTTCGTACGTGCTTTTCTTTCCTTTCTTCTTTTCCTATTTTCTCTCCTCTGTATCGAAGTATATGAGGTAGGAACTGTGCGTTGCAGGAAAGAAGATCAGCGGATCGACACACAGAGTCACCGTATCCTTCACCGTTACGCGTTGCTGTACCATCTTCTTCGTACATGTTCTTATCTGTATGATTGGTTGAGTCTGCACGAAATAAGCAATGAGACCAGCATTCTACTCGCGAGCATTCGAAGATCTTCGTTTCAAATGATACGAGGAGTATTTAAAACACGATGTTAATCGTTTTACAGGGAGATTACACGAGCCTGAATTTCTTCCCACGATCGTTCAAAAACATTCTATATGCAAAGAATATTTTAATTCTAAAAACTCATTTATCTCGCCAGATTATGAATCTGGCGGGATAGACCGGTATAAATTTTACTGAACGAAATAAACATTTTCCCAATTACATACTCGTGTTCCATTACGCTTGCTATCTCATATTTGTTTTCATCATGGTCGATAATCTCCCGGGGAAAAAATTTCCCATGTAACGAGAGATTATTTAACGTTAAAAATCATGCAGGTGGAGGGGCGAAATAAAGTATTAAAGCTCGCTTTATAAGTTACCGAGGCCACCGAAATCGTCAAAGGATTTGTTCGTTGGGACATTCAAAGCGAAACATCGCTTTGACAAACGAAACATTTTCCTGGCGACTCTCGTCAATTTGCATTCGATCTCTACGTGTTTCTCTCTCGTCAGTGTTCCTCGTTATACGATAAGTACAGCGGGATCAAGGGCCACTCTCGAAAAGCACGATCGATTCGCGAAAATGGACACCTTGCGAGCGAAACAAACTCTCGCGAAAGTTTCTTCGCGTCAAGTTAGAAGGAAATTAAAGCGCGCGGCTCTCGAGGTAGGAACGTGTGGAAAAACGACAACGAGACCCGCTTCGTTCAGCGTGTTTTTATTTAACTTTTGGCGTCGGCCAATTAAAATTCTGTCTGCGCTCTGTTTTCCACGAGACCACCGTGTAAACGCGAAAGTTCAACCGATCGTTGTAATTAGAGGGATGATTAACTGAAAGCATCGCGCACGCTTTGAAACGATACGCCGCGTTGCAGATGCGTTCTTGTGAGAACGATTTCGAACGAGCGCGGGTATTTAAAACGTTGTCTCTGCTGTTTTGTTACTTTCCACGCGTATTTTTCCTGCATACGAATTCATGCACGCGAGATATAACAAATATGTTTGTTAAAACGTTAGGTTGTCTCGAGGCTCGAGTTTTTAATAAAATTGTCTTGCTTCCGAAGTTTACAGTTTGATGGAGGATAATATTTGTTAAATTGTTAACTGTGGGAGACGAGGTAATTCCGTTATTCAGTTGTTAGTATCTGGAATATAATAATTCTTCTGTTTAGGAATCTTCTACATTGTTATATGATTTTAATCTCGTCATTATAGAAGTAAATTTTAAATATATTTCAGAATTATTAAACGTATTCTATATAGCCAGAATTCTTTGATTTCCTTGAATGTTTTTCCTAATTTTTCCTAGGTTACGTTCAAGATTGAAATATATAGTTTTTCTGATTCCTAGTATACCTTCATATAGCATCTACTATTTTGTAATAAAGTTACTACGATATTTTCAATTTGAAGCTCGTATAAGGAAAATAGCCGAATTTCATTTTGATCAATGGCTCGCTTTGATACACAATCTGTCATTTAGCAACAGAAGAATTGACAAAACATCGATCGTACGCTGTACTCGGTTAGTTGCATGCTTTAAATTGATGTACCATAAATGTTATTCGGCGTGTACATTTAGCCAGTAGAATTCTGACGGATTTAACGCGTTTGTGCAATCGATTATTTCATATACGACAATCTATCAAATCTATGCTGTTTGAAAATAGAAAGGAAGATGGAATAGCATATAAGTTATAGATAAACGTACAAATATTTAATACACCTAATATAGAAATATTGTATATATATAATTTTATACATAGATATTACGTTCAATAGGATTATACGCGAATAAAAATTGTATACGTTTATATATATGTAATGTCGTAAATCTCGGGGTAATTCAGGTGATCGATTCTGAAGTCTGAAAATCGAGTTTATTGTGAAAATACTTACATAAAATACAAATAACAATTAATACTAATCTATAACAGCAAACAATAAATAACAATTTTTGTGCAATGTCTACCTGAAAACTGAGAATCGATTTTCAACGTCCTGAGCTACCGATCTTTCTCCGTTAATCTTCAATGTTTTAAACAATTCTTTCTTCTGTGATTTTTTCTATCTCTGATGTTGCTCTCTGTCCGTCTGTTTGGGAAATGCGTGTCTCTGAAAATGGTTGTCCGTAAAACAAAAGAAAGTCGGTCTGTCCGTGAAACAAAGAAAGTCGTGCTGTCCTTATCACCTTTGAACTCTATGGAGTTTACATATATAATCATAATTATAATTAATATTGCAATTACATAATTCTCAGAATTTAAACAAGAATCTATTTGTTGTTTGTAAGTTCAGAGCCATTTTTGATGGATATGCATTTTCCACGTAAACGATCCCACATCTTTTGGTTTATCAATTATTTAACATTGAACTGAAAAATCAAGATTTATCACGAATAATAATAATTATGCGTAGGCGGAATTTAACGGTTGTTGATATACCGTTTGATATTTCCGCCGACGAAATACAATCGGGCCGTTCGACTGCGCATTTTGCTTTCGTAAATATTAATTTCGATACAATGCAGAAATTTCGTACCGACGAAATTGAGTATTCGGGGGGATCGTTCTTTGGAGATACCAATCGATATCGAAATGTCACACGACAATGCAGCCTTTCGGTGGAATTAATCGTAAATTTTCACGCGACAAATATTGGCTTGCCCTTTCCTATATTTTTCTACCAAAATCTGTATAAACCTCTATAACAATTCAGTTCAATATCTTTTATATTATCATCGCATTTTCGCTGCTGCCGATACATAAATCGTTAGCCAGGATATATCCGAAAGCCGATTATTCGAATATTTTCCAAAATTAGTTTTAAAAATCGAAATATTTGTAAATTTCATAACTGGAAAATTGGACATTTTAGAAGCTCGAAATCTTGTTGAACAACGAAACCAGAACGTTCTATAAAATTAAAAATTCCTTTTCCCCTGAAAATTTTGCTCCTCGCAAACTTCATTTTCATAAAACCCTGTGTGAAACGTGTCTTTTTTTTATTTTCAAGTTGCCTCTGCAAACCCGTTCTTTGAGACCCTTAATTAATTCTCGCTGTTATCGAGCATTTTCCACAAATTACGTTGTTTCAAGCTGTAGCTACGTATTTAAACTGACGGTGTTTTATCACAAGCGTTAATGTTTTAATTCCTCAACGTTTAGAAATTACCTCGTCTCATTATTGGAAAAGAATTCCGATAGCTTGTTTATCTTTGAGCCTGAACGTGAATATTCTAAAGGAAATTCGTTATGTCTCTTAAAATTTCTCCATAGAACACGTGTCGTGGTAATTCTCTTTCTACATATTAATGAATTAGTTCTTCGTTTAGACGTTCACCTCTCGATCTATTTTCCATGTAATTTCGAAATAGCTTCTTTGAAGGTTAAAGAGCTTGCCCGCGGATGGAAATGTTGTTAATCGCGTCCAAGGCGCCCTTTCCCTTTACACTCTATAATAATCGCGTATAATTATGCATAATTGCCGGTGGAACAGTGGAATGTATGCAAATGGTGCAATAATAAAACGCCTCGGCAGAGAGCAAGCCGCAAACACCGTAATCGTAATTGTGCAAACACGATCGAGCTTTTGAAAGATTAATAACGGCGCAGATGAGGCTAGATAGACGGTAATTTTCGATTCTTCCTGTTGGGAGAAAATACGAATGTATATTTTCCTTCTCAAGAACTCGATTTTCATATGTAAGTAAATAATTCGCGATTCGTTTCCTCGTTCTTTCTTACGTCCTCCTTTTTTTTTCTCTAACTTTTACTCGCGATTGTTAAAAAAAGGAAGGAGAAAATAAATGGTGAAATGCATTTGAAACGTACGAAATTTGAAAAATACACTCGGCGATATTGCACGTTTATATTCCTCCTTTCTATCAACAGTCGAAATTGTATCTCGAATTATGTATGAAATAACTTTGAGTTAAAGCGATTGGCCCAAAATGTGGAGGAACTCCGCTGAATCAAGCCATTGCCTCGTTGAAAAGTTACAATAATAGCGTGCTGGGCCTCTCGTCACGTACGATTCATCTTCGTCAGTGACAGCAGAGAACGTACTTCCGGCGGACGACGCTGCAGGAAGCTGCATCGTACAATCGATTTTTAATCCATTCTTATGCCGAGCTAACCAACATGTTAACGTTTCTTACACTATCAACTTCCTAACGTTCTGTAGAAGCAAACATGACGTTTATCGATTAAAAGGATTCTCTTTTTATTATCTATTTACAATATTCATTTTCAAAGGTATCTAACAATACCATTTTTCTTACATCAAATTAACATGCACGTACGCAACCAATTTATTCGTGTCTTTTCGAATCGCGTTTAAACCAATCAGACGTCAAAGTATGCTCCAACAGAGTGACTCGAGAATCAAGTAAAATATCTCAACGAGAAGCGATTGAATAAGAAGTCGGAATACTAAAATGGAGGGAAGCTAACGTACGCACAAGTAATCGTTCATCGAAATTACATTTAACGTGAAAAGAAAAAAGAGAATGTGAAATATTTCACAACGCAAAATCAAAGAAGAACGAATTTAAATTATAAAATTGCTCGGCCGTAACGCGATCTTTCAACGTTTCTTCCTTGCGGCTTTCATTTGTAATCGCGTCAAAAAGAAGAAGAGAAATAAATAGGAAGAAAAAAGGAGAAAGAGAAACGATTGCACTAGGATGTTAGCGAAAATTGAGAGGAAAATTCAAGGGTGGAAAGCATGGCGCGTACAGTTCTATGTACTATTGTTCCCCAGGACAGAGGATTAAAGATGTAACTTCCTTCTCGTGCCTTTTACAGTTCCCTCGGCAAGAAACAAAATTTCGTTTCGTGCTGCGGTTCCAACGAGAAAACGGAGAAGAAGGAAAAAAGAAGACGACGAATGCGAGGTTAGTAAATAATACGAAATGTCAAGTCGCTCGAAAACGACGTTATTTTTCCGGTGGCTGGTGGTGCACGCGAGCAAAGGCAAAGTGGAGAGGCAAAAGGTTGAAAGGAAAGGGGGCGAAGGAGCGCACACGAAAAGGGGAGACAAAGGAAATTCATCACCGACTATATTTTCAATGTTACGTTAACGTTGCCGCGTACGGAATAATGGAGATGGTAATGACGACCTCGTGCGCTACTCCAGCCCGATTTATAGTTTCCCATTTATCTTTGCGACCACGAGGAATTATAATATTAATTGGTACGACCTAAATTTCGATTGCGAGCCCTCGACTTCCGAACGTTGACATTGCATGGTTGAGTATGTTTGCTCTTAACACATCTGGAACGTTTGCGCACAGCCTTTAATGAGAACCCGGTCGAATCTTGCTGCGAGTTATTCCAGACCAAACTATCGTCCTTCTGTGACTCGTCTCTTTCTTTGAACGCGTCCTTTCGTCTCAATTTCACATTAGAAATTTCTCGAAGATTTCGTAATAGCAGTTATTTATACGCTAATTATAGCGTAATAAGAAAATGGGCGAGTCTATCGTGAAAAATAACGCGTGTCTTTCTTTTTGTGTGTCCTTCGATTTCAATTTGAGATTAGAAATATTTAACGAGATCGCGGTCGAATTTTCCCTCCAGCCATTCTATACGAAACCATTTTGCTTCGTCTCTCTCTTTCAACATATCCTTTGCTTTCAGTTTAGGAATAGAAACAGCTGAAAAGCGTAAACAAATAACACGTGTCTTTCTTTCTCTGCGTCCCTTAGTTTTAATTTCAGATTGAACATATCTTGAAGGTTTAATCATAGGTTGTACACGTGCGATTGTAATCGCGGTGTAATGAAACAGAGAGATTGCACCGTAAAGAGATAGATTGGAAATTTCATAGGAAGCTTTGTTCTTTGGAAGATCAATTTCGAATATTCTTCGTATTTTGTACATAATTCCAATAAACCAAATAAAAAGGATCTTATCAGTTTATAATCAGCTTAGGTAAGATTAATTAAATTGTTTGTTATAAAGTCTATGGAAATTTCATTTTTCCCTTGTTCATTTGCAATTACTGCTTCTTGCTGAAACACGCGATTGTAGGGAAATAATAGAGTGCGATATTTAGCGAAAGATAATTAAATGAACGAAAGAATTTCATTTGAAATGTCGTAATAAAGCAGAGGAATATTAGATTATGCTTTTGGAGAATAAGAATATACGATAGAAACGAAATGTTTCAAGCCGATAGAACGAATCGTATCCACTTTTTTATGAGTTTTCCTATCTTTTTCTTTTGTTCGTTTATGTATGTATAGCGAATGTACACGTTCGAGAGAAGCTTCGTGTCTATCCGTTCGTGCGTTACCACTCGAGTATCATGAATTTTTATAAAATCCGATAAGAACAACACCGAGAACCCTGTACCATACGCGTTCTCCCTTTATCCAGCTAAATTTTAATAAGATAGTCACAGAGTTCGTGAACATCTTTTTAACGAAACAAACAGCAGCCAGCACGCACGTATGCACGTGCGTTGTCTTTTAAGGTAATGCACGCTTTTTGCCAAGCTAACGCCGCAGGGGAATAACGCGCAACAATCTGAATAATAAACAGCATTGAGGGCATTCCATTAGGTTCGCGTGCAGCAAAGAACTTTGAATTTTTTAATGCGTTACACGGACTTAAATATTTCGACATTGAAAAACGTTTGAAAATTCGAGGATTCGAAACTTGAAACATTGAAACGTCCGAGAATCTGAAAATTTGCAAGTTCATTAATTTGGGATTTATTAAATTTAAATATTTGGAGATTCGATCGTCCAGAATTTTAAAAATTCGTCGCCTGGCGGCGACTTCGACAATTCGAAATTCGACAATCAGAATCGAGGAAATTCGAATATCTGAGAATTTGAAAACCTGAGCGTGTAGAAAATGTAAACGCGGAATTTCGAAAATTTAGATATTCGAAGATCGAAAAGTTTGAGAATCTTAAAATTTGTGAACGGTTAGATTCAAAACTTAGGAATATGGAAATTGAAAGATCTGAAGGCTATAAAGTCTCGAAATTTAAAGATGCGAAGGATAAATGGGAATATTTGGAGATCTGGAAACTGGTAAAGGAACGGCTGGTTAATATAATGAGATAAGTACATGGAAATTGAAAGTTTAATGAGGTAAAGCAGGAGTCCATATCTTAAATACAAATTCAAATGAGGGGGGAAGAGGCAGCAGGCAGCGGCTTAATGTAGCAGAAGCAACTAAAGTGCGGACAGGACTTACGTAGACAAATATGTAAGTTCCATACAACAGAAGGGGAAATAATGAAGACGTTTAATAGATTAAGAGAGAGAGACAGAGACAGAGACAGAAAGAGAAGGCTAGGAAGAACGTCAAACCCCTAAGTTTAATATAAATAATAGATGGGGGATCCAAATCTCTCAAATATTAATCTTGTAAAAGTCAAGAAAAGACTTAGGTACGAAATCCTTAGCTCATCCTAACAGGAGAACTATCTGCTAAAAATGTAAATTTAATCGTGTGGAAGCTAATGAAACTACCAATGTAAATCCAAAAGCTTAATGTAGCATGATAGGATTTCGAACTGCAGATTTCACGGCCCTAATCTGAAGTTTCAACCTTTACGAACAATATATTACAAGGTAAAACCTTGCTGAAGCGATCGCTATTAAAATCAAGTCGAGAAAGAAAAAGGAAAGGAAACGAGCATATCTTTTTGTATAGAAATAAATCTGTCAGCGACGAAGCCTATAACTTTGATGTAATTAACGCAATAACTTGATGAATTATTTCGGAAAATATTTATTCAGATGAAATATAAGGTAAATATTTCGTTTATGTAATAGTCAAATAATTAGCTAATTATTTTTTAGAAATTTTTATTATATTGGGTTGGTAACTAAGTGATTGCGGATTTTGTTATTACCACCTAATGACAAAATCCGTAATCACTTAGTTGCCAATGCAGTAGTATTTTTTGAAAAGGATTAAAAGGATAAACAGTAGGAAACAATTTAGCCAATATGAAATTATGGTCCGATGTATTGAAGAGAATTTCAAAAGATATTATGATAGAACGCATGATAGAAGTCAACGATAGTATGCCGGTAGACGTCTTGTCTGGCCACGCATGGGTTATTCTACTTACAAATCGATTACTTTTCTACTCGACGCGACGTCTAGGACTGTTCATATTGAAATATGTATATGTATATCGTAATGTATATGAAAATAGGTCGATCTATGTCATCATATTGTTACTATGAAAATTAATAAAAAAAAGAAAAGAGCTTTCGCTGATTTTTACGAAAACTATCTTTTTAGAAGAATTTATATTTCTGTAAGTATTAAATCTATGAGCTCTACTCTTTTTTCGTACTATTATAATAGTAAATTGTACTTATTTTTCACAACCTAATCTCAAATTTCTCTATAATTTAATTTAATTTCTCTATAAAAGTATTTTTATTTTTGTATTTGATTTATCGAAATATCAAACGGTTTAAGATGTTATTGTTAAAACCAATCACGATAGTCTCTCAATTAATTTGGAAGATCCTTTCCTACTTTAACTATATCGTGATAACCAGACGACTGCGTATAATGAATCTCTTAAATAAACAAATTACTTTACAATGCAATTGTTTGACGCTTATAAATATCGATCTTTTTATTATATTGTTGCTTGGCATCGATTGTAGTACGACTTAAAAAGATTTGAATTCTACAGTAGGTTTTTTCAAAATTTGAGTTTTTGAAAATAGTAAATATAGACTTTATTAATACAATTACCCTCTGACGTAAAATTGATGCAAGTACGTCGTTTTGACACGATAAAAATAAACATCTAACGAAGACCCTGCATTCAACAAAAGCAAATTGGACATTTTTTGACTTAGTTAGAGATCGAACAGCGATATATTAATTTTTAAAAATCAATTTCGTCGATGCGATATTAAACGATAGCTCGAACAAACAATAAAATCGCCCTGAATTTCTCAATTTGTAATTTTCTAATTAATTTATATCTTTATCGAAATAATTTTATCGTGTCCTGATTATTCTACGATATCCCCAAGAATCAAATCATTCTGAGTCATCCTATTTACTAATTCTCTAACCAGTTTATATTTTATCAAAAATAATTAAGCGTCCGTATATTTTTCAGCGTCAGCGTAGACGTATTACGAATTTCAATTCTTCTCTCTACCCGCAGCACGCGTCTCAATTTCTAAATTGTCCCACCATGCGCGGTGACCTTTCAATCGCAGACGGCCGACGTCAACCGGAAGAGAATTAATTTTTCTCTGATTCTCCTTATCTTTTTCGTTTTATGCACGAGCGACGCAACGGCCGTGCCATTCAAACGTTGGCCGTGTACATTCGGGGGCCATTCGAACGGCCGGTTGAAAGGCAGCCACCAAAGTCAACGCGGCATCAAAATCTGCGAATGGCATGGCCGATGTCCGGGTAAAGGGAAAACCCATGGTGGAGCGCGAAACGTTTCGGTTGGTTAACGCTAACGTTCGTTAACGCCAGTCTAAAAGACAGGGAACAGATCGAACGCGTCTCATCAACGCACATCAATCGTCGGTTCGTTGCACCACGCGTCGGCTGATTGGCATAGCCGGACATTTTCTCTCATAGATCGCCAAAATGGTGTGGTTCGCCGGGTTTTACGAGCCTGTCAGACCAGCTCAACCGTCTCTGGGTTTCGTATTTTGGTCGTGTATTGAAATGTTGCCTTTGGGATGCGATGTACCAAAGCTTGAGGAACGGGCCAACCTCTGAAAGAAGTTAATTAAGTGCAATAATTTGTTACAGTGTTTCATGCACTTTAATCCTTTGCGATGGCCATACTTTTCTGCTGGCACTGCTATAAATGTTTATAATTCGTAGACAAATGTCGTCTTACGCCATCGTGGCAGCGGTAGATCGCAAAATATTAATTTTGCTGGATTTCATAAAATCATAGAACATCGTAGTTTTGCGAGCAAAGGCGAAGTTTTTGGCAGTTAATATAACGCGATTGCTTTCGATTGATTTACGACTGATATCAGAGAATTCTGTTTTTCGACTTTGTAGGTATGAAAAGGCGATCGTAGAATTTGCTTATTTTTCCCCTGTTCATACAGATATATCTTCTTGCAAATGGATCCTACATTCTATCAAGTCTGAGGAAATTTTAGCACGATAAGCATCCTTTTTTCATATCTCTATTTTGTACAATAGTTCTTTATACCTAGTATTAGGTCATCCGAAAAGTTTCTTTCGTTTTATAAGAAAATAATGGATGCACATCTTCCGTTTTATATTATTTTATCGAATTACGTATTCGATCCATTTTGTTCTATCAAAATAAAGATCACAACATAGAAACAGATTAGGTTTCATGTTTGCATAAAGATGCAAGAATCGTTGCAAAAGACGTATCTATAAAAGAAAGACGCTTTTCGGACAAATTAATAGTATTCACAAGTTACTTTATCATTCTCTTTCAATAATTCCATCAATTACGTCGCAGTTTAAATATTTTGATAACGAGCAGGCTGACCTTTTCTCCAATCCTTTCAAACGAAATATTGCAATAATTAGGAGTATCCAGGATAATACATAAAATCTATGGAACAATAATTTCAAGACTTTGCGAGAGAAGCTCAAAGAGCCTCGTGAAATGAGGGATACCAATTATATCGGCTTTAATGAAACGAATCAAGCTGTAACGAGTACTTGAAAGATTGCAAGTTACAGTAATTACGTGGAAAATAGCGTGCTTTTGCCTTGCAACTCTCTTCTTCTCGTTCGTTTGTTAATTTACAGCGGCCATTTTCTCCGAATCTTTCTTTCTCCCTGTCTTACCTACGTTTCTCTATTTTTTCCGTTGCCGCTATGTAGCTTTTTCGGCTCCTCCATACGTCTTATTGGTTGTTCCACGCGGGCATGAACTTATCGAGGGGTTAGTTGCCAGGACGACAGTTTGAATCGTCTTCGAGGCAGGCAATTAAGCGAAATAATGTGCTTGCTCGGCTGGAGTTATCATTGAAAGCAAAGGACCGGTATATTTCTTTGACATCGTCGTACAATCGTTCCAGACATCGATCGGCGTTGCCGAGCGATTGTTTAACTCCGACAGTTTCATCTCTTTTGCTTTGGCAATTTTACAGTGCATTTGTCAGTTAAGGTCGAATAACGATCCCAAAATTTACTTCCATATTTTGCGTAATATATCCAAGTAAAATTTGCTCGAGTATTTTACATAATAATCGAGTAAAGTAACATTAAATTGATATTAAATCGACGAGTGTCCGTGACGAAGTTGGTCGTAGACTTCTGCTGTGCGAGCAAAGCTTTCGAACTTTACAGTATCGTGTCGAAAAGGAAAATTAGTTGACGTGTAATTTGTAACATTTACTTGCAGCAATGTAATTGATATATATATATATATATAAAGTTGTTACTGTTACGCGAGTGAATGCATTGGTAAATTTATCAGCATTGGTAAATTTAACAAACTTGAGACTTGTAAAATTCTGTTGATGATATTAGTTGAATTGTGCAAGATAGACTTGATTTTTAAATGTTATAAATGTTACAAATATCGTATGCAATATATTCATACTTTTTTATATATCTCATATGATTCATGTACTTCATAATTCCTATATACTTCATACATAAACCCACATGATTATATATATTTAATATACGTATATTTAATCACTGGTCAAGTGACTTCAAACGAGACAAAAGTACTTTATTCTGTTCTTATTATTGTTTCTCGTATTATTTAGAAATCGAAAGGTAGGATAACATTACACGAAAAATATCGAGAATCCCTTCAATTTCCAATAGAGGAATCGCTCAATGCCAGACTGTTGAGAAACTTATAAAATAGTCTCTGTATCGGGCAAGCCAGCCTAGTCGTCGAGCTATCGATTTCTCGCGTGAATTCTAGTACTCTTTACTGTAGGATAAAGTAGTCCGGACGTGTTCGACACCAATAACTCAAACTCGCCAGTGTCGTCGCGATATTTTGTTACCGCGTGCGACAAAAGGTGCAGCAGTGCGCGAAAATGAGAAAATGGAGAAGCACGAACGCGAAGAAAAGGGGAAACAGCGAATGCCACCAGGGAAATCGTCGGGGAAAAGTGCGTAAGGTAAATGATCGAAAGTTCTATGCACTGTTTATCTATCGTTATTTACTCGCTGCAATATTTCCATGCGAATTTTTAAAATAAAGAGCTTTCTAACGAGAAAAATGGATGCAATTACATTTTAATTAACAACGTTGCTTTATAAATTAATTTCTATGCATTTTTCAGATTACAAGGTGTTTTTGTAAGGAATTTCAGGCGACAAAAGTCCACAGGAATGCGCATAATAGATAATATCCAAAGTATAAAATGTCTAAAGTACAAAATATTCAAAGTCCTTCGTGTAATATTCAGAGTAGACGAAACAAATTTCGATTTAATTCATAGAAATATGGAAATGCACAGAATCCGCAATCTACTTTTGAAGCCTTGAAAATTCTTATTAAAATTTTGAAAATATGTACATTTACGTGTATCACTCTGCAATTATTCGATTTCAATTAATTTCTATGTTCGATGCTAAATACACCGCCTGTTTACTAGTTTCTCTATGCAAATAAGAAGTAAAATGAAAGGTAAATGACATTGAAAATAATATTACGAAGTAGAAAGCACACGAGAAAAGAATATTTCGTTTGCAATGTTGACAATAAAGAATATAAAACGGTCGTGAGGAGGTCGTTCTGTATCTTGGGATGCAGTGGCTATTAAGTCAGTTTCCACGTATTTATTTTGACTACGGTTGACTTTTGTGACGGAAGTTTGTCGAATGCGTGTGTTTGCTCGTTGCACAAAAGCATAAATGCATTCCTCCGTGCAGCCAAACACACTCACCCGATGTAATCTAGAATTAATTACTTGCCCGTTGCGGGAAATGTTCTTGCAGCGCTGATACTTACAATTTCTTTCGTTAAACCACGGACTGACATTATCAGAGCGCGAGTTAAACGCGATAATTAATGCGTAGAACAGAGAGTAAAATATTTCTTATGCAATTAATGTTACATAATGAATAGTAAAAATATGAAGGTAATAGATCCCTTTAGAAGAATACTCGCACGATTTAAACGATATTATATATTTTCTGAACAGTTTGATTCCTTCAATGATCTCTTACTCCAATTAATTAAACTCCATAGAACATACGATACTAATGATTTGATACGATACGAATGATGAACAATTGATAATAATATCAAATAGTATTAAATATAGAATAATATTAAATATTAAACGTATTGAATTTATTTCGACAAACACTTTCATGAAATATAAAGAACTTCAGTTATCGGATAAAAGATATTCGTGATATCGTCATTGTTCAAGAATCATGGCAAATTCAAAGCATCTATTTAACATAAATATAATAAAATTTTATTCTTTTCTATTCCTCTCATAAATTTACCATACATCGGAAAAAAAGGCATTATGGAAACTATCAGTGTGAAAACACCCTTATATCACAAAGAGTACACCATCTAACGAGTATTAAATGGAGAACCTTTATCGAAATTCATCCTTCACGAGCAACGTATCCCTATCGTATCCTCATCTGGAATCCCATCCATGCAAAACCACCCTTGTCGCATTAAAAATCAATCTAATTTCCCTATGAAATCCTACTAAACAGGATGGATAAGGTCGAGCGTGGAAGAGGGCGGCTATAACAGAACAATACCTATTTTCCAGGAAATTACGTAACAGACCATAATTAGATATTTCCAACGATCTCCATTTGGGAATCGCGCTAAAGGAGACCATTAATAACGTAGATCCGGCGGGGGGATAATCTCCAAGCGGAATTGGAGGATCGCAAGAGGGATGAAACGCGGCGACTAGTCACCCTTCAGAGATTGAACGTATGCCGGTGTTACGTGACGCAGTCTGCCCTACAGTTTCAGACAAATGGCCGTGCCAATAGACACACAGATCTACGGATCGATTCGGCAAACACACAAGCGTAACAAACAGTCTTGATCGAGAGGCAGCCACACAGGCTACAATCGTCCTTCTTATCGTGTGTGCAACTCTGTCGCGCATATTGCACGCCACGAAACGTAAATGCAAGATATGCATCCTTGAGACACCGACACAATAGCGTTTGCGATTGGCCATGGAATTAGGGAGGCTCGTTTATCTTGCAATTATACCGAAAACCTTGAGCAAACAAGTGTAATCGTAGAAATTAATCCTTCATCCCTTGTTAACGTTGGCTGTTACTTTGCGCTCTCTTCAATTTTTTAATAGATCAACTACACTCCTTTTTGAAATTATAATCAGACATTGAAATTATAAAAACACGTCGTGCGTGTTATGTAAAACATTTTGAAATTCTATTAGCGCAATTACAAAATGCGATCGTTGATTGTCTGTGAAATTTGAAACCAACGTGAAATAATATATAGAAATTACGAGATATTTCGTGCAAACGTATATTTAATTAATATTTCACTAAAAATGAGTATACTTTCCGAGGAGTTATTTTTCTCTCTGGCTTAATAACAGAAGAAAAGTTAGTTTCCTGTGTTGCTAGTTATCGAATGACTCCTCCCGAGGGTTGATCGCTGCCTGGCGCTAATCTAGGTTGTTTCGACCTTTTCTTTCAATAGAAATTGCTTTTATCTCGTGTGGCTGGTTTCTTCTAGTTTTGATTGGTTTCTGATACTTCGTGTATTTTGTTGATGGCTAGTTGCTGATAATTTGATTTCGTTTGCTTTGCTTTGGGCCGCGATTGAATTTAGTTTATTTAAAGCAATATTATAGACTATCATCGGACGTCTTGTATCATGGGATTTGAATTATTATTGATCTTTGTGTTATGTTTCGTTTCGTTTAGAATTATTTGTATTTTATTTTCCTAAAATTTCCATCTTGATCTTTCACGTGAGAGCGCAACGTCAAGTTTCTTGTTCGCTCATAGAAACAGTTATATCATCGTTCGTGCATTTAGCATTTCCTATTCAACCCACGAATTATCATCTCTATAATATCGAGCGATTGTTCTGACCTATCTTTGAGAACTTTAGTGTCGCGTACACAGGTATTACTTGAATTTACATACGTTTCGCATTATCTCGATGTAATACTGTATAGTTCATACCATATGGTGCATTATTGCTACAAGATACGCTTACGTCATCGTGGATGATTTGCATAGCTGCGACTACTCACTCGTTTCTTGTTATAATTACAATACGTTACATCCGTGTCTAACGTCCTTTGATCGTAATTTCATTTCTTAAAAGTTGATCCTTTTGCTCCAATATCATTTAAGACATAACTATTTATGGAAAAAAATATAAAATTGTTTTTTGTATTAATATTTTCATACATAATATTTCCCACCGACCAAAACACGAATTTATCTCTCTAGATAGGAGAATAAATAAAATACAGGTGTTTAATTTACGTTACAGTGAACGTGGTCGTGAAAGATCCACGACTTCATGTACACGTCGAGTTACATTTGTAAAGAAACATAACAATAATAAATATTTCTTATAAGAATAAAAAGTAATTATACAATTAATAATTACGTAATAGAATTTCTCTGGATAGCATAATTATGTTTGCTGTGTTATATAATTAGAATGCTATTCAAATATTAATATCCCTATTTCTCGTCCTCTTTTGTCATATTTCATTAAACCAATCCAATTCATACTCAACCAATGTATTCCTTTTATACTTGAATTATTCGTATTTCAATACAAAACGCTCCCAAAAATACCTGACCCATGTGACCTACGTACACAGGTCATCAGCCAGTTCAGAACGCGTCAACCTTTAATTACCAAGCAGCCGTTTATTCGCCGAAAGAAACTGTAAACCATCCGCCACAACTTCGCCACTCATCCATTTACACGAACAACCTTAAACCAATCACAAAAGACCGCAAGCCTCGCCAACCTCTTCGGAACAAACCGACTTTCGATCGTCCAACAACACCCTGCAAAGCCAATAATCTTCGACTGGAAATCGAGCTCTACCTGCACTTTCGACCTCTTTCATTCTTCTAGCCACAAGTCTGGACCATGTTCCGGCAGCAAACAAGGAAGAAAGGAAGCAGTCGATGATTATGATTGAAATTGATCGTCTGGATCGAAAGTCGCGTCGCGTCGCGTCGCACCGACTCTGAATTCCGAATTCGTCTCACGGACATCGCTCTAAGAAACTTTCCGTCGATCCTCAAACTTTCTTTGCCTCGTTGATCCCAAGCCACGCGCGATTTTCCTCCGGACGACGAGGCTTTATTAGAGGGAAACAAATATCGAGGACGTGACACCGCAGTGGCTGCGAAACGAAAAGCTTCGCCGACTTATTATTACGCCCACTAAACACTCATGGAATAGGTCAGCACCACGTAAAGAGAACGAGATCGACAGAGAAGAATAGCAAGAGGAACGATGAACATTTTAAAGATACGTTTTGTAGAAAATTATGTCAGTTGTACGCATACAGGGTGGAGTTGTAATCGTAGCAGTGTGATCATAGGCGGAGGGTGATTCTACGTGAAAATATGAGAAAAGGTTTGGTACAATATCTTTTGATTTGAGACTTTCAAGAAAATCGATTTTGAAGGTTTGCCGGGTATATTTAAGTTTGATCAATTCCGGATCGAACAAGAGCAAGCGGTCGAAAGGGGTTTTTAAACTATTAGGTTGTCCCAAAAGTTCTTTTCGTTTTATAGGGAAGTAGTAGATGCACATTTTTTGTTTTATATTATTTTATTGAATTATGTTTGATCCATTTTATTCTATTACTACAAAATGAATCATACACAAATCCATAAAATAATATAAAATAAAAAATGTGCTTCTATTATTCCACTTATGAAACCAAAGAAACTTTTGAGACAAACTAATATACTCGAGGATAAGTAAAAAACGTAGAAGAAAATTTTTCCATAAGACGCTTCATTTCCGAGAAACATAAATTTGGAAATATATTATGCGCGAGCATCGATAGATGCAAGAATCTTTATATTTGTTACAGTTATAGACCGAGAGCTGCGATTTTCACCATTTTTAACTGCTCCTAGGTCGCAGCCACGTCAATCGATTTCGATGAAATTTTCAACACGTACGTAACTGACATAAATCTGTAGAATATATTTTCAGTGTTGCACATAACTGGCTCAGGTAAAAATGTTGTGAAAGGCGACTTTCGTTATTTTCTCCGCCATTCAAACCAATTTCCATCCAATAAACTAACAATCCATTTAACTTTCCCCCAAAAAACCTCCAATCGTTTCATCCAATGTTAAAAATCTTATTCCATTTCAAAGTGCGTTAAATATTAATGTGGTCAACTGTATACACGAAAGAATGAAATGCAGAGAACGAAAAAACGAGAGACGAAACAGAGAGAGAGAGAGAGAGAGAGAGAGAGAGAGACAGAGAGACAGAGAGACAGAGAGAGACGAAAGGTAGGATCGTGATAATATACTTAATAAACTCGTGACACGAGAATCATACCTTGCATCAGCATACCCGCAGACACGGATTATACTCTGGTACGCGTATCCTTGGCGAATTGTGAATTATTAAAGGGCGGCAGTGGGGTAGGGGGAGGGCAACCAGAAGACTAGCACGTTCCGCCGTGTTTCGTCGAAAGGAGCGAATTAGTCGGCGAATGGGGCTGAAGGGAAAATATCGAGCTCGCGTTGCCTCGCAGCGATAGGGATGCTTCATTTGGTAGCGTGGAATTGGTAATTGTAATGGTGGTACGCGGCGAGATTTTAGGCGGCAACCGAGGGGAAAAAGGGACGCAGAGAGTTAAAATAGAGTACATGGGAGAAGCGCGGGCAGAAAATATCGAGGTAGCAGTGACACGGACGGGGTAAAGGGGAACGTCTAATTTTACGGTGGTAATTGTGATGGTGGTTTGGTGGCGGAATAAAGTGGGGGAAGGGGATTAAACAGAGACAAGGGGAAAAAGAGATATCTCTTTGAAGATGTTTCTGCGAAAATTCACGTAAATTTTCGTAAATGCCTGTACGGAAGTATATTTTGTAAAATAATGTACTGTATATTATTTGATACGGAAGTGTCGAAGATTTGAGAAAAAATCAATTCCTTATATAGTAGAATTTTGTTTATATGAATTTGTCGACGGGCAAATGGCTTACACAATAGGAATTCACTTAGTTTCTCCGGCATCTATGATTTTTCCTTCGTACAATAGAACTTCACGTCTAGTTTCGAGGAACAGGAGTTTATTTAATCAGACAGGAACGAAAATTTCGTTCCAACAAATGGAGTTCTACTATACGGTAATGCAACATTGTCTGAACAAGACACTGGAAGACAAAATAGTTCGGATAACAGAGTAGCTTTGATAATAGAACTTCGCTAGTTATCCCCTCCAGCACTTCTTATTCGAGATAATAGGTGCTGGACTCTCTTGCATAATAATATATCAGCTAATAATGTTAATAAGTTGACAAGTTACGCGTCCTGTTACGCTCAACTGCTTCTCCTTCGATACATGGAGTTTATTTTGGATAAAGACAAATGATCGCAACTAATCGTTACGAGAAATATATTCGTATAACTAAAGTTACGTTCATATATTGCGGATAATAGAGACTCGGCTATAAATTCGTAAACGAACTTTGAATAAACAAGACCTTATTGCATAGAAATTTAGATAACAGAAATTTTCGTTTAAGTAGAAAATAAAGGCAATGGCGTTATTTTATTCGGATGTCTGATGCACCGAGTAACAAAGTGTAGGTCAAAAGAAAAGGAATTTCATTTTTAAAAACGATCGTATACTAGTTCGTTAATTTTATTGCACGTGTTATCCGTACCAGTTTGTTCGTAACCTGTAACCTTTTTTCTGTTTAAGTTGAACGACAGGTGAAACGCAATTTGTACGCCTCGTTAACAGGAAGCATTCACGCCACTGAATTTTCGTTACTGTTGTCTGAAGCGAATAGTTTGGTGAAATAAGAGAAATGCGAATGAATAATAGTGGTTTCAACCATCGTGATGTAAAATTAGTTGCCATAGTTCTTTGTGTGTCGAGCCATCCTTTCTCTTCGTTTTGCAAATAGTATGATTTTGCTGCATTTTTACAACAAGTATAATTTAACTTTCATGCAAACGTTGTTTATATTTGACGTTACGCATCCAAATGAAATATACAGAATGATAATAACGTGAAAAATAAGGCTAAACGATAAAGCGCAATTCTGTTACGAATCGAACGATCTATGATATTACGATGAATTTTCTGCACCGCAAATTCAATAAAACGATGTTTATGAATATATCTTTCGCTAAGTAAAGCGATCAGTTATCAGACGGACAAATTAGAATGGAGAATGATAAACGAGCATCATCGTGATTACAATTTCCTATTCATCATCGTCGCCTTGCGCTCCATCAACTTCGTCAGGCACGTTTCTTCAATTCGAAAAATTACCGCATATTAAATAAAACGAGAAAATATGCAAAAGAGCTGTGTACGAAAATTATTCCGGTAATAAAATTATCTTCCTTAATGAAACGCGGCAAACTTATTTCCTGACGATAAACGAATGGAAATACAAACGAACGCCCCTTCGAAATTTAATGAATAATTATTAGATGGCGGATGTTGATGCATTTATAGGAAATTTAAATTTACAAAAATGTACAGAATATGTGCAATATGTGTAGAAATTCAGCGTATAAAATTTTATTCGACGAATGCATAAATATCTGTTCGATAAATGCATAAAAATCTATTCAGCGAATGAAATTTATTCAACGATCTAATTATTACAATTTTCACGATAATTACGTGTGAGAGGAAATTACAAATGAAAATACGATATCAGAACAGTGCGTGACTTATCCGGTTCGACAACAATACCAGACAGCCTTCAAGTGCTTCCCTCGCAATGTCTTTTTGCTCACGTTGCCATGGAAAGTTCCAAGTAACATTAACAAGTCGAACAGATGCACTCGACACTCGCGTTTCGCCACTTAGAAGTTGCTCGAGCATTTATTCAATCTTTTCCAGCTTCCGCCGATCTTACGATTCTTCCATATTCTACATATGCAACATAATTGGAAAGAATGATCGCGATATTTTCAACATGAGCATCTATTTGTCACATATTATTATATTTTTCCTAGCAAGAAATCTATTATTCTTCGCTTGTTCGTTTTAAATAACTTCGTTTAAAATAATTTCTATTATTCTTTCTTTCACTCCATACTCTATGTTTAATTAAAATCGTGAGATTCGTCAAGGTATGCATTATTTTCAAAATAATATGTCAATTGCTTTATCTATGTTTGTCAAGAGCGTCATATTTATCCAACTTTTGGCTCTCAATAAATTAACAACATTTACATCACCACAATTTTTAAAGACCACGATATAACATCTCGTTTATCAAAGTTTCGTTGAAATATTCTTTGAATTATCATCAAAGTCGCAGATACTTTGCGTAGAATTTTTTTACGCCAGAATCAGAGGCCAATGTTAATAATTTTTAACTTCGCAACGAGCGTTCCTGTTCCAATTCCTGATCCCCGCAGTAATCGATAGAGGATAAAGTATAATATAGCCCTGAAAGTAGACAGAATATCAGGGCGGAATTCCTGCGCGGAAGATTTAAGATCAGCTCGTGGCTTCGTTCGAGGCGTTGGGAATTCGAGAAAGCATTTGGGAAAATGCTTTCTACGAACGTGTCGTAAGAATCGTGACAATGTATCTACACGCCTACGCCGTATATACGTATATTCGCGGATGTTCGTATTTTTTACGAGGAACATCTCTTGCAGAAAGTGTGTGCGAGAAGGAAATCACCCAACCTAGCGTATAATATTTCCACGGTGGAAAATACGAAAATTTCGAGCCGAGCCTTGGAAAAATATTATCTTATTGCCCGGCGAGACGTAAGAATTAAGAATACTGTCGCAATAGATTCGACGAAACGCGAAAATTGAAAATTGCTGTTTCCCATGGAACTCCGACGATGAAAAAGTAATTTGCCCCGAAAACTCTGACACAAAAAAAAAAAAAAAAATGGCCATTCGAAGCGTCGCTTTGTTTCTTCCCGTATTTTTTCGCGCGCTGATTCGTCTCGTTACGCGTGGGGGCTCTGAATAAGTATTGTTTAAAACAACGATAGAATTGATTTTATACAATTTCGAACAGCTATTTATTTCCACTTGTATTTTCGTCTTTATTTCCTACTTATTTTCCAGTTAAACGATCAATCATCGTTTTGTACAGATATGCATTTCTTCGTTTAAAAAATCATTTTCGAATGATAATTATACGTTATACTTATCTCATCTTTGGACGAAACTAAGCGAATATAATAAGCTATAAAGAACTTTGAATATAACGCTACATCTCACGCGTCTTATTTTGCGCTATTTACTATATAAAATACATTTGAGCAAATTATTTACTCAAAATTTTCTTCCAATTTTAGCGTAGAATGGCCAAAGACGTTTCTTGCGAATTCTCGACTAAAGAGCAACCGGTCAGGTCAAACCGATCGATCGATATCGCGTACCTCGAACGATTTAACGCTCAAGGTTTAATATATCGAGTGTTAGAGTAATCTAGCACTGTATTTGCACTTGTTGTATAAAAGTAAAGTGTGATGTTATGAACACAGCGGTGGTAGGATCTTGTTGGGAGTGAAGTATTTCACCCGCACGGTACGATGTCTGATGATCAACTGTCCTCCTACGTTGCTGATTCTCCCTACCAGCCGTTGGGTTTCGTCTGTGCATCGTGCCTTTCCGGCTGGGCTTTTCTCGTGGTTTTTTACCTGACCTCGGAGTCATTAGGTTTACAGCTCAGGGAGAACGTGTAATTCGGATTTTTCTAAAGAAGGGAATGACCTGTCCGTGACATAAACGTACGGCCACTCAAAATTCCGAACAACGTTATATGGATCTTTTCCAAAATTTGTCAACGCTATTACGAACAAATACATTTAGGGTAGGAGTTAAAAGAAGAAAAAGGAATCCTTTTGGGGTGCATAGTTTACATGTCGAGTTTTCGCGATCGCCTCTGCTCGCTAATTGCGCGATGCTATTGAATATTTATGTTTCACCTGTCTTTACGAACGATAAACAGGAGCAACGAGATATTGACACGGAATAACCGTTTGAAACGCGATAATGATTGACGATGCGATTACTCAAACACCAAAAATCGGAGTACAGGGACATTCGCACACAATCGAGCTGAATTAATATATCGTTGGTGATCAAATACGTGTGTCCACGATTTTACGTGAAAAAAATCCGATACTTTATCGACTAAATTCCTTTGAAATGATTTGTTTGTTTTGTCAACGATCCATCCCGCTTTGATACACCGTTCGCCGAATGTGTTGATATTTTTCGGGAATTTCTTTGATTTAGGTTAAAAGAACTTTTTTATTTATTGTTACGCGTCGATAAAAGTTTCTTTATGTTTCGAGAATAAAATGGAACAGAAAGTGGATGGAACGGAATGGAGGATATCGCGGATTAAATCGTAGAAAAATCCGAGAATAGGGTCGAGCTTTTATTGGTGTCCTTGGGTCATTTAAATTTCCTCCGTATCCTGTGTCTTGTATGACAAACACAGTAAATTGCATTTATTATGCGGAATATAGAAAGAAGAAGTTCGAATGAAATACTTGAAGATTCGCAGAAATAAATGTCCAATTCAAATTTGTTACGGTGCCCTGTCATCCAATGGTATCGATCGAACGTGGAAAACTGTAATAACTCTGAAACTATAGTGTTCAACATACGACGATGAGTAAAGAAATTTTATCACAAAGATATAAATTTTTCCAATGCTTCATTAAGATAGAATTATTGCTCGACTCTTTAAAGCATCTTTCGCAAAAAATATATTTTTGCAGATGCTAATCAATTAAAACTACGGAAAATAATGTGCCCGTAAAACGATCGGATATCCACAAATATATAGTGTAAATGAATAACTTACGAAAGTTAAACAACTTTTAGTTGAGCAACTTACAAAACAATAGCTATTGTATTACTTTGAAGCGAAACGAGATCTAAATCGATTAACGATAGCTTGAAAATTACTCGAAGCGAGGGATCGAAATTTTCGCAGGAAGATCAGCCTTCAAAGACAATCTTTGATAAATTCGTGGCGAAAGATTAAAGCAGAGTACGAGGTGTTCAGGGACGCGTAAACTTTCCAATGAGACTCGAGGCTTATTTGCATTGAAAAGAGAGCTGAAAATATTCGTGGGCAAACACGGTACGTAAGAACAGTGGAGATTTCACGGCGAGTATTAGTTGGATAATTCGTTCCCGATGAAGAGTCGATTCGCTCTCTTAATCCACAAATAGTTATCGAAGATCACGCCGAGGAACAATTAATTCGAAATTTATTTTTCAGACCCTGTTCCCGCGTCTATTCCCCGTTAGTAAAAACGATTTTCCCTCTCCTCTCGTACGTTCGGCCCTTTCAATTAAATCTGCCAGGCCGACAAAATGAACGTGAACGTTTGCGTTGCTGGCGGTTGCTTTTATACCTTCGGATTTGCTCGAGCGGAAATGGTGAACAGGAGGAAAGCTGACATGGTAGGTTCGAAAGTAACGCGGATTTTTCTGTCAGATTGTGGTAATTAACTTGCAAAGATATATCCGATGCTTCCTCTTTCTTCCTCCTTTTTGTTTCTTATATTCTATGTGCATTCGTTGCAATTTCAGTTATCAATTACGATACCAGAGATTTCTTTCAGTAGCTGAAGGATAATTCGTTACGTATCTTGCCGCGCAATTCTGTTATTCCGAAGATTTTTCCGCACAACTTTATGTATCATCGTTCTGTCAATTATTACAACGTATAAATTAATCGATGTATTATCATGATACCGAAGATTCGTTTTAATAATTAGTTTATTATTCGTTTGCTTGCATCTATCATTTATAAAACTAACACAGGAACGAACAAGTTTTCTAATATTTATGTAACTTTTACTATTCAGCGAGAAGTCTAATCGAATAATAACTCTCTGCCGTACAAACGTAATCGAAAAAGGTAACTTAAAAATGCATCATTTTATCATCACCGGAAACTCCTATTTCAAACTCGAAATACTTGCTTAGTCTATGCAATGTCGTTTTTCCGACGTTTGAACCCGACGAATTAATTCTGAATTAGAATTGATAACTTTCAACAAACTATAGTTTTTTACACTTTTATGCAAAAGCGACAAGAACATGTTTCACACGTACCAATCTGATGTTATAGCAAATCAAGTAAAAAAGTACTACATGTAAAATCTAAATCTAAGTTCGATACATCGTCTCATCTGTTGTTTCATTTGGTGGTTTCTTAAACATTAAATCGACTTCGGTTTCAATCAGAAAATCGCCATTGAATAGTTCGAGCTAATAAGAAATCAGAAGGCTACGCCATGGAAAGCGCGTTAAAATTCTTTCGGTTGATGTCATTAGGGGCGATGCTACTTTCGCGTTGACGTCGATCGTTCAATTATACGGTGCATCGTGCAACGGTTATTATCCGCGTATCATTCTCAATTTTCACCGTTTTATTCCATGTAACGATATATCTTTTTATTTTTCACGTTTCTAACGTCATCGGATCAGACAGAACAGGAACAGAACCGGTCCGTCGAAGCAGCCGGATCACGCGTGTCTTAATACGATGAAATATCGCGTGACACTGTTTCGAAACGGTCCTGTCACGGTGTCTATAACAAATCGTTGAATATAAATCGCAAATATTTGTCCTACGTACGAAACAGTTCGAAAGGTACGCTCGTGATTAAGTTATTTACGACTGTAAGGGTATTACCGGTAGCAGGTGTGCGTGCATCAATGTTTCGTATTTGTGTCCGTGTATATTTTATATACATATAGGGTGATCCAGGGTTTGACAGTCAAATTTACTTGCTATGTGTGTATATATTAATGTCATATTATTTATACACATGTATTGTTCTATATTTTAGAATAAAAATATAAAGTATAAAGGGGACAATAGTTCGATGTAGTAATTAGATTCGAACAAAAGAGATGCAAATATAAAAAAAAATTCCGTGCCATTCAGCGGTACTTTCAAGCGATTACAAAAATTCGATACCATGGAAATGAAACGTCGAATTAAATTTAACGAAAACGCTGAGAAACATTTGCCGATTTGATTGAAATTTTAGATAGCAATACGCACGAACACGCTAGTCGAGTTTCATTACGATGATAATGAAATTTGAAAATATATCATACGGCACGCATATTACGCATGACTATATCCATTTAATATACTGAGAAAGCTGTTAAACCACCTGGTACACCCTGTATATCGTGTGTACCGATTGTATCAGTTCATACATTTCGTTACGATGCTCCTATAAAAGATAAACACTAGTGTGATTTGATAAACCCGTTACGAACAAATTTAATTGTTCCATGGAGGAAAATCGGACGGTGGCTACATCGACGGAATTCGAATTTAATTCTCACGAACGACGCGACGGATAGAATAGAGAAGAGATGGGTACGAGTTTCGATCGTCGATCAGTCAACCTTTTTCAGTCGGAACACAGAGATAGACGACAGAGCGCCATTGGAAATTGCACGGCCTAAAAATTCGTCGTTTTGTAAGGACCAGGGATTTACAAGGGCGTCCACCCCATACGTAGGGAAGCTGAAATATGTGGAGCGTGAAAAACGTTTTCACGAGTCGCTGGAAGGATGATGATAAAGCTGTTGCACGACAGTGCGTGGTATTGTGTTTTGTACGAGCAATGTTCGGTTAGCGAGTGTTTGTTCTTTCGATTTAATAGTTTCGACAATTTTTGAAACGTTGTTGACGAAGCAAGTTACCTAGTTCGTTTTCGGTTCCTCTTTTTAGTTTCGTTACGAAGGTTCCGAACATCGTTTGATCGTTTTCCCCTTCATTTTTCGCCTGTTATCCTCGTATCGTTCTTAATCATTTTCTTTTAAGAAAATTGTTCTCATTCAACTTTTCGATCTTACCACGTAACCATTTCTTTGGATCGAAATCTACGTAAGAGTTAAATCAAACCGGAAGAGTCAAACGCGCTAAGTTCCAATATTTTGCATTTCTTTTAAGTTATGCTGTTTCATTCTGATTTGGAATATTCCTGTGATGATTCTGTTATATTCGTTGCTGGGGGAGTGTACGATGAATCAGAATTAATCGAAAGTCTTTGCCTCGTATAAGAAAACATCCCCTGTAAGATGAAACATACTTTTCCCCTTCTTTCCTAATGGGAGGCACATTTGCTAAATCATAGCCATTCATCAGTTAGCTTCTCGCCAACGACAAATCAGTACAAAGATTAAGGATGACTGAGGTACTTCTCGGCACGTCCCATTTTATCTTTTAGGTCCCGTTCCATTGTCATCAGCAAAGTTGATCAGATAATTCTTCGAACGCAAATATGCAAAAATACATAGATTACATATACAGTATGTAAAATATTCAGAATTAATATTCACGACGCAAAACGTAATAATTACGTTACATTTCTTTAATTGCGTGTATCAATATGAATTTGTATAAACACCTGTCGTTAATAATTCATTAAAATTTATAAGACACGTCAGTATGCAATTCGCGTAACAAGTTAACCGAGCCATACCGTGTAACCGTTTAATTCGCTTTTCGTAATAGGGACTTTCAATATTCCATGAACCGGTAAAACAACTTCCTGCCGCAGCCCAAACTGTCCTTCTTAATTACAACATAAATCAAAACCGGCAATGTAAAATTACCCGGTGCCCAATAATCACTTCGATGTAATTCATCCCTTGAACAAACAGCCGACTCACAAATCTCCAAACAAATCAACCTCCGAACCTCCTGGTTGGACGCACAAATAGCTTCCCTTGCGTCACGATCTCGCTTCTACCGACCGGAAGTTCCGTAACCCTTAACCAACCGAATCTGGCCATTAGCGGGAGCAACAGCGTCGACGGTGCGTCATCTATCAGCACGGTAAACAGGCCGATCGTTAAATATTCATCGGCTGGCCATCGATTGCGCCACCGGTCGTCAAAAGACATCGACGATAAAGCAACGGCGACGTCTGACCGCCACTTCATAAATAAACCCAGATGAGAATTCGTCGATCGGTAAAGTTGACCGTCGATCGAATCGTTTTCACGATTGACACGGTGTGACGTATTGGCAATTCGGTTGAGTAAAATTTCAGCTGATGAATTTTTATGCTATATTTTTCAATTGTAATAAAGGAAATAAATGGAACGCAATAAAAAGTATTAATAACGTAATAAAAAGTATCAATGTAATTAAAAATATTCCAACATCTGTTGATACGTTTTATCCATGTTGTTGGTTGTTTGTTTCTTTTTAGGGAACTTTTTCGGACTCGGTTTAACAATACGTTACATATTTCTAGGAAAATGAAACCGTAGAAGACGGCGGGTTCGTTCTGAATATGTTACGTGTGTTATACGAAACACTTTGAAATTTCATTAGCATCGTTACGAGTAAACTCGCAGATATTTATACAAATTCATATTTTTATGAACGCGAGTAAAAGAATAGAATGTAAGCAGAGATTTCTTTCTCTATGTATCAAATGCTATAACGAACACTGTATCTTCGCTGTTTTATACATTCTTGCGTATTACTTAAATAGGTATGTCTAAAATGAGCAATTATTTTGTGAGTTATGAGCATGATATAATATATAAATATTCCATTCGAATATTTTTACACAATTACGCCCTCAAGACTTCAAGATAGACATCGTTTTGTCAAATTACACGCGATTATACGGAACACGTGATCTTTAAATACCACATTATGGTATTTGTCAAAGGATTTCCATTAGAGATTCTGCCTCTGAGGAAACGTTCATTAGAAACGTCCGCATGTGTGGATAATTTACGAACAAAAACACGTATACAGCAGCAGGAATCGATCTCTTCCACGCCGCTAGTTCTCGATATCTTCCCTCGCACGTTATAAAAGAAACGTAACGTTTGGAACTCGTGCGTGACGCATCGATCGATCGACTCGTCCATAGGAATAGAAATTCGAGAAAAAGGAATAGAAAGAGAAAAGGGGTTAATGTAGGGGTGATAGAGATAGAAAAAGAAAAAAAAAGGGACGATGGTCCAGGGGAAATAGGAGCAATAATCTCTCGGTCCCGATTGCCGATTCGAGACACGCCGCGGCGATCGAACGCTATTTCCAACGGTAAATCCGATTCGCCGGCTGTTCTGTCCGCAGCGGTGGTGGCGGATCATAAATAAACGCTTGCCAAGGGCCGGATACCTTCGTGTCGGTTTGTCATCCGTACGAGTCATCCACGTACGTACACGGTTTGTCAAACCGTTCGTTGTCCCTCGAAAAAAAAAAAAAAAAAAAAAAAAAAAGAAACGAAAAAAAAAAAGACAAACGCTCGTCACGTCGTCGACCGTCTACCCTTCTCGTGGACTGCTTGAAAAATCGTTCGACATGACGGCTTGAGACCGTGTACTTTTGTCAATTTACGCCCCTTTTGCGTAATTATTTTATGATGTTATATAATGCACGTAGTGGATCAAACAGATTCGTGTTATTTAATACGCTGTTGTGTTCTAATAAAAATAGAAAAAACTCATGCTATGAATTTTATTGTTCGTCCAATCCAATAAATGATATTGCTTGGATGAGTATCGCGTTTTGCTCGTTCGTTATTTGTCTCTTTGCGGGTTTATGGGTTATGGATCGCGGTTGTGTATTGTGGATGATACAGGATGGGTTAGCGGTTGTGGATTGTGGTTTAATGGCCGATACACTGACAATGAGCATTTTTTAGCAAGGATTGAGAAGGTTCGAATTGGCTAAAGGACAGACTGTGGTTGTAGATCGTAGATGATAAGATTGATTATTGTGGTTTAATGGCCAATTTAATGGCACAATGTGTTCTGCGTATGGTACAGTCCATATGCGATACGTACGGACATGGTTTTGAAAACAGCGCACTTGAATTAGTTTGAGAGCGATTCAATCGCACGTTTGCCAGGCTCGAAAACAACGCTAATAATGTACAACTGCAACATAGCACTTATGTATAATTAGTTTATACGATTAAATTTGTTTTGCTTGTAGCGTAATCTAAATAGGTCATTATTTTGATAAACTAAAGAAAAAACAGCGAGTTAATATGTAAATATTCCAGAAACCAGACAGACTAATTTTATCTGTTGTAAAATTTGTCCAAGTATATAATTACTATACAATTTAAAAGAAAGAAAAAAAAAGAAAAGAAACAAACGATTTGGTTGCACAAGTTCGTCTATGTCAAAGCAATAGCATAAAACGAATAAAATAAAGTTTCTATATCATTTTCTGGTATTTTCCAATTTTTTAGTCGATCGATGTGACTTTTAATTGCCTCGTACATACGTATATATAGTTTTGAAAAAAAGAAATATGTATTTAAATTAGTCGAATGCAAATATAACGTTGGTATAACGTTCATTCTTCGGTGATCAGAAGAAAGAAGAAAAAAGAATGTCGCCTTAAGGCATTAATTTTAACAAGTAAACCGTAATTGTGTACGATGTTCCTTGCTTGTCGAACCTCGTTGGTAAATTGCACGTGTGTTATAATTAAATGCATTCAGTTGTGAGTTTCAGCCAGGGAATTTGCATTATTAACGGCAGACCAATATTCTGAACCAGCAGTTACCGCGAAACAGTTTTGTATTGTACGAAACACCGCCGACTGACTTTTCGTCGCGAGAATTATTAATAAGTGGATTAAACGTCGATTCCAACTACTCATTACGCGGTCCATTTCTTGTTTTCCCATTATGTTTCAGCTATTTGTATTACTCCATAATTACATCTATTGATATTGCATTTCTTCTAACACAATCTATATGTATAATCTTCTCGTATTTCCATTTTATAATATACGTATGTATGATTTCTCTCTTGTTCATCATCAATCTCTGTATTATTTTCTGTTTACTATAATTATTGTTGTTTGCATTATTTCTCATTGTTTTCTGATTACTTGTTGTATTTGGTCATTATTTCAGTTTCATTATTTTCTTACAATTTTTCTCGTATCTTTGTCGATATTCCTCTCGCTTCGCTTATTATTATTTATTTCTACATCTTTCGTCAGTTTCTTTATTACTCTGTTTCTTTGATTCGCACTTACTTTAGCAGCGACAAATGAAATTTTTTGCTTTTACTGACATTCGATCTGTTTCGCTTTACCCTTCATCGCTTCATTACGCTTCTTTCCCAAGCTTTTGACTTTTTTCTCAAATTTTCGCGAGACACAGTAATTTTGTTACTCTTCGATATCACGGCAATTCCAAGTTATCCACTTGCCATACGTATAATTACAAATTAGCGAATTATTAGCTAAACGAACCATAGACTTATCTATCGTCGATAAAATTGGTCGCAAATTTTTGTGACTTTAAATCAATTGACCGATAAATATCTCTACAGAAAGTCGAAGAAAGTTGGAAATAGACAGTCGAGCAAGTAGTATAGTCTTATACGTGGCAAGACATCCGATTCTACGAAACAATCCTATAATTTCACAAAATGTATAAATCTATATCTGGTCTGAAAAAATTTGCTTCTATTATAAATATTGGAATTCTATTGGTATTAATATTCGAATTAAATCGTAACCTCCACCTTTCGCGTAATATTTCCGCAATCCCCTATTTTCTCTCCAAAAGCTATTGTTCAATGAATATCACGAAAGACCAAAAAGCTAAGAAAAATACAAAATTCATAGTCGGTTCGATCTCATTAACCAAAGAACCGAGGAAATTAACGATCGAACGATGTTTGGAAATCTTTAAAATCCACGTTCGAGATACCAATCGCGGTTTCGGGATCGTGTTTGTGAACCGCTGATAAAATATTCGGGGTTAATTGATCGAGAATTCGGGTCAGGCGGAAGCACGTGCTGAAGTGACTAAATATGCCAGCAACTTCTGCCTGCCTGACCTCAACGTTGTACCCTAAGACCTCGAACGAATTTCTCTGGTTTTTATTTTTCACGTGACCTCTTCTACGTGCCACGTTCGTTCGTCTCGCTGACATCCAGTTTATTGCAAGCTACGAGAACCGTTTCACGTTGATAAATAATCAGAACGATGCTCGCGCAACGAGGTTCGAGCGTTACCCTGTCTACTAGCGAAACTTTAGCTGATAGTTCGAATTAATTTTCAGCAAGTTTGACACCGTTTGCCGTTCACGCTTTAACAGAGCCCGCTTCAAAGGCCGGAGCCAACATCTCGCTACGTGTTATTTCGGTGTAATTAATTTTCAACCTGCTGCGTGATTGTTGTTATCGTTGTTGCTATTACGCGTTCTATGCATCCCGGAATGCGATCGACGTCGATAATGGTCATATACGGCAGAGGCATACAATGTAAACACGTTCGTGAAATTTACATGCGGTCATTTAAATTCGAGCGATTGAAATATTTTCTTCTATCGAAATAAATTTCAAATCTACCTTCTTCTCTATTTATCTGAACGCGAAAGATTGAACGAGCGGCTAGAGTCTGTATAATATCACGTGAATTGAACATTACACAGGCTACTGTAATTTCATCTTAATTCAATAGAATCATCGATCGTTCGATGTTTCTTCTGATATTGAAATTTTTTAAACGTTTATGTATTTAATATAATTTTTAAAATAATAACCGCGAGTATGAGTAACCTGGAAGAGCGCAAACAATTAAATGTTTGCAATTAAATGTCTAATGGTCGATCGAAGATTGGCTTGGTAGTGCAACGTGTCTGATCATATAGGGGACTGTACTACTTACTCGGCTGTTTCTGTCGCTTATTAACTTCCTTAAACGTTTCATGAGGATATTTATTTTTCTATTGATTTGAATTCACGTTAATTTCGTTTTCTAGATACACGTAGATGATATATTAAATGATTAAGTAAATTGAATTGGTTAATATAGATTAAAATTTGACCAATAACTGATCAATTTCTAAGATAAACTACTTGCTCTGTCGCTCTATTAAATTAGTCTCTTGTTCGGTATAGTATCAACGATTTAAACGCTATCAACAAATGCGTGCTCTGTTCGTGTTCTTATGAAATCGCTTCGTTCAATTCTCTTAGCCTACGTTCTTCCTCTTCAAGATGTATTAAGCTTTTATATTCTTTTACAGTCAAGCACACTTTAGCAAATGAAACATAGTACACAAAGAAGTTTCGCAGAACAAGCTAGAGTTTCTCCATTCATAAATTTAATTTCTCAAATTCTGCGAATTCCGTCAAACAACCTTTGTTCTCGATATAAAAGGTTCTAAGTGGCTGCCTCGCTCGGAAAAGGAAACGAACTTAATATAAACCTTTTTATACGTTAACAACTATACGTCGACGCGTTAAATTCACGACAAATTTCATTTTTCATACCGAGGAAAACATAATTTCGAGTTAATTAAAGAATTTCCAGCGAAGAGTGCAAGAATTACGCTTCCTTTTACCGTTAAATGCGCGTAACCATAAACTCCATCATAGATATGCTAAACACCGAACACATTAAACTTCACGACTATCATAAAACGGTATTTGCCTTTACTATAGATCTTAAATCTTGCATAGAAGTTTCGTGTACAGTCTTAGAAATTTCACGCAATTATCTTGAGATTTTACGGTGTTAGTAAATGTTAAAGAATATTATTATTTTTAATATAAAAATAGAAATTTCAAAGAAGCATCGAAAGGAAAAATCGTAGGGATTTGCGATGGTATAAGAGGATGTTGCATAATAAAGAAACTAATTAATATTCAATTAATATTCTATATTTTTATAACCTTTGTTGCAATCCATATGTTCAAAGAATATTTTTAAAATATCCCATATAGATCCTATAGAATCCTAAGACTTCCGCCATGAAAATAAAATTATTTTACAAATTCTGATAAGACATACATTGAAATTATTCATTTCTATCACCGTACATCATATCCCGAAAGTGGTCAAAATCGAAAATAACTAAAAAATGAAACTATTGAGATATGTATAATTTTATGTGCTAGACTAAATTAGCTGCGTAATAGTGATACATCAATGTGTGGAAATATGCGTGTGCGCGCCGTCTCGAAAACAAAGGAATGTAAACTGTTCAGTCGATTAACAGTCTGGTATGGCAGAAAGTGCTGAGACGCGTGCATCTTTGAAATCGTTTATCAAATAAATATATAACTATTCTAATATAAATTCCAAGTGTAAATTTAGTGTTCCTATACCATTATTTCGGCTATTAAGATCCAAAATTCTCAACAGTAACCAACACCGTTAACCAGTCTAGATTAAAAAAACTCGACGTGATTTATAATCCTGATGAATAAGAATCGGCGACCAAATTCCAAGAATATGACCGTTTCTATTCAACGGATTTACCTTGATTTTCCCTTGTAAAACGGTCAGCGCGAAGCAAAATGAAGTTTACCGCAAGATTTCATGAGACACGAATTCCCCGTCGCGTCCCTAGCTATACTCAATATTCTGCAGGTTAACGATGGCATGGGCGAGTATTTCATCCTCTCCGTGAAATATGTGGAGCAGAATGTACCTACACGAAGGAGTTATGCCAGACACGATACGTATCGAGTATCATTAGTGTCGACGGTATTCGAAGCTACATCACGCGAATTAATTCGTTGCATTTTCTGGCACCGTGACGCGTCGGCTTTCGCGGAGACGGAAATTTTCCTCGTCGGTGACGATTACGAACGCCCTCCGTGTCTACAATATGCGTGCACGCTTTACGCGTCAAAGCAGATTCTTGATGAAATAGGCGCCGAGTTAGGGAAGAGACAGAGTTTCCAAGTCGTGTTGTATATGCCCCTTCGAGTATAGAAATTGGATGCGTGTGACTTCGTGATTTGTCAAAGTTGTAATTCCTGAAGGGTTTCGTGATAGAACGAAGTTTTCATGTTATACAGGATGTGCCAGAACGTGTAATAGAACCCGAAAGACGGTTGTTCTACTGGAAAAGTAGAATTTTTGTTTATGTTTCCTCTTGATTTCTAAAGGTATAAGATTTGGTTCGTTTAAAGTACTTTTTCTGGATTTGTCAAGTTAGACAGTATATTTGTAATTTGTTTCCTTTTGTTTGTTAATATAATTTTCACTTAATTGCAATTTCATCAATGTATGTTGTGTATTATCTTACGTAATTAATATTATAATAATCTTATACTCATACAATCTCCTCATATAGTCGATGTTTCATGATACTAAATTCCAAATAAAAAGAAATTGTCTGAGGCTCTGCTTTTGAAGAAATCCAGTTTTTCACTAATTGATTAACTGCAAGCATACTGAATGTCGTATCATTTGCCGGTATTTCTTCATGACTATACAAATTTAACTATGAAAATGAAACGTGCAACACTTGATAAAATAGGACGGTTCATTGGAAAATAAGTGGATGTAGAAATACTTCGAACTAATTTGTAGATATCTCACGTGTCTCGTTACAAACTATCTGCACTATGATTTTCCAACGTGAAACTGTTAATCGATTATTAAATACTTCATTTTTGCACGACTACGAACACACTTTAGCTTTAGAATCGAGCGTCTAAGATATTGCGCCGTAACAAACCGCCTACAAATATTTACACCGAAATCACGGCTTCCGATTCCCAGACCAATTTAATCCAGCCGCCACTCAGAGAATGGAGAATACCACAGAGACTCAAGGTTCGGATCGTCTGCGTGGAACCGCGTCGCGATATTACGAATACGCTCTTTCGGCTACCTCCATTTCATTATCACCGTCGCAATAAGAGACTTGCTGGTTGTGCAAGAAGCGGAAACGGTAGATACACCGAAGACACTTATAACTGACGTAGCCTGAGTTAAACTTTCTCTCTAATGCTCAAATTATCGTTTACTCTTACTTCGTTCCATCTGCCCCTTCTTCCTATCATTTTTATTTTAATTTATTTCCCATCCATTTTTTATCAATCTTAGCTAATTTATTCGGTGTATTGCGCAAAGTAGGTTGCTTTAACCCGTTTGTTTCTTAGTTAACCCGTTCGTTTGCCAGTTAACTTTGACGAGTATTACGATGGTTTGCTTCGTTATGGCGCGTTTGGATTATTTAAAACGTTGCTTTGTTACGTTTCGTTTTCCAACAGTTCGCTTTGCTACATCCCTCTTTGCCATATTCCGCTCTGCTGCGTTGCATTTTGATACGTTTCGCAGTTTAATCTTGCGATTTGCCCTGCTCTGGTTTATGATATTTTGCGCTTTTGCTCACCAGTTTGCTACATTAAATTGTTACGCTTTGTATCGCTACTGTCCACATTCCAATACTTTGTATCGTTAACTTCTGTTTTTTGTGCGCTTTTCACATTCCTATGCATTGAATTGTTACGCTTTGTATTCCCACGCTCCGCATTCCTATATTTCGCATCGCTACGCATAACATTTCTATGCTTTGTATCGTCGCACTTCGTCTTACTAACCTTACCCTGCTTTGTATTCTAATGCTTCGTATTCCTATGTCTTAAATTGCGACGCATCGTACAGTTGTTCTTTCGTATTTCTACATTTCGCATTCTGCATTCTTTTATTTCTATATTCTGTATCGACATGCTCCGCATTCCCACATTCTCTACTGTTACATTCCGCGTTCCTGTATTTCCTATTGCTACACTTTTTATCGCTACGTTGCGATATTATTCTTTTTTACATTGCTGTGCTTTATCACGTTCTGCTTAGCTTTGTTATGCTTTGTACCGAATTTTATCTTTTGCTCCGCCTTCTTACGTTTATCATCGCTACTCGCCTATTTCTTTCTAGTTCTTTCATACGAAGCACAAGAAAAGAGCATTCTTTCCCCGTTATATAGCCTCGGTCATCAGTCAGTTTTCAATTACTTGCGGCACTTGCGCACGAAATTTCGTTTTCGTCGTGAAATAGGAGGCATGCACGTCAACGCCGGGAACCGCGTGCCCGCCTCCTGTCAGCCGTCATCGACGTGAACGACAACTTCGTCGTCGTGTATTCCTATAATGCAATCGAGTCGAATCAGCGGCGTGTGAAATCGCGAGCGTATGTGCGTTGCTCGGCTTTGGCCAGCAATAAAACACGCCACGTAGACAGACGTTCGTGTCTCGATTACCCTCCACGTAATTCGCGTATCATCCTGCCTTGTAATTGTGTTCGAATGCTTGGTGGTCAAGTCGAGTAACGTTCGATGTCGAGGCAAGCTGCTTCGAATTACTCATTTCTCATTTTATCATTCAGTTTTCATTTCGCGAATTATCGAACCACCAGCTTAATCAGCAACAACGTAATATATTATTAATTTCGATGTTAATCCGAATAAAAAAGTTTGGAAAATATTCTCGTGTGAGTTTTGTTTGATTTTGTTGTTGCGAGTGAGAATTTTCTGAGACTATGCGAGATGACGAGGTTCTTCTGTTTGAATGTGAATCTTTTAAGTACGTGGTGTTGAATTATTACTTATTAACACTGGAACTACCGATAATTAACACGAAGCTATTTCTACCAAAACCAGTCAAAATGACTGGCCTTTGAAAAATACGCAATAATAGAATATTTATATATTTATTGATTTATTACTTAATTATGGAAGCAATTCCATGTTATGTAGTACATTTTTCGTATTATTAATCCATCTGGGACTATGATCCCTAAACGAGGGTTGACATATTTATAAAATTGTAGAACTAGCCATATTGATTGGTGTGGTATTTCTAGAGATAACATCTAGCGATCTAGCGATCGATCCGGAATTTTTCTGATAACTGATATCATCATATCGAATGATACGCAGTAAAAATTGTAAAAACGTGCGGCAAGTTGTAAAAAACGAGGAAACTGGTTAACTGGGGTTCGATAAACAGATTGCAGGACTCTTTTACACTTTGATAATTACCAGTCATTTCGACTTGATACAAAATTATTTTGAATTTGAAAACATAAAAAACGAAATAAAATTCATTATATTATTCTTTTAGTTATCGTTGCGAAAGTCATTACATCATTAAAAAAATATAACATGAAATAGGAATTTTAAAATAAAATTGTAAAAGCAGTCAATTTCACTGGTGTGGTAGTTCTAGTGTTAATCAGTGAAGTGTCATCCGGATACTTAACCGAGCATATAATTCTTTTTCGAATAAAATATGCTATCGTTCTTTGATATAATATTTTCGTAATTGCGAATGTTAGTATACCGAGGAAAATTGATAAACGATCTACATCGATATCTTCGCAGTTGTATTTACATATAAATGAAAAGATTTTCAAAAGGAATCCAAATCTAGTAAGTTATTAGAGAAATTAAGAGTTGTATAATTTCTATTTGAATCTGAAATATTAGAAACTTATAATTGAACGACTATAATGTATCACATTGAAATAAACATTTTGTTCGATTTTTTAACTCAAGAACGTTGACAAGAGGCTGTTTATATTTTGCATTGCTACTCTTGCCACGATAAAAATATTGCACGAAAGAAAGCTCGAGAGATTTTTCCACATTTTACGGCAACGAAAGTAATCATTTTTTTGAAACTGTAAGTTCGTTCGATATTTTCAGTTTGCCACCTTAACAGTGTGCCAGGTGTGCGTTTTCTCTTGGTCACGTTTCGAAAATTCTCGAGGTATTTCCTTATTCAATCAACGATGTAGGTTTCTGAACTGTATACCCTGGAGAAGCTTTTTCTTCGGTAAACCGAAAGCCTTCAAAGCCCTGCATTTACCGAATTTTTCTTTCCAAACGACAAATTTACAGTTCAGTTTTTCAACTCTATTTTATGTATTATTTCTGTTTCCCGTTTCTTCGTATTCTCCTTTGAATTATAAATTAAAAAAAAGAAATAAAAAAACCATTTAGCCAAAAATGGCTCAAAGAACGTAGCACAATTAACTGTTCAATTTTCACATTTTTCCTTCTCTTTTTTAATATGCCGAAAATATGGTTTCGAAAATTTCTACATTCACAAATTTCCAATTTTATGACAACAAAGAACAATCGAAAACAAAAATGTTTCCCTATTTTATTTTACGCAGCTCTACCTTGTTTTGCTTCGCTCGAGTCGATTCAGCTTTGCTCGGCTTGGCTCAGATCGGTTCAACTCGGCTTAACTTGGTTCTGCTTTGCTTTGCTTTGTTTTGCTTTGCTTTGCTTCGCTCTGTTCTATCCTACTTTGCTTTGTTTCGCTTTACTTTGTCCTTTTTCCTAGTTTGTTTTATCCTGTCCCGCTTCTTCTATCCGCTTCGCACCGCTCTGCTCGGCTCTGCTTCCATCCGCTTTGCTCCGTAGCATTCCGCTCCGAAATATTTTGCTTTGCTTCCACGTGTTTCCCGTTTCTTTACTTCCTTTTACTTTGTCTCCCTTTGTTTCGCCTTGTTCCCTTCCATCACGCTTCGAACTCCGGTTCTCTCGAGACAAACACTTTTTCAAAAGCAAAATCTACATAAATCAAATCAATAAATCGAAACGCTATCCAAATCTATTTTACATGTTTATTTAATTATAACCTTGTTATTTGCTGAAGAATCTTCATAAAAGTTAGTATACACATTACGTAAGTCAAACGCCTACACCCTTGTTTGATCAAACGCTGTTTCTTTACTCAAAAGAAATGCCAAGGTATTGTTTAATATTTGTGCAGATATTATCATAATGAAAGGGTAAACAGAGAAATTAATTTTTGCCTAAAATAATTTAGGTGCATGTATGAAGCAGTATTTTTTTTTAAATCTCCAGGAATACTAAAAATTTGAGGAAGGTAATTTAAGTTTGGAATGTGTTAACTCACATTGAGTACTGTTTAATTCACATAAGTACGCTTCAAATACACATGATGGAACGTAAATACCCATATTTGTAGCATTACAATGTGTAGATAAATGCAATTATTGCGCTGTTAATTAACATCGGAGATTAATAATAATGAGCGTATTATAGTCGTGAAATTTTCACGTGCTATGTCAAATATTAGACCGATTATAGCAGCCGAGTAAATATAATCGAACAACGCGATTCTATAAGAAAAACGATAAAGCGAAGAAAAACCTTTGTTCGATCAAACGCTGGCTTATACTACTGAAGTTCTCTACCGCCAAGGAAATGTTTCAGCGAAATCATCAACACTTATTGTGAAAAACAACGACACGATAAAATTCAATAGCACATATAATCATCGCATCTTTGTACCTGTCACTGAATATTATATTAAAAAACACGTTTATGAGACTATGGACATGCAAAATTCGACTACATCAAAGTTGTAACTTTGGCGTGAAAGAAGAAAAAAAAAAAGAAACAAAAGCAATTAAACTTTTCCTTACAAAATATTATCCCACTTAAATACCCATCTCAACTCATCTGTTACAACTTATCTGAATCATTTATTAATAATCATTCTAAAGACAGCCATTTCTGTACAATGAAAACATATAGATAGCATCACAGAACTTTCTATTTCATCGAGATAATTCGCGGTTTATGGGGCATGCCTTTAATATTCTATTACAGAGCCGTAGAAAAATATTTGTCTTTCATAAAAATGCTGTACACGAATCGTCGCTGCGCTAACAAATTACGCGAGTTTCCGATAAAAATTAGTCGTCGAGGTTCGTCAATATTTGCGGCTGGCCGTTTCGGGATTTAAATCAACCTGACACTCAATATCGGTGCAAGCTGTGTAACTCGGTAATAAAACGACGATAAAACGACGATAAAACAACGATCAAGATGCTGTGATATTGCGAAATTTTCTCGCCGTGACGCGCCATTCTGAAGCGAACTTGTCAAATGCAGACCAAAAAAGGTTACTTCTGCTATTTCTCTTCCTCGGAGTGCCTGTTACATCGTTGAAGCGTTATGCGAATTTTTTCACTGTAATATCGATCCACGTGCTGTCGTCTTCGTGTTAAAAATGTACATTTCTCTTTTACTTTATCTCCTCTTCGCTATGTTTTAGTTTTATGCGTTTTCGATATTCTTTTAATAGTATGATTAGCGATACGATGAAATGACTGGTAATACCGAACGACTGAACAGACATAATTAATTCTACAGTGTGACGAGTGCAACTCATGAACAATAAATGGCTCATGAATATTTTTAAAATGTACAATATATTATACGAGAAACGTCAAAGAATCCTCAGTATTAAGCTGATTATACAAATGGAGCATATAATGAGACAGTACGGTGTTGTAACAATGATAAACTGAAGTAAAATCTTTGTCCGATCAATTGTTCATCTATACTACTGAAATTCTATCAACGTTGGAATCATCGTTACCAGGACCACTGAATCACTTCAAAATTCAGACTATACTTAGAAGATAAGAAATTTTCATTCCGTATCAACCTCCTGTTAACGCTTCTATTAAAATTTCTCTACTTTGTCCTTCGAATTCGCGCAACCAATTAGCCAAAGTATATTAATCACTGCTTAACCGATACCACGAATTCGACCTCCTTTCGCCAATTACACAAATTCCGAATACCAAAGGTCAGAGATTAGCAAACGCAAACGCAAACAACTCACCATCGAATCGTTTTAATTTATCGTAATTTCAACGTAAACAAAATTAATAAGCTTTGCAGCTTTTAGGTTTGTGGCACATAAAGTAGTGTACGTACACGTAAGAGCAGATTCTATCGCGAGAGAAATTCCAAGGTAATGAGTTGGCGGTGAAAACGAAGCTGGAAAACGGGAATTCTCCGGCGAGTTAAACACCCCCAAAGAAATTTCTCCTTAGCAAATAACTTGTCTTGCCGGACTTAACAGTCTGGCGGTCGCGAATCGCTACTTTTAGCGGTTTCGCGAATTGTTGGTCGTCCATGAAAGCCTAGCCCGAGAGCAATTTCCATTGTTCTTGCGATTACCGCGGTTTTTAAGAGTATTACGCGCGATCTTCCACCTCTGTAAGTAGTTTCGCTCTTTCGAGCCTCTCTAATTGTTACCTGATTTTTCGCGTGGTAACGCTACATAAAAACGATAACACGATCGTGCAATTAAAGGTGAGCCATAGTTTTCACGTCTCGAAGACGAAGAGACGAGTGAGTCGAGACATTCTCCAAAAATATTCGGACAGTTAGTTGCTTATTATTGAAAGATGCATCTTTTTTACGCGGTTGCTTCGCGATCGTCACACCGAAGATATTTAGGTAAGTATTTTTATAAATAATTAAAACAATTTTTTTAAACGTATCCTAGAAAGAAAATTGTTTTCCCTATGAAATATTCTAATTTTAAAATGTACGGTGCGATACTTTGAATATCTTACGTAGTTTGGCGTATTATAGGCATTGTGTGAATGTTTGCATCTTCTAATTAATTCGAGTTGGAGGTAGCTAATTTACAGGTAACTTTGCAGCCTAAAATTTAAATAATAGAACGCAGTGTTGAATTATAGGTGTCACTTCTTGAAGCTTTAATTTACGAACATTCTACATAGTTTGCATCTGCTATAATACTGTTCGAGTCTCGAGTACGAAATGGGTATTCTATGACATCGATTCTCTCTGTAATCTTCGAATTCGGGTAAATTATTCAATCGACGGTACAATTGGCTATACTAATTTCATTGGGTGAATGCGCAAGCTGTACAGGGTATTCTATAGATTCACGTTTCAATTTTGTCAATGTGTTCTACTAGAAATAAAATGAAAATGTTACTCAAAGCAATAAAATAAATCTGTAAATGCTTTGCTAAACTATATATATATATATATATATATATATATATACACAATAAATAGAAAGTGTACCGTAGATACCTAAACAAATCTGATCAATAAAATATATTCCATAGATGAAAATAAATTGACAATGTCGTATAAAATATAAATAGGTCGAATCACGTGAGTGAAATGATAAGTTCTACCAATATTGTTACCGATATTAAACCATATATATCGTTCACAGCAAAATTCATAGAAACCACAATGGATATTGAACCCGTTGCGACGGAAATTGCACAAAACCGCTTTACTCTACCCAGTATTCCAGCAATTAAGCTCTGAGCTAATCGATTACTAATCTTCATTCGTTTCAAACCAAAATTCCAACTATTCTACGACGAAGACACCTTCGAAACTTTCAAAGAATACATCGACGTGTACTAAGCGTGTAAAATCATCTTCATTCGTTTCAAACCATTTCACAACCAACTTCAATCATACTGCAAGCGAAGACTATGAAACCTTTCAAAGAACGATTCGAAATGTATTACTTGCAAGTGCAGTAAATCGTCCTGTACCACTCACTTAATGGTAAACCAGCGGATATCTATGGATTCATGAAAAATTTGAAATTTTGCAAAGTTGCACAGAATACATAAAATACGAAGAAACAAATGGTACAGTAGGTACACAGTAGGTTTATGTAGAATACTTGGCAGATAAAACAATGTTCTACCTAGTTGCCCTATTTTCTTAATTATATTCTCAAAAATATGAATCTGAACACAAGAATTTGCAGTCTACTTATTAACAAGTGTTGGCACCTGTTAGAGAGAAATCGTATTTGACAGATACAATATACAGTTGAATTACAGCGAAAAAATGTTGCAAAAATAAAAGAAGGAGAAATTAAAAGAAGAGAAAAAAATCTTATAAAGAAGAAATTATGCATTTCGTGGACGAATCGAGGCCGAAGATATACGGTCCCTAAATAACTGCTGATCGTATTTTTTCCCCTTTAACGTGGTTCATCCGAAATTTCCTTGGGAAGCTGTCGAAGCGGAAAAAGCCTCGGGATAACGGGTCGAGCCGGTGAGAACGAATCGATTCAGCCGGTGCACGCCGTGTCTCTATTTCCCGTTCCGAAAAGTCGTTCCCGTAGCCCGAAAATTGGATCAATTTCAATATTTCGAAACATGCCCCTGAACCATCCGTAGCCGACGTGAATCCAACCAGAACGTAGCAACTTTTCTCCGCGCGTCGCGCCAAACCGATGAAAACGGCGGACGTTACTGTTTCCCTTTAATTCGCCAACTTCTCGGTTCGTTTCGAGTTTTTCTGCCGAAAGATTCATAGGACGTGGCGGGCAAATACGATCCAAGCGTCTGATATCAGGTTCCTTCTTTCGTTATCTCTGCATTTTCTAAAATAGACGAATAATTGAACGTAACGAGTAACAAGAAGCAATTTGTCAATTATCAAAATAGGAAACAGCGATGAAATAAGAAACGGTCAATACCCGCTTTCTATAAGCTTAGACTGTTGTTGTATCGCGTAAACCAGTCAAATAAATCAAGCAATTCGAAATAGCTTTTATACCGTGCTCCTGTAATCGAGTATTGCACTTTAATTTATTTATTTTTTACGCCCAAAGCTGTGACACTACAAATTCCATTTCTTTCGATGGAAAAATGGAGAGAAGACTGGCCGGTTTCCGTATTAAGAATTAAGATTTCAATTTTCCCGCGGTAGACGGTTTTTCACCACTAGCAATGACTACCGTCCACGTTTCCCATGGAGCCATAAAATTCGATATCCTTGAGCTTAACAAACTGTCAGTGAAGTTCGCTCGTGATATCCCGTCGCCCACGAGATCCACTCGGCCGTGCTGAATTTTTTATATGCATACTATACGCGCGGCCTTTTGATCTTTTTCTTTGGATAGCGTTCGATCAGATATTCGTTGGATATTGTGCAAGTTTATTTGATGATAGAATGTTTTAAGGAGCGAGTGAAAACTATGAAATCAATTGAGTATGTAGTTTGAATATTAAAAATAAGAAAAGAGATTCTTCTTAATATAATTCGAAGATACTTTGAAAATTTTGGAAAGTTTTTCAGCAGTAAAGTGACCGAAATTAGTCGTGGGATTATTATTAATTAATCGTCAGCAACGAACGAAGATTACTAAATCGATCGGTTGAGCGCTTAGTTCTTTGAATATAAATAATCGATCATGACTATAAGAATCATCGCTTCTTCGGTTGTTTCTTTCTTTCTAATACCGATGTGCATATTGTTAATTAAGTTATTATTAAGTTAAGTTATTAAGTTAATTAAGTTAATATGTAAATTGGTACGTTAATCTAGTAAACTCAATATATGTAGCTGCAATTTATTTTCACGAGAATTGTACAAAACTCTCATCACGCTTAAAAAATGAAAAACAGCTTGCAAGCTGAATAATCTCATCCTGATACATACTTTCCCTCTACAATTTTTCTCCTTTTCCTCCTCATCACACACGCACACACATGTATATACTGTTTTAACAATTCACACAAACGACAGATTTTGAAATTATGCGAAAGTTACTCTAATGAACGTAACAAAGTATTTCCACGTATATAGTAAAAAACTGCCGCGGTCCTTGAGGAATTAAAGGCCTCCGGAATGGAATAACTTAATCCTAACAGATAATTTCCCCTTTACACTTCCCTCTGTTCTTTCAGCTTTTTGTTTCCTTTCCTTTTTTTAAATTCAGATATACGCGCCGCCAGTCATAGAATAAAGCCTTAATATGACGCAAGCTTAGTCGGCCCATTTCTTCCTTCTTTTTCTCCCTCTCTCTTCTCGCATAACATTCGCCAACCATGGTTCTTGCGCTTTTCATTCATGGAATTCGAGCGTCGTTGGGCGAAGGCGGAAGTAATTGGTTTTGTCGCCTTTGCCGCCTTCATTTTCGCTCGGCCGCTCTTGTTTCCGGCGAAGTAACGCGAAACTGAAACAACCAAAGTCGAGAAACCGCCGCGATTGTAAATGGAGCGGTGTTCTTTAAGGAACTCCAAGCCTCGCCAATTACAACAGTTACCTTCAACTTTGCGTAGACCAACTTTTTGCAACCTTTCCTTTTTCTCTCTTTTTTTTTTCTTCAAACATTAGTCGGTGTTCATGGTCTGCAAAGTTACTCCTTGAATCTGTTCGCACTCGGTATCTTGCCTCTTCTTTGTACAAAAGATATCTCAGATGCGAAGAGAGAGAGAGAGAGAGAGAGAGAGAGAGAGAGAGAGAGAGAGAGAGAGAGAGAGAGAGAGAGAGAGAGAGATTCATTTACGTAGTGGAATTTCTACATTAGCTTTCAGATTATATGTATAGATGATGGTAGAGAGAGGGAGATTTAAATCTTGGAACGTTGTGTCTATAAATTACTTATCGAGAAAGCGAAGGAACGAGGATAATTGGTAAACGAAAAATATTAGCGAAGCATCGAGAGGGATTTTTCCTTGTGTCTCGTAGAAAACGAAATGTCCCTCCCATGATATAAATTACATCATTGCTTCTAAATTTATTATCACAAAAGCGAAGACGAATATTTTTGCACGATATGTAGGTAGGTTCTAATGGGAAGAAAAATCGAAAAGGATAATTAGTAAGCGAAGAATTATCGAAGCATCAAGGAGGATTTTTCCTTGTGTTTTGTAGAAAACAAAATGTCCCTCCCATGATATAAATTACATCATTGCTTCTAAATTTATTATCACAAAAGCGAAGACGAATATTTTTGCACGATATGTAGGTAGGTTCTAATGGGAAGAAAAATCGAAAAGGATAATTAGTAAGCGAAGAATTATCGAAGCATCGAGAAGGATCTTGCCTATATCGTGCCAAGAATAGATAACTCTTTTACGATTCAATTTACATTATTTTTTCATACTTAATTATCAGAAAATTGTAGGAGGGAACTTCTTTACGATATATGAGACTGAATTATAAGAAAAACAATAGGATAATTGGTAAACGAAGAATTATCGAAGAATTATCGAGAAGGCTTTCCCTTTGGGTTTCGCGGAGGATCAAATGATCCATAAGTTATTAAACTAGTGTAATTGAGGTTGAAAAGCAGACTGCCTCTGGTCGATTCTTTTTCGTTTCTCTTGTCCATTATCGTCGCCGTGGGAATACAAAAGAAATGAGAAAGTGCGAGACGTGCAACAGTGAATCTTTTTCCGAGGCCAGGCAAGTATCCCGAAAAGAGTAATAAATGCCCGGCGTGCAGGCGTTCGCTGTTCCTTTGCTGCTAGAAAATTAGACCTGAAAGAACATTGGCTGCGTAATTACATGTTTCTGAACGATGGTGAGAGGAAAAAAGGACTTGGAAAATAACAATCCAGCCGGGAACATCATTGCCTTTTCTGTCTCTCTTCTTCAGCCTCGTGGGTTGCAAGGAAAAAGAAAGAGGGAAATTTCTCGAGTGAATAAAATTTACTTTCTTCGCGTGATGCTTACCGTTCCCAATTTCTCTTGCTTACCGTGATAAATCTGATAACACTTTACTTTATCGTCGAGTTCTGAGAGTCGCACAAATCGTTTGAGTTATTTACTGTTACTAGAGTTGTCGTACTATAGTTGTATACTTTGCCTATTTACCGTCACTCGTCATTATAATTACGTAAGTCATCGTTATAATTTGTTTAGAAGTAAGGATACAAGAGCTGTCAATGCAAGTAAACGATATTTCGCACGTTTATCAACTAGCCTTAAAAATTGTCCATAACCGAATTTGGCGGAAATTATTTACTCGAATAATCTTCAAATCCAAATAGCTCTATCTTAGTATTAGATTATACTACTAGGTTACTATTAGACTCTGGCTACTATCAGTGAATTTTTATACATTTGTGGAAAATTTGAGAAATGCACAGAGTGGATATAATATGCAAAAATATACAAAATATCCTAAATACAGTACGCACAATTGTAGATTAAATTCACCGTAGCGATATCGATAACTTTTAGCGAATATCTCGCGATTATCTCTATCCCGTGACCGATCTATTACTTACAATTTTACAACACATGCAAAAGTCGTCGAAATCGAAGAGGAAGTAGCATTTCTACAGTTTCACCGATAAAATAATTGCAAAGGTAGGCTCCAGTTTCGAACATATATTCGTAAAAATATTGTAGGATCTTTAATTAGTTTATTTACAATAAATGGATTAAACAGATGTTGATTAGGCAGGAAACGATGGTTGTTTAACGTGAACTAATCACAATAACGTATTATAATTAAGGCAACTAGATAGTTAATTTGCAACTCTAGTCACCACGAATCCAACGCTCTTTCGACAACGCAAATCGCACTCTCTGACTTTTCAACTCACAATGACTGTTAATTCGTTTTTGTCTCTTAGAAACCCGTCATCTTTTGTTTTAGTTCCACGTCTTTTGTCTTAGCCCCACCACGCACATGTTCCGAAACCGCTTGTTTATAATTCGCCCAACACCTCCCAGGCCTCTCGTCCACGATACTACAATATGAATTTGTATAAATGTGAACCGTCTATCGATAATACAAGATACCCTCTAGGATACTTTAGGATGTGTGACGACCATAGGATACGTGGTTTGCTAAAGAAAAACAACGAGAAACACACACTCCGGGAGCAGAGAGAACGACGCTGGATTGAATGTCATAAAATATTTATCCGTGGAAAGGTGATATAGTTTCCCGGCCAACTTTCCATCGATCGAACTCTCTTCGTATCAGTTTTCTCGTGTCCTTACCCCTTCACCCCCTTTGTTCACCGGTTCTACGTCGTTCACTGCGTTCTTTTTCCGGACACGTACGACCCGTGGGGTCGGATACGTGGAAACCCCGTGTCGTTTACAAAGGCGCTATACAGGATCGCCGTGTGTTCATCGCGCGTGATTTCAACTGGCTCACGTAGGACAGCCACCGTCGTAGATCGAACGTTCTACGTTCTACGTTCACGTAGTAAAACGTCGGCAAAGTGCACACACGTATTCACGCTGTGAGACGGATTCGTATCACAGTTTATGACGTAGCGAACGACGTATCGGTTTTTCATGGATACCTCGAAGATAGTACGATTGTTTCCTTAGCGATGATCCGTGTAAGTTCACCGTCCTTTTCCACGGTGATTCGTCTTATTGAAAGTCTTGTGGAAGAAAATTTGCCGATATTTGCTGGCTGCGATGCTACAGGCAAAATTGGTGAATTTTCTAAGTTCGATCTTTTTATCGGCTACTTCTATGTTTCGTGGTAGAACAGTTTTATATCAAAGAATTGAAGGACATTCGTTGGTGGCAATGATAGAACGGTGTAGACTGGTAAGCTTTGCGATTTTCATAGTTTATCCTTTGTTGGATATTCGTAAGTTTGGAAGTAGAAAAATTTCTTTCCCCCGCAATTTTCTGTTAAAGAATATAAGAACATTTTTTGGCTGTAACGACCCAAGTTTTCTTTAGAGTTTTATATTAAAGAATTTTTAGGAAGAACATTTATTGGCGATTATGGTAGACCGAGGTAAGCTTGTCGATACAGAAAGTTGAAGTTTATGTTGGATACTTTCAGGTTTGGTGGTATGAGGAAAGAATGTTAATTGTTGGGTACGTTGTTCTTCTTCCGGATGATTCGCTTCTTTGAAATTTTACCTTAGGAAAGATGACAACGTTTATTGCTTATTGATTGTCAATAACAAACAAGGGATGAGCTCGTTGATTTCTTAATTGTTCTTTTAATTTCTACTTTGGATATTGCAATAGCTTGCCAATATGAAGGAAGAAGGTTCATTGGACACGTTGTTTTTCTTCGGAGCGATCTATTTTTAGGAAATTATCGATAGTATACTTGAGTTTAGTATCACAGAAAAGGAGCATCGCGCGGAATCTTTAACAGAATATCTTAAAGTACGTTAAGAGAGCTTCGTTTAGGAGAATTTAAAAAATTCCCGAAAGTATTCGATGATACGGGAAGGAAGTAGGGATCGCAGGAACACTTATGTCTGCTATGGGAAAGTTGTTGAACGCAACGGTTGCAGCGAAGAAGGTGATAAAAAGAAATTAGAATCTCTTTTGTGAAAGTTTTTACCGTTAACGTTTGTACATTAAACTGCCGTTAGTTTTATAACGATGACAAAACAGTGTCATTATCCAAACCTACGAACTCTTATCGCAGTTCCTTCCTTAAGATTTAGGTTTGCTTTTATAAAGGATAACTTGGCAAGAAAGAGTGAAACGTTCATTAACCTCACGAGGGAACAAAGAAGGACTGTTAACTTTCACGTTAACAATTTCTTAACTCGCCCAACACGCTTCTTATTATTTTTAATCGGTTTGATCAACAAATGCTTCATGAACGTGACTTAATAAATTGTAATTCTACGTCTTTAATTTTAGAAAATCGATTTTCAGATTGGACGTTAGAAACGAAAGAGAAGGAACGATAATTTGTCCTGACTATTGCGATGTCAGAGCATGAAACGATATTTTTAATACGTATAAATATAACAATGTATGATATCGTTACGATATATGATTCTTAATTAACAAGTTGTAACGTAAATTGGATAACGTAATTCCAAAACAGACGTGAATCTGATAAATTAAGAATTTTTACATTTGCGTCAAATGAATTCAACGAAAAGATACATCTGATCGTTTAAAAAATCTATTCTCTTTGATCCAAACCGATCCAAACCGATCCAAATCACTCGATCCACCTTCGTTCGCATAGAAATTTGTAATAAAATATCACATTGATCCGACGAACTCGGTTTCACCAGAAGCGAAGAAACGTTTTCCGATCGAAACGGTCAGAAATATTGCGTTCGTCGTTCGAACGACGTTTCTCTTTTTTGACGAGCCTTTAATATTTCACAATGAAACACGAAGACGTTGATCGTCGTCGACCAGGAGTTGCTTGCCTTCCGGTGAACCGGCCCGCGGTTTCCGCGAAGCGTGGAAACGTGTTGACCGGCGAGTGTCGTCGTTGCTTGCACTTAGTACACGTGGCCGTAGGCATTGAAGAAAAAAAGAAGAAAAAGAAAAATAAACAGGAAAATAAAAGAAAGAGGGACGAGAGGGAAAGCAGACGACGACTCAGAGAGAGAGAGAGTGAGAGAGAGAGAACTGTGACCACGGAAAGGCACGATTCAGGAAGATGTTTCCTTGTCGCCTTGGGACACTTCTTACGTCTTCTCTCTCTCTTTCTCTCTCTCTCTCTCTCTCTTTCTCCTCGTTTCTTTAGCCAACGGAAGTTTCGAACTCTACGTCCACGACTTTGTAAGCGTGTGGTTTACTGGCATAGAATTTGTCGTGAAATAAAATTTTCCAATTTCTATACAATTTTCTATAAGAATCGTTCGTTACATTACAGATAAAGTTCGCCTGTTTGAAGCTTGCAAAATTTGGAACAAAATTATATCTGTAGAATTTATAAATGATTTTTCCCATACAATGTCTAATTCTCTTTATACAAATAGAAAGTAATTTAATCTATCGGAAGTGGTGAATATTTATACGGTAAAAGAGACTGAATATTTTTGTGCGATTTCTAGGCTAAACTGTCTCTTAATCGGGTCTGTCGATAATCTTTTACTCGTTTAAAAAATATTTAAACTTATACGATTTTCCTCGGCAAAATAACGAAATTCGACTTCTTAGAAACGTATCGAATACTTTTTACTCCCAACTCCCTCTTTCGCTGTGGTTTCTGTGTCTGGAAGATATCGAAACTCACTCGATTCTCGTTATTAAAATAAAACGATTCGAAAAATAAAGAAAATATTCACTGTTTACAATATTTTTCTCTTGGAGATTTCCAATCGCTTAGCTTATAACCTACACGAAATATCAAACTTCCGCCTTCAATTTCGATACTTGGTAACATCAGAAACACTTTTAACAAGAATCTGCCTTCGCGAAACGATTGCACCGTGTTTTCAATCTCCTTTTCGAAACACCGTTTCGAGAAAAAGGGGAAGAAGAAGAGCGAAGATAGTGCGAGGGGTGGAACAAATTCGCGAAACTTTACGTTCGACCCTCACTGAGAGGTTTCGTGTATCGGATCGGGAAAGACGTCGTTTTCTAAACTCTAGCCAACTCTAGTTCCTCGCCTAGGAGGCGGCCACCAGAAGGTTTACGCCACGTCGTCGCTAATCACGGTTTACCACCTTCGACGTCGACTTTCCAATAAGTTGCCGGGGAATGTCTTTGTTAACGCGCCAAGTTGACCGCATCAACGAGCGCGATTGTATCGGACTTTCGTCGAGTTTCGCGCCGACTATTCGGACCGGATTCGTCGAAGCGTTCTTAATAACGCGGGAAGAGCCATTGTTCGACGAACCGGTGCGCGGCCGATTCGCACAGTGTCATGAAATTCGAGAATGCAACCTCGAACGACTGAGCTATAAACGGCTTTGATTCAGCCACCGTTTCATCAACTTTAACCTCTGTTAATTTCAGATTGGCTGAGTAGCTTCCAACTTGCGGTTCTTCCTCTTTTGTTCGTTTTTATGGCAAGATTTAAAGCTTGCGTTTGACGGGTTTATCTATTTTATTAAGCTTGTAACTCTTCGTTTCTTCATCCTTCTTAGGGGATTGTATTCTATACGAAGATCAAAGGGGAGAAAACATTACGAGTATAATATTGTCGAATTTCTTTTTGTTCGAGAACAGTGAGCATCTTTCAATGATCGGAAGAACGTATTAGGTTGTCCGAAAAGTTCCTTTCGTTTTATAAGGAAATAATAGAAGCACAATGTTTTATTGAATCATGCACGAACATAATAATAAAAATATAACGAGATGGATCATACCTAATTCAATAAAATAATATAAAAGAGAAATTGTTGTTCATCTATTATCATCTTATGAAATGAAAGAAACTTTTCGGACAATCTAATACTATAACATAAGATGGTTGAAAAGAGTGGCAACCTACTCGGTCCAAAGTTATGTCTTTTAGCGATAAACCGAAGCAAGTTTTGTGAAAAAATCTCTGTTTCTGAGAAATTAATGTTAAAGATACGTATGAATAAATCAATTGATACAAATGTTTGATAAATTTAATCGAATAAATTAGCCAATTTGTGATAGTACGAGATACTACGTATATAATTTGCTATATAAATAAAACAAATTATTTCTCTTAATTTACAAGATCTTTTTACACGTAGAAAATTTTCGTTAGGAATTTAAAAGATATTTAAATTTCGCTTCAATGGCTGAAAGCTTCCAAAATCGCGTTTCTGGACGCTAATGGACTTAATGAATAATGCTTGTATGGGCCGCATGAATTACCGGGTTTTTTTTGCTTAGAGAATAACCTATCCTTTTGTTCGTGTTGCTGGCAACCAGGGTGTCGCAAAATATCTTGTATAATTTTATAGCTATTCACGTAAAGGCGATCAACGTGTCGCTTCATTTTTCACGCGGGACAATGGCGAGGAAAATAACAGAACGAGGGTGTACTATACATTCTCGATTATTCGCTAGAAATAGCGAAAAATATCTCGCATTTAATCGAAATTTACATGTTACTTTTAAAAAGGAACAAAGTGAAGGAAAATGGAAGCTGTAAACTTCCAGTGTAATTGGAAAAAGATTAATAAGTTAGATATATCGGGTTTTTAATTGCAAATAACTTTTGCGAAATGTATAATATATTTAATTAAACTTTATAATATTAATCTCTGTACGATAGTTTGTCAACGTTTAACTTTGTTCTTTTGACATAATTTATGTACTAAAAATGCAATTCATATAAAAACATCACACGAATATCCATAATCGCGAATAATGTTACATGAATAATTGTTAACATTCGATGCATGTAATTAAAGCTAAACTTTTTCTTCGATGCGGTGGACAAATGACGAGCAAAATAAAATTTAGTTTGTCCGATCCATTAAACATAAAATTCGAAAAGACATCTCGCATGCATCAATCTAACGCATTGATTAATTCGATAACATATAAAAGGTATGGATCAGAAATGTGGTAAAATCAGAGTTAAGGCGCTTCCAGAATGTTGAATCTTCGAAGTGAAAGTCAAAAATAGAAAAGATTCTTCTTTCGTTAAACAAAATATTATTTAAACGACGGTTTATTCTCAGAAAAATGATTGTCCGGTAAGAAAGTGGGTTTTCAAAGAAGTCGAGAAAACTCTTAATCGCCTCAGAATGCTCTTCAATTTAACGCTTCTTCTCCAAGATTCAAACTTTTTTCCGGAATCATCAAAATTATATTATAGCATAAATCTCCAAACTCTAACCAACTTTTCAAGCTAAATCTTTCCAACCGTCCGCTCTCCTCCGGTTTTTTTCTTCGTTCTCTCTCAGCGGAATTTCACTTCTATATCGAAATCAGCGAACAGACGACTCTTTTAACGTAGACGCGAGAAAAAACACATTGAATGGTTTGTAAACGGGAGGAATTGTAACGGCCGTTATATCGAGAATCCACCGGTGACATTTGAAACATTTAAAATCGAAAGGAAAGATGGTCGTGTACTCACAGATGACGACGAGATGAGCGTTGGCACGGATCGATTTAATGCGCAAATATGGTCCAACTTGGCACTGATATTCTCCATCGTCCGTCAAAGAAGCGTCTGTGATCTTCAGATTGTAGATTCCGTTGTTTTGATCACCTATCAGTCTCAATCGCGAGTGCCCGACGATTTCTCCACCTGTATAACAAAAAAACGAAATGTTTATTCCTCTTGAATTTACTTTTCTTCGTGTTTAATTTGATGCTTTAACGTTTTGTTACTTTTATCCGCAATTTTAAAGCGAACATAGCGATTTAATTTAATTCGTAATCTTAGTAATCATCGCTTTAATAACAGTTTTAAGAATCTTCTCGTCTGTCATCGAGAATATTTTCATAATTTTGTTTTTCTATTTTTCAGTATCCGAATAATTAGCGTTTATAGAAGTGTCATCTATTTCTTGGCAATTGAATTGAAATTTCTTGGCTAATCAGATAACTCACGAGTAAAATTAAAAACTATATATCTTAATCGAATTAATATTTAACATAGAGCAGGAGAATTAACTTTACCATAGAAGGCTATATTTAAAATATTTTACAATAGAATGCTACTAAATTCGCTAATGAACGCTTGTACATTTTTAAATATTCCTTTTAGCAAGAACAGCTCGCGAGTTTGAGAATGTTCTATTTATGTACATGTTTTAGGTAAAACACAAGTTGCTTGAATAGAAGGGGAAACGTCAAAGGTCTCGATCAAGGAAACAAACGACGAGGAAGAATAATCGCTAGCTTTATGTTCAACCTTCCTCTCTCTTTATAGGAAAATGGGGATTGTTACAGTCCTAAAGAGCGAAATTGAAAAAGGGTATTACTGCGGCTTAAACGTTTTCACGAGGGTGTTTCATTAAAATCTTCCTGCATTACGATGGGGTGATTTTTATTTTAACTTCGTAGACCAATTATCTTCATCATCGATCGCCTCGATATAAACGTACTTCGATTGAAAAATAGATTGATAATTTCGAAAAAGATTCTCATTAAATTATTTTTTTCTTTTATATCGCCAAAGATACTTTAATCCAATTTTTCCCGATTAAAAAGACGAACGTTTAATAACGTTCTATCTCTTTGTCTATCATTTTGAAAATGAAGCTCTACGTACCTTATCTGTAATTTCATACTTATTATTGCAATTTTATCCTTTATCTTCATATTATCTTTCTATATTCGTTATCAAAATATTATTCATCCAATTTTATACTTTTACTCGTGCTACAACCACCACATAATATTATATTACACTATTGGACGTATATTATTTTATTCCAATCCCAGGCAAAGAGACACAAATCTCAAAATAAATAGTTCACGGTTTAACGTTCCGAGTAAAATAAACCAATGAAAATTTTCTCTACATCCATTCCGATATATTCCAGCAATATCGCCATTTTCCAATAATTATTAAGCAAACGTTCGCGATCATAAGAAAAGAAAAAAAAAAAAAGAGAAAAGAAAAAAAGGATCTCAACTGCGACGCGTTAAGGCCGTATCATAATTCAACGATACGTCGTAAACTAAACGAGCAGCGTTTCTATATACAGAGTAAAGACACACGTTCGCTGGGAAATACTGGAACGTACTGCCACTTGCGTTTCGATAAAAGCGGTGATGTATGCAAAATCGATGGAACGGTACGGCTTTATGGCGGCCATTACCTTCTGTCAACCTTGCCTTTGTCGTCAAAAGTTTTGCCACGGCTAGATATTCGAAAGTCGGACAGTTCACTGTTTCTAATGCGACCTCGTACGAAAGAAACATTCTCTGCTACGATCGTGAAAATTCGAAATTGGCCTTTAAACTCGTAAGTTCGAAACCTCGAAATTTCTTTAACCGAAACCTACTGCCCGAGTGTTTCGTTCGATTTTTCGTTTGTGATCCAAAGTACTATGACTCGGAGGTCGCTAATGAATTTGCGTGCCAGAAATTTCGTTCGTTCGCACGAACAGTACGAACAGATTTTGGAACGTGGTTATCGTTTTTGAAAAAACAAACTACGAGCGTCTTGTGCTGTTGAAGAGCAAAAGAGAAACAGAAAGACGAGGTACGTAACAGTGAAAATGAACGGTCTCCTGTCAGACACGTTTTATAAGTAATACGACAGACGCTGCATCTTCTTGTAACTTGCCGTGCGTTCAATGTGTTAAAAATTATTTCCAGCAAAAATTGCTTTGAACGATACTGATTTTTTTTTTATAAAACAGCAACGACAATTTCCTTTGAAACTGTTAAGTTACGTTTTCGTTTCATTCTCTCGTGTGACTTTTTTTCTTGTTCAATCTAAAAGGTTGTCTTCTATTTCGAATAATAATAATAATAATAATAATAATATTAAGGAAATGATACAAATATATGTGTATGTTTCTGATAAATTACCTCGTAACAAAGTTGGCAAAATATCCCGCTTGCGCATTTTTCCTGCAATTTATTTGTGTTTTTAAATATCACTGTATGCTTTAATATTGTATCGTTGACCTGCAGAATTTATTTTTTCTTCTTTTATTCAGATATAAAATTAATCTTGCAATATTTCAAATATCACGATGGCAAATTTAATCCCTAGAAGTCGAACGATTTCGCTGTGATTTATTTATTAGAGCTATAGCTTGTGATAACATAGTCTCGGATAATATCCTGCATCACATTAAATTACATCATTATAGCATAATCTACTAATCAGTGTTCATTTATAGTTCAATTACATCGTATTGACAAATTTATTGTTACAACGCATTGAGATACGAAACGTAGCAAACGTTGTTTCCAATTTTTTAATATTTCCAATACCATCATCGTACTTGTTTAGTTACAATGCTACGTATAATATCAAAATTATCTGTTCGATCGTTAATTTATCCACAGTGGTGCATTTGCAATTTTGAAAATTACCAACGCTTCATTCTTACGCGACACTTTCGCTTCCATGCATTCCCAAATGATGTTTGTCGAATTTCTGTACTTTACACCGCAATGCTAATTCCACAATTCACCTGCTATTTTTGACCAAGCAATTCTCCTAATGACAGTTTCGTGCTTTGTCCTCTTTTTCTTTTTCCAAGCTACGCACACATTCGAATTCGGTTGAATAATTTAGGCCATCCAGCGACGAACGTGGAGAGAAAAGGGCGGCTAATAAAGGGTTTCGATAGTCGCGGCTCTAATTACTCTTTTCCCTCGCTACGCTACCGGTTCCCTATGAGATCATATCCAGCCTGAGAATCAAATAATACCAGCAGAGAGACCTGAAAACCGTGACACTGACGAGTATGTAGCTTTTGTGGCGTTCGCGACACTTTCGAAATATCACGTCGAAAATTGACGTTGCTACACACACCAGGCGGAGATTACGTCGTTTCTGAAGATTCATTTTGCAAAAATGATGGAACGCGTAAAGACATTAAGATAGTTCTGCTCCATTTACGTCGCGGTTACTAATGGAGCGTTTTAATGAACGGGCAAGATGAAGTTACCGAAACGAAGTTCCCAAAGATTCCGTAATGTAGACGATGGCGAAGAAAATTCGAAGGGTTTTCTTACTGTCCGCAGAAACGCGCGCTCTACTTTTACTTTATCGCCGACCGTGCCAACGAAAGTTAATAATTGCTGGAAATCGAGACGAACGTTCGTTCTTAAGATTCTTGCGATCGAGCAGCTTCACGTGCTAATTAAAATCGGTGACATTTCCGTCACAGTGACGCAGTGTCCTATTTCTGTCGTTATTCCAAAGAAGTTTAATCTCCCTCTAGTTATTTAGTTCTCTTTTCTACCCTAATATCTCGTTACTTTCCTTAATAATTTTTATTGAGATATGTATAATTTTATGTGCTAGATTAGGTTAATAGTACTACTTGTATGTGAATATCAGTGTGTAGAAGCATGTATGTGCGTGGCGTCTCGAAAACAAATGAATGTAAATTATTCAGTCGGTTAACAGTCGGGTATGGAAGAAAGTGCTGAGACGCGTGCAAGTGTGTATCGATGAATATCATTGGAATCATTTATCAAATAAATATATAACTATTCTAGTATAAATTCCAAGTGTAAATTTAGTGTTCCTATACCATTATCTCGGCTATTAAGATCCGAAATTCTCAACAATTTTATTGTTTAGTTGCGATGGAATTCCTCGACTTCTAAACTGTTTTTAAATATAATGCGCGATGCCGCATTATTTAGACGTTAGGAAAGTCGCATGGAAATTCTATGACAATCGTTAGTATTGTAGATTCTTGAAAATTCGTAGAGACAAGAGTTTATATTTGATCTTATATTTAACCCTTTCGTTTCGAGCGCTGTTTATTGGCGGCATCTACGAGATGACCTGTGGGTACGAGCGCCGCATATAGGCGGCGATCACGCGACTCCTGAATACGGCACCCCATATATTTGGCATATAATCCAAATGATGCATATACAAGTGCTATCTGTAGTCAATAATATATTTTTTCGTTATCGGCAGAACATTTTCTGTTGATTTTATTGGCATACTGGATTAATAATCACTTCTTAAATTTACTCATTGCTGAAACAACATCAAAACGTTTCACGCAATATATTTCAAACATTCAAACGATCGTATATTGTTTCATGCTAAAAAATCTATTAAATCAATGAAACGATATTTTATATACGGTTCTTACAAGAATTATTGTTATTTAAGACTTAGGAAAACGTAGATACAGCAACCACGCATACAGTGACAGTACTTCGGCGGATTGGACTGCCGAAACGAAAGGGTTAAATCTCAGTACATGGTGTTTTCGACCGAAATGGAATTACATACTTGGTATAAATTATGAAACGTTATATTTTGTAAATGTTTAGCGTTAATATCGTATTGGCGATTTTCCATTAAGATAGAATTACATACTTCGTAGACATTTGAACAGGATAGTAACTTTTTATGCTTGAGAGTTCAGAGATCGTAAAAGAAACGTAGATAAACAGAGGGTGAGATCGATTTACTTACTCGGTTGTATGACGTAAGCGAAGCCATCCTTTACCCACTGTACAATGCCAACTCTGTTCCCAACCTCACAGGGTATCATCACTTCACCACCTTCCAGGACAGAACTATTTCTTGGCCTCACTCGGAAATATTGTCCTCCTTCGCCTGTAACATTATTGGTAACAACACGAACATAAGTATTGTATATCGCAAACGCAATACACATATATAACAAATATAAACGAAGTAACACACGCAGGATATCTAATAAATATTTTTCATATGGTAAAAATAAAAAAGAATAATTTTATCAATAATGTACGTGTACAATATAATAAACGAGTTTTATATTGGATCGTGTAAATAACATTTTCGAAGAAACGGAATTTTTCAATTTTCTAAATATATATTCGTCGATAATTAAAATAAATTCTAAACTCGATAACGTTATCATTATTGTCCCGCGTGTAAAATTTATCGATGTGTATATATGCGATTCTGATAGTTTCAATAGTTTCTATATTTTTAGACTAATTTAGTTTAGTTGGTCCTTTGTGTATCGAATATACGTTATCCTTTATTTTATCTGGTCGATGGTAAAGTTCTCGTGTCAAAGAGATACAAATAAAAAGAAAGTCAATTTGTTAGTTGATATATGTATTTGAAAAACAAAGTCCAGATATCTTAGCTTTCTCGTTCTCGAAATGAAACTCTCTCTGAACATTAGTTTAGGAAATAATATGAAATGATTAAATGGTAAACGTAGCCTAATAAATCTAACTCCATGTTCGGTTTACGGGACAAGTACAGACGCGCGTACATTTACAATTCCGAAGTCAAACTGACTTTATTCCAACAACGTCGCGGCCGAGCTTAATTATCTTAGTTGACCTCGGTCGACTCCTTGTCAGTTATACACAAATTATAGTTTGCAGTTTATATGTCCTGTCGCTTACATTACACACGTGCGCTATATTTTCGTTCACTAATTTTTGTTTCTATCTCTTCCCATAATTTTAAATAGATATTTTAAACTCAATATGTGTGTGTGTTCATCATTTGCATATAAATAATGAAAAGAGTATGTATTAAATAAATATAAAAAGAAATTAGATATTAATAACGTTGAAACATCAAAATTACATGTATCAAATTTTCACAAAGGACACGAATTATTTTATGCAGTTCCTTCTCTTCTCGCTTGTTACGTCTAATGACTATTTCAAATATAGAAAATCTGTGAGCGAGTACGAGCTGCAGCTTTGGTTAATTTATAAGATTACACAACGGTCGTAAAAGTGCGCATTTACGAGAGATTTGAAACAGAATCGGGGGAAGGAATCTTCTATTCTATGGCGGAAATTATTCGCGGGCGCAGCGTTACCACTTCCGCGAAAAGAGTGGAAGCCAGAAAAGCTCCGGTAAACATCGCGTTGTTGAATCCGGAGAAATACTCGCTGTGCTTCTTTTAGCTTGAACGTTTGAGCGAGACCACATTTTATAAAAAAATGAAAACGAGAAACAGAAATGGAACGTTACGAGTGATCCTTTCCTGTCGAATATTTTATGAATAACCTTCTAATTAATGAAATATTTACTTAACACATTGTGCCTGACCAAAATGAAAAGAAAGAACAGCATCTTTACTCACAAAACAAAATTAAACAACACAGTCTACTTTTAATTACAAACATCCCTGTATAGTTATCGTTATTACAGTCGGCCTTGACAATTCTATTTTTTAAATTGCCATCAGATTACTCGTCTATTTGATTTATCAAATCACTGCATTGTACAGATTAAACACTGTATTGTAGTCACAAAATAATTATTAGATGGTAGTTATAAAATAAAAATTCACGGATGATCCCATTAAAGATGAATAGTCCAAAGGATTAAAAATTACACAGAAATTTGTAACCAATGAATGTCTATCGAATACTCTTCCCTTGGAAAGATGAATGAATAGAGAAACAGACTGGAAAAATTGATAATTTCTTTCTTCCCATATCACAATCGATCGCCCTGTCGACAAAACCAGTTCTTTCCAGTTCCCAAAAATCCATTCACATAAATCACTACTTGTTCAACGAATGTTTTGCGATATCGCTGAAAAAACGATTCCTATTTTTACCAATCAGAAACCAACAATAATCCACCACACGCTGGACAACTTCTACGATTTTTATAAAATCCAACAGTCACGGAATTAACGGCAGTCGATTAGAGGAACGTAGAAGAAAGACAGAATAATATCTCGATAGAAGATCGACGTAATCCGCCAGTTCGTAATCTGTCCAGTGTCCACTCGCCATTGCGATCGATGCTCGGTTGGCTTTCCTCGACAAGGCTGCATCATCGGTTTCTGTGTACCTGCGGCTTGGTTACACGTTGCCTTTGTACACGCCGGTCACCTGCTGTTCGAATTTGCGTGCACCCGCGTCGATGAAATATACAGCCGTTACACCTCCAAACTCGGCCTCCCTTTTGCGTCCGACCTGTGCCTTTAACCAGATAAATTTCACGCGTGTCTACACACAAAACGATACGTCGATGAAGAATCCAGTCGACTCTTTTCGGGTTGCCCGTTCGCGATCGATCCGGACTATGCGTTTTTCCATTCTATTTCGCTGACATGTAAAGGCGATTGAGACGTTGTTCAAGGGACTGAATCAACGATGACTCTTTAAGAAGATGAATAATGGTCTTCTTTTTGTAATCTGCGGTTTAGTTTTTACGAGAATCGAGTTTGAAGATTTGTTGCGTGTATGTCCTATTATGAGATTCAAATATTGGAAACATCGTGAAATGGTTTTGCAACACGTAAGAATTTAAAACATTAGAGACTAAATATTTTGGACTTATGGAATTTATGGACCCGTGCTCCACGGAATCCGAAAATTTCGAATTCCAGAGACTAAAAATTCGGGGTTTATAGAATTTACGGATTTGCGTTCTATGGAATCCAAGAACTTAAAACAATAGCTAATTAAATAATAAAATCATGGAAATACAGTGCAATTTAGTTTTCCTTGCAACACACCTTTTCTAATGAACATTCGTTTTATTTTCAAATTTGAAACATCAAACCTACTGGGTGTCCCGTGATGAATGGTAATGTAGTACATTGAACTTGGATTGATCGCTGTAATCAGAATATTAACGTGCAGCTGGAGTTTAAATATCGTCTATAGGTCGAAATAAAAATTGTACAGATATATAATGTCGACATTCTGTCAAAGGGAATTACGCTGAAATCCCCTAAACTCCGATTTCGGTGGATATAACTCGGTCTATTTTAGTTGAATTGCTAAATCAAACTTTACTGCTTCTAGCCGTGAGCAATTCGATCGCAGCCACGAGCTTTTCACATTTATAGGAGAATTTTCATCCATCCGGAAAAGCACTCGACTGTAGTCGCCAGAGAAACTCACGATACTGGCAACATTTGTCATTTTTTAGGACAAATGAAAATTTTGTTCTGCCATTTGAGTGTTCCATCGATTGCAGTAAAACGAAGTTATTTCATCGGTAGCTACCGTTAACACGTGCATTTATCAACAAATTTGCAGAAACATTAGCGAATTGTGAATAAACAGTGACGATTATTCACCCTTTGACATGGTTTTCGCTGCTACAAAATGCTTTCACGTTACGAAATCATCGTTCAGACACCTATCTCTCTTTTATCGTACGTAATTCGCTGAAAAACATTTTCAATGAATACGAATGATTCATCGCAAAAAGATTTTTCTGCACGTAAATGGAATTTAAATCGGAAAATTCTTTCGACATGAAGTTTCCAACTTTTCAATGTTTTACAAGTACAAAACAGCCTTTTAGATTAAACTACGTTCATTTATTTCTCTTTTCCCTTTTTTTTTATACGACATATAAATTCCTCCATTGAAAGCTATCTCGTTGGAACATTTTTTGAGATTTGTTTAAAAAAAAATTGATCTCCGTCGTTATGGAATATTTCAAAAAAAAAAAAAAAAAAAAAAAAAAAGGAGATCATAGTCGAACGAACGGATAAAAATTTCATCGCGTGTAAAAGCAAGATCCGAAGTTTTCACCTCTTCGACATTATTTCATTTTATTACACTTTCGCGGAACTTGTTAAAAACGAATTACCACGTCTTTCCATTACTTGTAAATTTTAATCGATCAGTGCATTTATATCTGCAGATATTTTACAATTACCACCATCTCGTCTCTTCCATAATCCTAATCTCCAATTAACAGTAAAAATTCAACAAAACTTCTTTTCCAATTTAACGTGCCATCATTTCTCACTTCTTCCTCTAACAAATTTCTATCGTTTTTCAGATATACGTACTTTGTATTAATTTGTATTTTCCCCAACTTTTCTAAGTTCCTTAAGTGCCATTACGATTATTCATCCAAACGTACCAAACGTTACACAACTAAAACTAGAACTTCGTACAGGTCTGTTTTCAGAAAACTCCTCAATTATAAAGCCACCCAATAAATAGCAAAAGAAATTATCGAAAAAAGCGATGCAAGCGTATGATGTTCAACGATATATAGATAATATATCAATGATATCGATAACATACTAATTCTATAACGATACACGCACGGATATAATAAAGTTATATAGAAGATTACATATTTGAATTTTTGTATAGTTTCGTTATAAACTTTCCAAACAATTATATTACACAAGGACCTATAAAACTGCAGCTATAACGTACTCAGAATAATAGACACCGGATTAATGCTGCTCGTGAAAGGGCGACGAGATGCAGGTGTAAACGGCGCGATAATTAAAACGCGTTCCGTGAAAGCTTCGCGCCGTCACAGGCTACGTATGTGATAAACAGGAAAGGGAAGAAAATAAAAGCGTGTAGAATGGGAAAGGGTGGATGGAAGAAGAAATAAAAAGAAGAGAGCCAATAATCGCATAATTCATTGGAGGGATTCCCGCATCGACGGCCAGCCGTCCACGTAGGATATTTATTTCCTTCAGCTTCGTCCTCGATTAAACCTCTGACAGACCTATTGGCGCGTATTACGAAATTTCCCTACGCGTTGTTGACTTCTTCCTTTGTCGTACGATAAAACGAGAAAGCAAACCAGTTGAGCTTTTCACCTTCCTTTTCGTTTCCACCTGTTTTCGTTACCCGCTGAATGGTTACGTGATGGGAATAGGATTTTTTTCTCTTCTATGGTCTTCTGTTTGCCTTTCTCCTTCCTTCTTCTCGCGTTTTCCTTTTTTCCCCCTTCCGTTTAATTCACCGGTGGAATTAACTTGAAATAGCGCGAGTTAATCGATTCTTTGCCACGGAAACAGGTTATAGAATGAAAGATCGATCGACTTGCGGTTTCCACAGCAATTCTTAACGAGTAATCGAGAACTTCTAATACTTTCAACAGCTATCGACGTATCTCTACGATAACAAAACCGAAATTCGAATACTTGCGCATACTAGTTCCGAGCAACAGTCGGCAAATTTCGGCAAAAAGTATTTTCGTCAGCGCATCGCGTTCCATTGATTCGATCAATTTTAATATTTACAACAGCTCGAACAAGCTCAAACGAATTCACAGATAATAAAACCGAAATTCCGAAACTTTCTCTACGCTATTCGGCGGTGAAAATGGAACAACTTTGAGAACAGGGACGGATGTGTATCGCATTTATTGTCCCAGATGGAACAAAGTCCCGTTCGAAACTCCATTCGAATTCAACGACACCGTTCGTTGTTTCGCGGCAAACGTTAGCGGGGAAAATCGTTCGGTAACGTTCGCTGGATCGACTCATTTTTCATGTACAATGTACGGGGCTCGGGGCTTGGCCGCTTTGCATACCGGTCGAAGGTAAACGCGCACTTTATGCCACTGTTTGTCGGCCTTTTTCCTGTTAAGCGAACCCTGAAACGAGCACCGATACGGGAACCGATTGTCCTTTTCCGGCTGGAAGAGTAAAGAGAAAATTCCACTGAGTCGGGTGAAATTTGCGTTGGTACGTACGTACGTACGTTCGTTTGTTCGTTCGTGTTGTGTACACTGGCTCGAGCACCGAGAGTTCCTTGAATTCCATTGATTCCGTATTCGGTGGACGACGTCGCAAAGTCTCATGAAACCAGCCATTTTCCTCTTGCTTGCGAGCTATCCGCGACGAAACATTTTACCTTGCAGCGGTCGCATCAAACTTTTTTTTATTATTGTTATTATTTTTTCTTTTATTATTCTCAGCTATCATGTTTCCTGTTTCCTTTCGTTTGTTTCTCTCTTTCTGGGTCGATGGTATCTTTGCAGCAAGGTATGGTTATAATTGGAGATTTGTTTATGATAATACAAGCGAACCTCGGTAACTGGAACCTCCAGAGAAGAAGATCGAGTCAACTTTTCGAACCTGTAGGTTTCTGGCCCGCCCTGAAGAAGTGAGCTGCATTGTTCACGAAACGTCGGGACCAAGAGCAACGTACTATTAAAAGTACGATGGAGACACGAGGAACCATAAACGCGTTGTTTCGCGTTTATTTTTTTAAATTTGAAGAACGAAAGAATTTATATTTGACGCTTAACCTGATGAACCAGGCATCGTTCAAGTGTTTCTTACGCGACAGAAAGATGGTATCTGACATGTTACAAACAATCGAGATAACGATTTTTATCACGAACTACGAAGTACGTAATTAATAACGTAGAAGATCGTACGGATGAAACGAATCGATCGTGAATAGCTTTTAATAATTCTCGTAATTCCGCCAATTATACAGCGTAATTTGCGGATGATCGCAGAGTCGTCGTGTCATTTCGCGTGATTATCCGAATACAGGATCAAAACGGGCCATTGAAACGCGGCGACAATCCGTCATTGATTCCCAAAGAGTCAGATTGAAATGAACCGTGAAGTATAATTTCTACATTGTTCGTTACGAGTAACGTTACCGACCTACTCGTTGCTGCAAACACAGCGTCCAATTAGCGTCGTTTAATATCCCTTGTCCTATTTTTCATTTTCATTCTAATTGTCAGTTTTCTGAACCAGAAGAGGCCACGACAAAGAAAGAATAAAAAAATAAAAAGGAAACAAGAAGAAGAAAAAAGGAAAGAAAAGGAAGAAGAAAGATAAGAGAAAGAGGATCTTGTCCGGATTATTAAAGTTAACCCGTGCAACGAGGGACCTAATAATACAACGAAAAAGAAGAAAAACGACGGAGAAGCGAAGAAAAGATAGCAAGGACGCGGACGAATTCAGCGAACCGTGCATTTTTGGTAAAAATATCGGTGGAGTGTCTTCTTCGAAATCGATCTTGAGCACCGTGTATCCTTCGAGCGGCACGCGAATGAATTTTCGAGAGCACTTCAGCTCCTCTTATGTATTCTTGCCTTTCGAGAATATGGAAGACCAGTCGACTATTCGCATTCCGCGGAGACCACGACAGAGAAACTTCGCTTTTCATTTTTTCATCTTTTCATCTTCAAGTTTACAGGAGGTACAGATATATAGGAAAGAATTTGCTTGATCTTTTAAAGACGACAGACGATAAGATAGTTGATAGGAGAGAATGTTCGTTTCAAAGGATACAATCGCAGCGAAGGTTACTTTTGCCTTCTATAGATTTCTGTCAATTAATTCAATCCATTGATACTATCGAGTAAGCTTTCGGTAATTAATTTCGTTTAAGCGTCTCGAAATTGATGGAGCTTCGTTAATCATGCAACGCCACTGACGTATACACCGGTAATTGTTACCGTTTGTGGGTAAAAATCGCGTTAATTAAATAATTTCATTACGAGGTAAAATCCTATTTCTGTGGTCCTTTGAGATTAGCAGGCAATTTTATTGTAACAAGAACGAACCACGTACGTGTAATCGTCGAGTTTAACTACTGTAAATTTATCAAATCATCAACTTGTCTCTTACAACCCGATTTTCGTTTATGAAGAGGATCTTTTGTTGTAATCTTGTTCATAATAATTATACATATTATTATACATATATATTGGAAAATAATAATTACGAATAAGCGATTTAGTGGAACAAATATCTAGTTAGGTTCATTCTTTTAGTTTCGTTCATAAAATCCGATATGAGATCAAAGCTATCTATACATAATCTTTTCCTTTCAGAAGCAAACAGAGCTTCCGGTTATGATTTACCTGTGAGTTATAAAAGTGGCCAGTCAATATTATGATTTTTTATTGACACGGTATAGCCAGCGCTAATTTACGAAGGAACGTAAAAATTTTCTCATCGTTATTCCTTATAACGCAGAGCACGTGTTTAAAAAACTACACACCGGCAACGTATAAAGTAAAAGACAAACAACCAACGAGATTACCATTACCGATATTTCACGCAACATTCCCCCTAGCTTTACTCCCGGAAAATAAAATCCGCACCATGGGACATCCTAAACGTCATAAAACGACCGCGTTCGTTTTACGAACGTACTTTCCTTCAATTTCCCAGCAGCTGGCAAATAACCACGCCACGGGTTTGCCCGATTATACCTGAAAGAACGACGCGTCGCGTCGCGTCACGTCGCATTCCCGTTATTTCCTTCTTGTAAATACATACGTTGTATCTATACGCGTGCATATACACGCGTTATACGCGAGTGCCCACGTAATATTCAGAATGACTTTCCAATATAACATTTTTGGGCTGATTTTAATGGTACGATAACACGAATGAAAGAGAAAATAGAATAATATGTGTATAATATAATATGTTATAACGTAATATAATAGAAATATTATATTGTAAGTAAGCAAAGGGGATCTTTTCCTCGAGCTTATTTAATTTTCTCCTTTCATGAAATGAGGCGATGTATCCTATGGCAGCATAGTATATTTGATATATATCAATTTTTTTGAAGATTCTTTTTATTGAAGCAATTGGAACTCCTATATTCGTTATTTTGCAGTACACTGTATATTATATGTCGTCTTTCTTTTAATTCTTTTTTTAAAATAGACATTTTATATATGGAGATGCATATTGTATAAAAACATATTAACAATAATGTGCTCTAATATGGATTTACTGTGTACGAGATAATATTTCTACTTTTATAGCATCGTGGTAGATAGAAGAAGTAATTGGTCATAATATAGTTAGAGAGAGAAAGATTATAATATATGTATAATACTGTTGCACGTAGTAGATTCTCTTGACAATTTGGATTTATTCGAAGAAAGTAGGACAGTATCGTACACAATGCGTAAAATTGAAATTTTTACAATTTTCTCGTGAATCAAAAAGTCTTCTGTACTACTAAGAATTCAACAGAAAACTGACGTCTTTGAATTATTTTATGCAATAAAATTTGTATAAATTCTCTGGGATTGAAAATTTCGTCAAAAAATTTATCATGTTGGAGGGAAAAAATGTCGACTCTAATATTGGCTGATTCATTCTGTATACATCGTTATATACACGTTATATACAGAGGAGAATTTTATTCGTGTGCTCGTCAGAACGAAAACTTATTTCGTCTCTCCAATGGTAATATAATATATGCGCGTTCAGAGGCCAACGTTACCGCACGAAACATTCGAGAGGTTGTCTAGATGCGAATTTCATAAATTCCTGATCGATGGAAAATTTTATATGTTGCTGTTGCTCGTGTAGTCCGAAGGTAGCAGCCATGCGACGCTCGTAAAGCGATGGTTGTTTCGTTATGAAAAATTCGTTTGTAACTGTATTGAACTGGTCTGCACCGAGTAGTAACTTTACTTTTTATAAAAGTAGCTTTATGTATCAGCCTTTTTGAATTTTTTATTCTCATTTCGAGAGATCTTTATTTTCTTTTCTTTTTTTTATTAGTCTATAAATAATAATCGTTTGGAAGATTGGAAAGTTTGTTGTTGCGTGAAGATGAAGAGGAATAAGTTCGTGGAATAATTTAAATTGTCGTTTTTCTTGCATATTTCTCATTTCTGTCAAGTTCTCTGACATAATTTTTTAGTGAAATTTACGCAAAGCAAGTACCTTCATAAAATTCACATTTTGTCCGATAAAGTACATATTGATTCTTCCAAATAGAAGTAGGTTTTTTCCCAATTTAGGGAAAGTGCGCTATTCCATAAAATCCATAAGAAATCAATTCTCTTTAAATCCTTTCAAAATCAATTCCAAAAAATATCATGTTCGTTTCGTAGAAGATTTTGAATGCTTTCTAATTCAAAAATAACAGGGAAGCATAAATCTCAAAGTTGAAATTTGGAAAAATATTTTGATACCTTTTATTCGCTCGAGTGACGCGAAACGACACGACGCAAGTTTCGATCTCTTCAATCGCGTTACGTAATCTTGATAATATAGTTTATGGGAGCGTAGGCTTTGACCCTTTCATCGATGATTATTTCACGCTCATAAAAAATGCATGAACTCGAAGTTGACGCGATGTCAAACAAAAAGTGGACGTGCGTAAAATACAGTCGTACAGAATGCGTAATGCTGTTTTCTCGCCACGCGTCGATGTAGTATCTTGTTCCTCGATGCGAATAATTCGTTGCATTTTTCACGCAACAGCCCGCGGCATATTTAGAAAATTTATATTCTACCGTATATTCCTATTTCAGTTTGTCATGACGCGTATTCTTGTTTCATGCGATACGAATGCAATCAGATTGTGTTTAAGATGTTGGTGAAAGAGCAGCGAGACGTAGAAATTTTCATCGTATCAACATCGTATCTAATGATAACGTTATCACCGAAGTTGCGTCGCGTTATCGCAGCGAAATAATAATTGCACTTTATCGACGTGAAGTTGAACGTCTCGTCGAAACTGTCATCACGAAAAGTTTACCAACGAACGTCGCGATAAATTACAGATTTTTACTGCTCATAAATTGGGCTGCTGTCCATTCAGTGAACGTTGGAACGAGAACATTTCGATCGAAAGTAGTTGCAATAATTATCACGATAGCATAACGTGGAATCGATTCTTTTAATTCTATATAAAAAGATCGTATGAAAAGTAAAATATACATTTGGAGCAAAATTTAAACTTGATTATGAATTAATATGGGAATAAATTGGCAAGAGGGAGAAAAAGATCCAGTGAAAATTTAATAGAAAAAAAAGTAAAGAAACAACAGATCTATTCGGATGAAACGAATGTTAAAAAAAAAAAAAGAAAAAAATACACGGAACGAGTTCTCTGTAAATTTGCAAAATTCTACCTACCGTAATTGAATGCAGAGATTAATCGAATAAAGTTACTCGTACAAAAACAGGAACAAAAATAAAAAAAGGTCAAAAAGTTTAGAGTAAAAAAATAACGAATAACCGGGAAGCTTCCAACTCCAAATAATGGATTATACTAGTCAATTAATCAATCGGCATTCAGATTCATACATCTGCCAATAGTTAAAAAAAAGGGGGGGAGGTTCTAAAAATCCAACATGACAATTTATTGCAGTCATATCCGCCGCTATTAATCTATTCTGGAAATTCTGCAAATTTTTTTGATTTCGTTAGAACTATTCTAAATCTTGCCGCGTTAAGCTGCACGATAATCACGCCGCGAAGTTCCAGTAACGATCACGGTATGCTGGCTATGGAAAGATAATCGCATTACACCTGGAGTTCGGTAGCGCTTCCATCGTTGGAGCATTTACTTCACTTGCGGTCTACACCGAAATTAAACGAGAAATCCAATGAAAAAAAAAAAAAAAAAAGAAAATGGAAGAAAACACATCATTTCGGAAACTCAGCCATCGTTTCGAATCTAGGATCGAACTCTCAACTACAAAAATTGGACGATAATCGCGTCAAGCGGGAATAGAATGATGTAATAATTCAAAATATTCGAAAATCGAAACCAACAATCATTTAAAATATCACACTGTTCTAGTTAGATTACGGATTATTTTATGCAAATTTGTATCTTTAAAGATACCGATAAAGAACGAGACTCGAGTGGAAATATATTTCATTTTCGAAATATTGTCACGTGTATCTTTTCTATAAAAATCTTTCGAAACAAATCCCTCTATTAACATCTCCTATATACGACCAGATTAAATTCTCACTTTGAATTACATCTAAAAACTCCCATGTAACCACCTCATTAAGCTACAAGTACAATTATCCAAAAAAGCTGGCAACCTCAAACCGCCGTCTCTTTTCGTATAAGAGAAACTACCACTCCGATCCTTCGTCTCTATTTCCTTTGGCAGAAACTGTTCTCCACACTCTGTCGACTAAAAACAACAAGAACAGTAAATTCTGGCGCATGATAAACATATCACGCCCCCCGCTCAAACCTGTGACACCGAGCAACCCTTTCGTACCGTGGAGTGCGCGCAATTTCGAGCATTACGACGGCATCTAATACAATCCGCGCCGGCTTTTGTGCCCGCATTTATATTGCTCCTTTTGTCGACCCAAGAAACGACGAGAAGACGCTCCTTCCTTTGGAGAGGGAAAGGCGTAGAGAAAGAGAGAGAGAGAGAGAGAGAGAGAGAGAGAGAGAGAAAGGAGAAAGAGAGGAGGAAAGAGAGGAGGAAAGAGAGGCTTTGGTCTCTCGTTCTTCGCGTCAATACCTCCCTCGTTGCCGATCCCATTCAAGACTGGTCCGCTCGTAGATAGCATATCGAGTGAGAACGCTCGTTTATACGGCATACAAAGGGACGAACGCGACCCCCATTAGCATGCACGTACCCCGCCCCGCTTATTTGCACCGACGAGCTGGCGCACTCAACCTCTCCATACTTCTATCCCTTTCTGATAGCTTGCTTTCCCATTTTTCCATCCCCTACAGTCGTTCGATCTATCGTCGTGTAACTATCGTATCGTTCCTTTATTACGTTAAGCCATCAACTTGGCTGCTACGATGGTCATCGGTGACTCACGTTATTACGTTTTTCTCGAATAATCGAAATAAGATAAATTTCATGGACTAAGAAAATCGTCGACGACGTGTCGGAGAAAAAGTACGCAAACGCAGTGTAATACTTTGCAAGAATTAAACGTTCTGGTGTATTGTAATATATTTCGATCTATCAGCGACGCGGTTGTTATTTTCTTGTTAATTTATAAATTCTATCCAGGCGATATAATTTGTCACGGTGACGTAAGTATCGTAATTTCTTTAGAGTTTCGTGAAATTGAAGAATCTGTACTGTCGTGCGCGAGTTTGGAAGCGCTACGTATTCCGTGACATTCAAAAATTCGACGAAAATTGCATAAAGCTTTTAAGGAAAATTCGAAGAAAGGAAATTGGAAACGTTAGATGTTGCGTTAACGCGACGTTAAACTTAATGAGGTTAAACTTTCAGCGTGTTTCTCTTTCTTCCTCTTGCTTTTTCCTTCCATTTTCTTGAATTGTTATTCTGATGTTCTTTTTATTTGTTCGTAAACTGTACGCTTGACTGCCGGTTATGTAAGGCTGGGTTAGAGATTGAAAGGAGTTCTAGGCAAGGGTAGTTAAGACATGAGCTAGGGGGATGTCGTTTGTTGGGGATTCTTGGGATCTTTTGGATAGTCGAAATGTTCGGATTGGATGATGCAGTGTACGGAGACTCGGTTAGGATGGAGTTCCGAGTGTTTTTCGTGGCTTTCGAGGGTTGATTCAGGGACCTGGTTCAGCTTGGCAAAATTGGAAAGGGTGAGTGGAACTTTCATATGCAGATTATGCGCTCTCTCCTGTTTTCTTCTACTTTTTACCTTTTTTTTTTTTTTTTTTTTTTTAATCTATAAAGATCTTATTTTAATTATATTTTGTCGTTGAAGAAATTAATTCTTTATTGGAATAAATATGTATTTAGATAATTGAAATGTAAAGGGTTCACCTTTAATTTAAACCTTTCGGGACAGAATTTTTTAGGTTGTGGAACAAATTTCTTTTTCACCCTTTAATAATGATAATTTCCTTTCCCATGTTTTTGTGAAGAAAACACGATGCGATAGAATTGGGGTGGATTTTAAACAAAGTACGTTTGTCATTTAATTAGATATCTCGTTAGAATTATTGTAATCAAATATTTGCAATCTAACGTGGAAGAATTAATTACAATAGTAATATTTCATCACATTGATCGATTAAAGTGGAGTCGACTAAAAATAGCTACTTTTCAAACACTGAGGCAATTTCCATTAAAATTAGTTGTTTATCGAAAATGGTATTGAAATTGATATTACGGCTAAACACTTGTTATGTTAATGTCATGCCAATATCATATACGTAAATTTAATTAAACTACGAGATAGAAAAGGTCCAAATAGACTAATAAGGTTATAATAGTAGTGGGTTTCGCAATGTAATTAGTATAGATGCAAATATTGTTCCATAGAATAACTATAACCATCTTTAAATCAAATAAAATCTGTCATACAGAAAAACGGTTAGAAAAAGCCGATTAAACGGATCGTAGAATAAATAGTACGTAAAATGAAAATTTTTCGATCGGTGACGATTGGGAACGGGCTAACGAATTCGCTATGATCTATTCGAATGAATAATAACCAGATGTTGCATCGTGCACACGTGCAACCATGGCAATTTTTCTCTTGTCCGATAAGCATTTGCATTTTCAGCGCGTGTATTTGTTTTTCCATTTTTGTTTAATAACGCCTACGATTATTCATCGTGTTGCTCGCAAATATGCTAATACTACGTAACGAAAGAAAAATTATAACGCCACTTTTTTATACATTTCCTTGCGTGTTTACAAAGGAGAGATTAAAACGAGCAGCTACATACTGAACGTAGAATTACGAAGAATAAGTTAGCATAAGTTAGCATAGAGTATCGCTCGTCTTAATAATTATATAATACCTTCGTCTTCTTTAGAATTTCATCAACTTCTCAACTATTTCTAAAAGACTTTAAAGGTTATCTTCGTACTCGATCGTCTCATAATAAAATTCTCCTGTTTAATCGAATTTAAAATTGAGGATAACGTAACATAGAAATAACGTTACATAACGTTAACATCAGAGAATCAACAAAATCTACTCCTTGTGCTTTTCTCCTGTGATCTTCACTATCATTTTATAAAATGGATTTATATCTAATAAGAACGACGAATAAATATAATGTGTATGGAATGGACGATTGTTACTAATATGGTAAAAAGCGTTTAATATGTTTAATACAAAAGTTGATGAAATTGATAACCTATCGACTTTAAACTTTCTTCTACCCGCAACTATACAGTACACTAGTATACTTTAATGGTACATGCTACCAATAATATTATATACTAATGCATCTTAGTGTACACCAGACATTATACCACTCGCACCCGGAAATTATCCTAATTATTTATAGTCGTTAGCACAACGGAGCAACGGCTGTCAATTAATTGCGTTTTTCCAAAAATAGCTATACACGCACGCACGTTCATCGTGTTTCACTATCGTACAAACGAGCGACGAACAATTAAATTCTTCGCCACGTTTCCCCTAAATGGCTCGGACGTTTAATTTTTCGCTTCACGTCGAACACATGGCGTTTTAAGCTCGCGCTCGCGAGCGTCTGCTTATGGTAATTGCAAAAGGGAAGGTATCCATGTAACAGTGTAACAGAGCAACGTTACGTTATGCAAATGAACGAACCGTCGAACGCACATGTAAACGCACGAAACGCGTTTTTGCCAGGGCCATCGCAACCTCGCGTGTGATTTTAAATCGGCCGTTGATTCGAATTTCAGATGAAAACTGCGACATAATCGCTGATCCTGTCTGCGTGAACCAGCTTTGTAACGCATCACCGTGCTGAAACTGCTTTTCCCAATTACACTTTAAACGAATTCGCCATCTCCTGCGACAGATTCCTTATCGTCCTTAAATGAATCCTTTCGTGACATTCGTGTCCGTGTTATTTTAGGTTGGTGTTTTTAATTTGTTTCTGTTCTTAATTTCTTGATATCTGACGTCTTGCGTCTGACTTGTGACGGATCACGGACAGTGAAGAGTTTCCTTTGGAAAATATCTAGCGAGTTTTCAGTATTCAGAAAGTGATAGAATTTGTAAAAATATCCGCAATATATTACATAGTATATTAGTATATCGCATAAAGTAATTTTCAATATTTACGTTTAATAGTTTCTACGCAAATTCCCATTCCCTTTGCTACAGAAAAGATTGGAACAATTTCATCGAAGAGAAATAAAGAAGAATTTTTCAAGTTACGCACTAAGCGTATAATACGATCCTCTCGTCAAAATTATCATCTCGAGTTTCGTACTTTCCTGCCCGATTCACTGAACCGAAACACCATCCTTGTTACGCCAAACAAAATCATTACAAAATTATCAAATCCTCGCGCCAACACATAACTCTGCTCACGGTACAACATAAATAATTAAATCCTTCTAAAACGACAGGTTCCGGACATCGTTACAACACGTTGAAACTACGTTTGAACCATCCCTTCCCTCCAGAACTATACAACGAAGCTTAGACCTCGATGAAATCGCAAGAACCGACAAATTAACGTTAACGAGTCCCTATGGTAGCCTGTGATCATCGTGTTCGCGTTAATTACGGCCAACTATGCAAACAAATTGAGGTACGATCACGGCTACTCCCTACTTCGAGTCACGCACTAGATTCTTGTCCACCGACGACCAACCGGATACGAGGATGGTCGTTTTGCCGTGGCTCGTTTCCTTTCTCGAGATTCTGCCCGACAGGTCGCTACTTAAACATGTTTCACCGCCTTTAATTGCGACTCTTCTCACACGCAGTCACGCCACGTCGTCACTGCTTCGTGTGAACCACGTTTGATTGTTCCCTGAACCAAAGGAACGAACCTGTACTTACAGTACTCCATCTTCTTCAGGTTAGTTTAGTTCTTTCTTCGACCATTGGCATGCACTAGTGGCGAACTACTAGTGGAATATATTAGATACTTATATGGAATCTAGTGGCGCTTCTTCTGGTTCGCGTTCAGAGTCCGTCTTTATCTGTAGTTTTACTTGGTTGATACGTTGCTATGTGAATTTCACGTTCTTTGCTATGGGAGCAGCGACAGATACTACACCATCATATTTGAATCTTCTAAACTTAACATTTACATCGTAATTTTTGTATATTTAACAATTTAATATTGAAATTTTGTATTATATTTGTACGCTTCCTTCTTGATAACGTGTTTCCTAAAATATTCTAAATTATTCACATTGTTGAAGATTTCTTATTTCATGAAATTTATCTTATTTTAATCGTTGGAAAAGATTCAGTAGAACACGAGTCATCGATGATCATCGTGGTAAGCAACGCGTTCGTTGTAGAGAAACCGCTATATCTGATGTTTGTATCTATACGTGTGCGGCTTTAAAAAAGGATTACTTTAGTCGTTAGATCTTTTGCGCTTTTTAGTCGTTTTGATGTTATTGTATTCTACTTCTCGATTTCCCGGTTCAGGTCTTTGAACTTTCTATATTTACCATATTTTATAATTTACCATGAATGTTAGCATCTATGCACGCGGATTTAAAGGAGGATATCTTGTTCTCTTTCCTTCATTTTCCGCTTTAGTCTTTTATATTTCTTAGAACCATTGTTTCTCCGAAATTGTTATTTGAGTCAGGAAAATATATTATAAGTCGATATTTGTGTTTTTTATTCGAAGACAGTGTTTCAAAAATCCTTAAAGAATTCTTCTAGTTAATAATTATTAATACAAAGAATTGTATTAAAACGAACCTACAAATGTATATCTGGTATATCGCAGAAACGAGCGAGAACCATCGTCAAACAGATGACAGAACAGATGAGGATGATCGTAGAGAATAAAAGGTTTTCAAGTCAAACGAGTTTCGTTTGTCACACTGCTAAATCCTCCTACAAACACACACTTACGAACGATACGATCGAGGGAAAAGGGACTGGCGATGCATTGAATTTTAAATTATAGCGAAGTTTATGCCTGCTCGATGTGCGAACCTCAGTGACAGCTGCATTGATAATGGTTAAAAGAAACGATTGATTTCCCGATTCTCACGTACGAGGCTCATTCGATTTCATGGAATATCGGCTGAACCGGAGACACCGAGGCAGAGAATTCATCGTCGATTCCGCGTGTCGAATATCTGAAACATTTGACGCGCTAGATAGTCAATCGCGCGTGATTAATCGAATCGATTTTTCTTAAATAAAAAGATCGAACACACGCTTATGTTCCATGCGGTAAATGCTTCTCGTCGAATCTTTCATACATGCATTGGTTGCTTCGATAAAACATCACAGAGCTAAGCGTGGTGAGTTCATTTCTGCGAATTTTCTTGTTTCTTTTATGTCTTTTGGCGACTATCAGCAAATATCGGATAGTTTGAAAAATTCCTAATATTTCTAGTTCTGTTAATTTAATATTTATTCCATTGTAAATATATATACAGCGGAATCTCGCAAACTCGAGTCTCAAGAGGAGAGCTACGACCTTCGAGTTATAGAGGTTTCGACTTATCGAAACTTCCGAGTAAAAGAGGTTTAACGAGGAAAACTCGACGTGCGCGAGCTTTGTGCAAAAGTTCAATTACATTCACCTTTTCAGAAAGTGTTAGTATCTTGAGTTTCCTCTTGCAGCTCATCTTATTCAACGTAAACACAAAAGACTAAAGACGCCACAGATGATGGCAATTATAAATTATACAATTATAATTATAATTGCAAATATATATTGAGAAAGTAGGAATACTGCTTGTGTCGTTTGACGTTGTTGCAGACAATTCTAACGGTCGGAAGAAAGGGAACAATGTCGAGCGATTGGCTTCTTACATCTTGCGACACATAGCATAGCTATAGGTCGCTTCGAGTAGCAGAGGCAGCGGCTGCGACAGTGGCAACGGTTATAGAAGTTCGATTTATAGAGGTGAAGTTCGAGTTGTAGAGGTTTGGCTATTCTAAACTCGAGTTACTGAGGTAAAATAGTGCATCTGGACAGGTAGCAAATAATTCGAGTTAAAGTAAGTTGTACTTCGATTGCTAGCGTGAGTCCTCGCAGAGGAAGGGAACGAACAAAATTGTAGCATTACAGAGATTTTCGAGTTATAGAGGTTCGAGTTACGAGAAGTTAGACTGTATTATATATTCGATATTATTCAGGAGAATTATTTATCACTTGCTTTTACAAAATACTACTTCCAGCTAGACATTAAATTCAGTTGGATATTAGTTAAGAACAAATTGGCATTGGTCGATAGAAAAAGTGTTTTCCAACAAGAAAGAAAGATCGTATTTTAATAGAAAGAATTAACGAAAAATATTAATGGCACACGAATAAGGAATGTTGACGATAATCTTTTTTTAAATTCTATGAGAAAGTCATTATAGCGCAGATTAATAGAACTAATGCAAGGGTTAACGAGAAATTATAATAGCGTCACATTAGTCCATCCACGTTCGATTACCGTGTAATGACACAAATTTAATTTCAACTTTCAACGTTCAAGTTCATACCGTTCGTACCGTAAAGTAAGTTCGCAGTAATTTTCACGAAGGTTCGAGCGTCGCAGTGGAAGGTCGTCGGGTAAGGGATGGCTCGTCACGGTCCCTCGTTTCCCACGGCCAAGTTGTCGTTGTTGTCCCTTAATTTTTTATAATTAAGTCGCACCGCGAGTCGAAACTTTAGCGGCTTTCGTTAAGAATCCTCGTCTTGTTCTTCAGGAAGGAGCATTAAAAACCATCCAGTCTTAGAACAGTCTCTAATTGAAACACAAATAATCAGCCTGGCCAACCGGGCCTTCGAAGATTCCGTTAGGCAAAAAAAGTTTCGTTACCTTTTAATCGTTGCGAAATCTAAATTCTCGCGGTACATCATCCTCGACGTGGACAAAAGTGGTGAGCGGCCGAAGAAGAGGAGGCGAGAGACGGTGAATTCAGAATATAAGCGGAACACTTTAAAAAGAAGTGGCCCAGACTATAGCTTTCAACCGTTTCAATGGCGTTCTCGCAACTCTTGCCTCGGTTTCAGAAAGGAACCGAACTAATTCTAAAGACGTGCAGAGAATGAAACATCCGCGTGGTGGTGACTATTAAAAACGTCGAACGTGGAGAAGAGGGATGGCGGGCTGGCAATTGCTTCGTCTCGCTAATAAAAGTAGAAAAATATCGCGTGAGTGAAAAATTAATTTAACAAGGATCTTTTTAGTCGCGTCTATTGTTCGGTCCGGAGGGAACGAAGAATATGATTGTGTTCGGTGCATTGTGTTTTCAAGACTTTAATTCGTTTCTTGTGTATTTCGGCTTCTTCGTTGCAACTCGGAGTTCGAAGAATTTTTTGGCGGAATATGTTGGACGTTTGTGGTCTGTTTTAAATCGATCAGTCCGTGTGATTTTACTTTTGCAAGATTTAGAAAAAAGTAGATATTGTAGCTTCTTCTTTGTTAGCAATGAAAGTTGTTTTCGTATTGTAGTATCGGGAAATACTAATTAATGATGGCGATTTATTTACAATAAATGGATTGTACAGATGTTGATTAAACAGAAGAACGATGGTTGTTTAACGTGAACTAATTGCAATAACATACTATACTTTAGACAACTCGATAGTTAATTTGCAACTCTCGTCACAATGGATCCAACGCTCTCTCTCTCTCTCTCTCTCTCTCTCTCACGACCATACTCTTTCGACAACGCTAGCAACTCTATCTCGATAACGCAACTCGCACTCTCTGACTTCTCGATTCACACTCCCTGACTTCTCCACTGACACTGACTGTGAATTTGTCTCTCTGCCTTAGCATCCCTTTTGTCCCTTTGTCTCAACCTTACCACGCGCGTGTTACGCAACCGCTCGTGGCAACGGTCACGTAGGCCTTTTTACTACGAAACTCTTCAACCGAAGGACCGACGACACATTGATGGGCTTTTTGTCCACGATACTAACGGTTGGTGGTTATTTTTCGTCCTTTTACTTCTTTTCGATGTTGTATAAATTTATTATATCATCCCGAGGAATATACTTATAACGATTTAAAGACTCTCCTTGTTTGTTTTTACCTCTCTTCATTTCTTTGTTCTTCTGTCGATTTTTCTCATATTACTTTTAGGATCTGATATCCTGTTCGGTATACAATCTATTTCATTTATTTTCTTATCAAACATTTGTCGCACGGATGTAATATTCTTTAGTTAAACAGATACACTGAAATATAGCTTGTGTTGAAGGTGTTCTGAGCCGAGTCTGACCATAAGGCGCTTCTTTCACTTACAGTTCACTTTTACAGTTCTTACTTTTTAATTACCTACATTATTTTAGAAGCTGTTTCAATTAAACGACAACCAATTATAACAATTAGTATTATTACGTACTAATTGAAATTATTTTTTATTTCATTTTCCAATAGGACCTATGTTTTTCTCCGTGATCGATAACAAACACTCGGAATTAGCTAGAATTTAACTTATTATTCATTTATTTGATAAAATCAATTACTATGATATGAATCTGTAATCTAATCCAGCGTTTAGAATAGAATTAACTCTACCTATCTCAAAATCAATGACAAATATATAGAATTTCTTATAAAATTTCATTTATTATGAACGTCGATATTAATATTCGATCAAATTACTGCACGAATCGATCAATAGCGCAAATTATCTCGTAATAGGCAAACAAACAAAACAAAGATATTGATCAATTAGCAAAGTGTCGATACATCCTACCGTCCACAAAACGGACACGCTAATCGAGTCTGAAATTCCGTTGCCAATTTACGTTCGAGGAAATTTTATCAATATCGGCGACCCAATTGCCTTGTCTTTCGATACGTTCGATAGCATCAAAAATCAGCCCGCGGGATTTCAATCCAGAGAATCAAAGTCCACAGCCCCTTTAAAAAACTAAAACAATGTCTCGCCGTTCTAATCCGATCGCGGATTGTAGGGAAAAAGAAAAAAAATGTGTAGCAGTGTGAGAGGGAAAAAGAGACCCTGTTCTATGGTTGGTCGGCTCGGAGTCCCGATCGTTCGTTTTTCGGACGACTAACCAATCGAATTATTCAGTTCGTCGACGGATTTTTTCTCTGTCGAGCGTAATATCCTAATGACCGTGGCTTGCGTCATTTATCCAATAACTTGAGTAGTCTAAACGATACAGAGTTTGCCTGGCTCGATTATATTTCGTATATATAGATGAAATTCGCTGGCGAAATGTTCGACGCTTGAAAATTCGTCGCGTATTTTTCTCGTAAACGAGGACATCTCTGTATGTTTCTTGCTTAGTAGAAGGAGGTAGCCATCGATTTCTCTTTCGACTTAATTCGACATTTCAACTTTCCACGTGCCTGTTCTTTTCGTTTGAAAGATTTCCGTAAGAAACTTGCAACATTTTCCTGGAATATTTGGATGAATTCCAAACGAATGATTCGAAACAGCAGCATCCTGATTTAGTAACTGAAACGACCGATCCGCGTGATTCTCCGTAAAACCAATCTATACCGGTGTATAGGATTATACCGATTAAACAAACTATTCACGAGTCATCGACCAACAAATCGTACACTCTATCCAAGCGCTCGAAAACTAGCCATTACCCATCGAACAACGTAAACCATCAAAACGATTACTTTCTATGCACGCATACACGAGTACACAACGAACTTCATCGGAGTGCACACAATTATCAGACCAGAAATAAACAATAATTTTCGAGAATAATGTTACAACGTCTGTATCATTGCTTTTACGCGTATTTCGTAATTCTTCGAAGAAAATCGATCAGCTGCGCCATTTATAAATTTCACAATTTCGTTATCCGAATGTGTAATTGGTAATCGACATCTTACGTTTGTAAAATTCTCAATACTAACATCGACGAAATCGTGCAAGAGTGTCGGTGGCATAAAAAGAAAAATTCAAGTTTAAATTCAAGTTCTACATGAAAATTTACCAATGGCGATGATATTATTCGTAAAATTTCAAGCCGAACTAAACTCGAGTTTAATTATATTCACCGTCCAAATTATTCCTACACTTAAAACAGTCGAACAATCGCAAACATTAAAAAGCCGCTTCTATCCATCGTGAAAAAACATCTGCTCCCTTTACCCGCCGAGTAAACTCCCATAAACTCGACAATCTCCATCCAGCAAACTCGCACATTGTTACGGAAAAAGTTTCCTGCTGGCGTTTAAATACGTGGTTATGCGTCGCGAAGACAAAGCACGCGACGAGGGTTGTCACAGACTATCTCGAAGGGTGGAAGGAGGTATGGAAGAGAAGTGAAACCAGGATGGACGTGCGACGGGCCAACGTATGCGTCGAATTATGTGCATCGATTCACCCGAAAATGGGAAAACTTTCGCGGCGGGCGATCGTCTGGGGCGTATCTTGTTGGCCGGCCAAGTTCGGCCGGAGGCGGTCGAGGATCAGACGAAAAGAAGGGGTGATTTGGAAAGGGCGAAAGGGGTGGCTGGTTCGAGTTGCGTTCGTCGTTACGCTCGTCTGGCCGGGCACTGGCTCCGAAGCTTTACTGCTTGGTTAACGATCTGTCCTCCTCGGACAGCTTTTGGCACCGAACTACCGCACCAACCCTCTGCGCTACCCTTCAGTCTGGTAGCCGGCTGCAGACGCGACGTTTATTATTTAAATTAAACGCGGCAACCAGCCGAGGGGGTATTCTTTGCTAGGCCCTTGGATGGAAAACTGGCCTCTCCGAGAGGGTCGTAGAGGGTGGCTCGACTGTTAGATAGGTAGCTTTCATGCGGGTTCACGGCAGACTTCCCAGAGATTTTTTTAGGGGTGGACGAATGCTGAGTCCGGACGACGGGTTTCTGTAGTTGATTATCGTGATATCGAGTTTTGGTACTCTGGTTTCGCATCTGTGAAGGGGAAAGAACGACGCAAGGTTGAGAACTGTTGTTTGGATTAAGAGAAGTTAGGGTTTGTATTATAATTCGAGTATAATTTTGTAGTTTGAAAGTAATTTGAGAGTTGCTTATTTTTGATAAGATTGTAAGGGAAATTAGGAGTGCATCGAACTATGACGATTTTATTCGTTTTAATTGCTGTAGATGAAAAAATTGCATTGTAACGTCTGACTAATGCAAAGCTGTTTCTACTGGAATGGTTCGTACCATGTTCACCGTGGTTAAACGAAACGAGGTAGTTGGCTTATCTGTCTTTACGCGACCTTTTCGAGTTTGTAACAATATTTTTATAGCGTTCTATAGCGAAGGAAAGAATAGAGAGGAAGACGAAGATGGTTGAAAATATTATGACGCGGTTAAGATAAATCGTAGAAGTCAATGTGCGGTAATAAGATTATCGTTTCTAATTGTTGAACTCTGGATAGTTATCTTGTTACTCGTATAACTAATTGTATTACTAATGAATCTCTTTTAATTGTAAAATGATACATCAGAAGTTAGAAAATCAATAAAACTTTGAAGTTCTTTGTAGACTCGTGACATTATTTTGCTATTTCTTTTGAACTTGATTATTCATCCTTTAAATTATTTCGTACGAAAGTATTCTTCCTCGTTAGGTACTTAATTTTCTCTAGCAGGTAACACGAAGATAAACGAACAGAACATCGATAAACATTGACTTATGAAAATTTTCATCTCGACATGAAACGTTCGAAAAAGATTCAGTAGAAGGAAACTACACTACTCGGACGCAGGAACTTTAACGAGGATTAGGTTACGTTTCATCTTATTCCTTGAAGTTTAAATTAAAAAATTAAGCCCGCGAGAATGATTAAGGCAAAACGGCAACGCTCCAGGCTGGTAAAACTGACTCGAATTCTTGAAAAGCACGATGGGGTCGAACTCTTTATTTGCTCCAGTTCGCTAGATCGTTTCCTAGAAGGAGGTCCGCCCGGAATTAAAGGAGAAAAAGATATATTGACCGAGCACTGTGAAAGGGAGCTGCTCTTTGTGTTGTTTTGATCGACGATAGACTATCTTTGTTGTCATTGGTAAAATGAACCTTTAGAATGCTCGAGAACATTTTCTGTGTCATGCTTGACCATGTGATGGTCAGTTACAAAGTATTGGGAACATTTCGTTCGGGATCTGTGAGATTGTAGATTGAAAGTAAATAGGTTATATTTAAACGAAATATTTTCTCTAATTTTTAACGTATTGCAATTGTAATGTTCCAGTCTTCATTTTGTTTCAATAAAAAAAGAAAGGCTTAATAAATACATTAACATTTATCGAAATGTTCAAGACACTAAGAAGAACGTATACTCAGCTACAAAATTAAACTGAAGCATAGCTTTGGTCTTCGCTTTTGGAACGTGAGATTGGTTTAGGAAGATTTGAACTCTAAAATTGTTTCTACGTAAAAATGACAAAATGTATCTTATCACGTTCTTTTTCTATAACTTTGAAATGGAATAAATCAATTAAATCTTTACTTTATTAATCGTTACATTTTCATTATATGTAGAAGCCAGTTTGAAAGAAAATTTTAAAATAAATTGCTTCGATATGTCTGACTAATACATCCTGTTTCTACTGGTAAGGTTCGTATCAAGACTCGCGCTAGTATCGATTCTTACGTTTAGACGAAATAAATCGGTTGATTTATTTGTTCCGTACGAAATTTTTAACTTTGTAACAATATTTTTCATAGTAAAGAAAAAAGAAGAAGAAGAAGAAGGAAGAGAAAGGAAGATGGAAAAGAATGTCCAAGATACGTTTCGTTCTGTTAATGGATTTGTAGCAACTACGACGCTAACGCCATTTTCTCGTCGTTTATAGTTTTCTACACGTTTCTTCGTGTTTTCTTTCCTATTCTTCATCTACGTTACTCACAATTTCACGCCAGCTTGGTCCAATTCTTGTAGACGTTTCACGACTTCTTCATACACTTTCTTCATATTTTTTCCATTTTGTTTCTACATGCTCGTGACTTTTCTTAACTTTGTCCATATTTCCTCTTTCTACGTCCAATGCTTCGTTTAGGACTGGCTACCCTTCGCTTACATTTGGCGATTCCCACGAACCTTTGCTTTTCCACTTTCTATCCTCCTGTATTTTCATGCTTTCTTATACTACTTCAACTGCAAGTCTCATCAACAACTATATTCTTTGTAGTCAAGCAAATGTCATTGGTCTTAAAAATCAGAGGACACATTTTTAGTCCTAGTAAACTATCTCAATGTATTTATAAATTTTGAATAAATTCTTCTTTAAATAAATTAATTATTTCATATAGATTACGAACTTCAAATTCCACTAATTTTTAAATAAAATTACTTGCATATTAGTATTCTATACATGCTTGGTCGTATAAAGTGATCTTATTGATCTACAATGATCTTTTAGTGGTTCTTTGACTCTTTTCCAGTTTTCAAGCAAATATAGTAAATGCTTAAGACTTCTGAATGAAAACGTACATTCTCATCGAATAATTACTCGAATATTTGTGACCACGTACAAACACCCCTCATACAGAAAGGCTTAAACATTTTAGAAACAAACAAACCGAAAGAAAAACGGGTCATCGAAGAACATCCACAGAAAATGACGATACTTGCGAATATCCTTCAAAATTTTAGTGATATTTGTTCGGAAGTAAATACGATTTGTCATGGACAATATCCGGTGTCTTTTAATCTTCACTTCACGCGGAATAAAAATCCGGAATGATGACGGCCGTTTAAAATCGATCGAACGAAGCACGACGAAATACACAGGAGGCGATTCTGCTGAAAACGGGAGGAAAGATATTCGAAAGGGAGAAAGAAAGAAAGGAGAACTGGAGAGAATAAAAGGAAAGAAGATAGCGGTCAATAAATTTAAGGTGGAAGTTCGAGCCGCCATCGTCGTCGACCGGTTTGAAAAGCTTTAATTGGGTCGTATTCGAATATCGTTGCAATTAAAAAATCCCTCTCCCCTCTGGATGAGCTCGAACGGAGTTTATTATGCAGCGCCTGTTCGCAAATACTCAGATGGAAAAGCATTCAACGAAGATTATTTGTTCCAATTGCCGGGGAATATCATTCCGTTACGCGTTGCCAAGGAAAAGAGGATCGAGACTTTTTTCACTTTACAGATCCTGTTTGTTCGAGATGTACAGTATTAAATGAGAAAGTGATACTTTTTTAAAAATGGTATAAGAGTTACGAAGTCAAGAAGGAAAGTTATTTTTACCTTTTTTTTTTCATCTCTTTCCCATGCCGATATTATTATAATTATTGATAATGACGTTCATATGTCAACGAATATTGGAAAAGGAAATAATAGGCTGAAGGGAGTTACGGTAATGGAAAGCTTGTTATCAGAATCACGTAACTCGTCTTCGATAAAATTCGAAGTTCAGTTTAAAAGGAAACCGCAGCATCGTTTAAAAGTTTGGAAAATTTCGATTATGGAAATTAATGCAGTCCCTGACGCTAACCGAGAGAATGGAACTTTACCACTTACGAACCTCGACCAATTACCAGTTCCAACGTAGATTTCGAAAGAAATTTCGAAGATTTCAGAGAATTCGAAAGCACGAAAACTCGGAAATTCTAGAATCCAAAGATTAGAAAATAAAGGGGTTTGGGAATACGAAAGTTGGAAAATTCGAGAATTCGAAATTCTGGAAATTTGAAATTTCAGAATTGAAAACGTCGATAATTGGAACATCCGAGAATTAGCAGAACCGAAATTCGTTTGTTTCGATTTTGTCGTTAATCGTGCACTTCGCCAGTCATTTATGCTTGGACGGTTCTCTAGTTAATCGGCCAGACATTAAACACGGGGGTGGATCTTTTTTGCCAAAGAGACTAATTGCTGTCACTGGCTGACGTGGCCCGAAGAAACCGGAGTGCACGTGATTTGCATTAATCGTTCGAACCTTCTCGTTGTGCCAGCGATCGGAATGGAAATACGTCTTGTTAACTTTAGCTTCATCGAACCTGTACCTGCAGATTCGTTTCGTCGTTCGATATCTCGATGTTCACGCGTACTTTAATGGACGTTGAGGTTGCGAAACCGCCGAGTAAAAACCCGTCTGGTTTTAACGAGAGGAAAAGATCGCGTCAACGAGCTTTGTCACTCGACCAACTTGATCCGTAATTCTGATTCACATTTTTTCTGGCGAGCTGGCCGACTAACGAGATTTCCTCTACTTTCCAACATGGCTACCAACTACTTCTGCAAAGTTATCGTCAGAGTGAGGTAAGGTGCAACGAATATGGCAGCAGAACACTTTCTTTTTTTCTTTCCTGTAGTTCGTCGCAGGTAATGCGTCTCGTTCCCGGTTTCAGCGAACAATTTGTTGGAAAGGCGAATTTAATTGTAGACATCTGTTTCATTAAAGGAAATGAACGAGGCCGAGGTTGATCCGACAGGAAAATTTGTATAATTGGAGCGTTGGATGGCCACTTCGCACGAGGATGAACGAGCTTGAAATCGGACGTGCAAACCTTTGTATAGTTTACCTACCGGTTTAATGTTCTAAAGTTTCCTTGCTCGCGAGGAAATGAAAATCGTATTAGACGATCTTTTCGTTGTCTAAGTAATTATATAGAGCAACTATATAAATATATATGTACATCATTGTTTCTACGATAAAGAATGCAATCTTTCCGTACCATATGCACAATCACCGCATTTTATTCAAGCGAACATAATCGATACAATTTTTGTATACATTTGTCACAACCTCTCTCACTACGCGCATTTCAAATAAAATAAACGAAAAAGAAAGGAAGGTGACATCGGACGAATAGCATCGCCAACGCTATCCCAGCGTGTCGACGGTACAACGAAGGAAGAGAATGATGCTCGCATAGAAATCTGTCCGATGAAATTGATCGATCGATCAGAATGATCAGTGGCCGGGAAACAATTAATCCACGTGGCAATCGAGGCGACGTCAAAATTTCCATTCCTTTGTCGGTGACTCGATTCGTAACGTCGCGATATCTCGCGGATACGCGCCGCTGGTTCGAAGATCAAATTTAATCGACGCCGTATGTCGATATATAATACTACGCTGGTATACGTGAAAACGAATGGAGGAACGAAGCAAGAACACATAGAAAAAAGAGGAGGGAAAAAAAGGAGAGACGAACGAAAGAGAGAAGAGGGTGAAAAATCGAAGCGAAACACAACGGACGTCGGTCTTTCGTCGCTGAGCCGTGCAAACGAAATCGGCTGGCGCGGACCGATTACGCGTGAAACGCCGCTTCAATATTTTTGTCGACAGGACGAATCAATCGGCCGACGCGAATTCGTCGTCGTTCTTCTGCGAAACGCGCGGTGGCTTGGATAGCCTGCCAGGTCTCCGCGATCTGCCACCGAATTCCTCTGTCATTCGTGAAAATGATAACGCCAATCGAGATAACGATGCATTGCCAAACAGAGATGAACGAATGCTTCTGCTCCGCACACTAAGAGTTATTGTTGACACGATTAGAAAATATTTCCCCAGGATGGATCCAGTGACTTTGTGGCTGATCGCTTTTGGCTCCATCCGAGTATCAAAAGAACACGCAAGTTTCAACGGCCAGTTGATACAATGGAATCTGCGATTGATCCAAGATTTGAAAGTCTGGCCATTTTTGTTGAGTCGATTGGTGACTGCTGGTTTACTTTATTCTTTTTTTTTTTTTTTTGGCAGTTGCCTATTTGTATTTCGAATTAATCGATGTTTGAATTTTGTACTAGATATGTGCTAGTAATTGTTCTTTGGAATTTTTGATATACAATCGGAATTAAAAAAAAAAAAAAAAATACTAAACCATCATCGAGAACGAATAAAGCAATGCTGCGGAGTCGAGATTTATCGATGTATTTAAAACGTCAGAATATTCAATTTAATTCCTATTGAATTGCTCAAAATGACCACGTAATTACTTACAAAAAAAGCAGATAAAATAAACGAGAAACAAATTGGCTTAGAAGAGATTTGTCTCCACGATATTCCCTATAACCACAAATTTCCTCTATAACCACGACGATTCTTTCCTCAGAAACTCAATAACATCTCGCGCCTCGAATTTACTTGTCTGCCCCGGAGCATCCTTTCTGCTCCGGTTCCGTCGCTTCCAAAAAGGATTTCCGCGTGCACCTACGTTCAACAATTCGAATCCCTCGAAGCCAGGAAGGGTCAAGGGCGTGCGTCTACCGTGAGGTTAAAGGACCGTGCCTCTCAGAGTACGGAACAGGAAACTTGCTCTAAAATGGAGGCTTGCCGCGTCGAGGAGGACACGAGGCGGAGCATCCTCGGCGTTAATATCTTTACCTTAAGTATGGGAACAGAGAGACACGGGAGGCAAGTAAAATGCCTGTCTTCCGGAAGCGTGTACGGGACGCTTTCATGGTAATTAGTGTATTCTCTGAGTGGCCTGAGTCATTAGGTTCGCTGCCGGTGCTATGTCAAAAGCACTATCTTGCCTCCCTGCCGCGCACATACATACTTCTTCCACTATATCTCCTTCCCTCTCTTCGCGTATCTCGTACCTCTGCTAACCCTTTTGCTTCGTATTCACCCAGATCTTCCAGCGAGGATCCTTTGTTTGTTAATTTATAGCAATTTAACGATAAACGTCACTGATATCTTAACGCGTTAAGAACGTAACGCACGAATAAATCGTGGGTTTCTTATTGGCGTTAAGGAGATTAGGATGTTCGACTTGACTGGAAGGGAAAATTTGTTGCGCGGAATTTTGAAGATCTTAGATGTTCTTCGAAAAGCATAAAACGATAATAGAGAGATAACGTTGAGATTGTGTAATTAGGACGAGGTGATACAAATATTAAGACAACTTCCACTTTTACAGTTATAGTTTTATGCGTACGCGTAACTACACCTTCGTCTGGACAATTTTTATACAGTCGCGAAATATTTACGAAGCGAAAAACCTCCCACTGACTTCGAAAGAATGAAAACCGACGAAAATTGCCACCTGATACCCTTAAACGTGTTTCGACAAATATGGTTGCAATCTTCGATTGAATAAAGACAGTAACGTTATACGATCTCGAAACATCTTCAACTTATCACAGAGAAATTATTGCCGACAAAATCTCGCTATATTAGTAATTGCAAAGTAGCAAAACGTAATCCGAAGAAGCTTGCGACCGAGTAATAACAGAAAAATAACAAACAATAAAAATCGTAATATTATACAATTTAAATAAAATACTTCACTGATCACACCATAGATTTCAACGACTAAAAATAACGGTATAGGGTTTCATAGCTATCGATACATTCGCGTATCTGATTAAGTAGTCGTAACAATGATACCAGGACAGCGTAGCGCTAATTAATTGCACACAGGATAACCGATGCCGTGTGGCGGTTCGAATTCCATCGATTTCGCTGGCTTTGATTTACCTCGACGGGTATGGTGAAACACGGTGTAGCATCAAAGACGATTAAGGTGTCCAACTATCGGGGCGTTCGCCGCACGCGTTCGTCACGACTTTCTCCCTAGCATTCTCGTGTAAGTTTGTCCACGGGTCGGACGGGTTCGGAACAATTTGCTTTGTACCGCGGAACGCGTGCAAACGGTCAACTATTCGAAAACACGAACAAATATGCAGACCCACAGATCGACTGTGCAAATAGAGAATCGCGTGCTTCGTTTTGGTAGACTCTTTGGCTGGTGGCTTGTTCGATGGGTGACGTAGTCTATTGGAAGGATTGATGTTTGGTGGAGTCGAGTAGGACAATGTTGGCTTGCAATGGAAACTTTGGCAGGAGAAATTGGAAGGTGGAAACTAGGAGAAAATATCGAGGAGTGAATAGAGTAAATAGTGTACGTAAGTGTTACGAGTGAAGATTTTCAATTGAGGGAAAGGACCCTTTCTCTTAATTTTAATAATTATATTATTTCGGACATTATGATTGTTATAAGAGAAGTTTTAAAAGTTACGGTAGAAGAGTTGATATATTCAATTTAAAGATGTTGGTTATGAATAATCGTTATAAATGATTAAAATACGTTTGATTATCGGTAATAATGATCGACGACGGGTATTTTAGTTTGGTTACGAATAACCATTATCGATGATGGAAATTTAATTTTGGTTACCAGTAACCATTATCGACGACCCGAATTTTACTTTGGTTACCGATAACCAACGGCAAACATGTTTTCTGCTTACATTTGGCTATTGTCAATTCTTATTAATTCTTTGTATTAACATAGACAAAATGAATCATAAAACTCATACATATTTTATCAAGGAAAAGAACGGTACGAAGATATATAAAACAGAGAATAGGATAAAAGATATTATAATACAATATTTTTATTAACACATGTATACTAATTATTAATCATGTTAATAACGAGAATTTTGTTCTCGCCGATATTGGTTATCGGTAATGAAAAGAGGTTTAGGCCATGGGCAATGCTTGCTGGTAACCAAAAAAATTCATATGGGCAACTGCTAACCACAATTAAATTTTCGTCATCGATAAAGGTTATTAGTAGCCATAAAAAATTTTAATCATTCGTAATGATTATTCGTAATCAGAACGATTAAGAAAGCAATATTTAATAAACAAAAATTAATTTTTCCGCAATCGTATTTTTCCAAAAAATGTTTAAAATAATTGTTATTTTGGATATCTACATTATAAATATATCACTTGAATGTGTTATAGACTTGCAGTGTGTCACAGATTATCTCTGAAAAACAGATAAATAGACTAAGTCGAAGAATTAATAGACTAAGTGAAAGATAATTAAATGCCGCGAGCTAATATTTCCAATAGGAACGAAAGATCATTTTTGCTAATTTTAATAATTACAATATTATTGCATTATTATATTATATTATATTATATGTTATTTATCATTTGAATTTTACGTATTTGTTTACCATCTTTAAGCTCGATCCACATTATCAGTTCGTTTTCGGTTTAGTCAACTTATTATTCCATGATTTCGATTGTAGGTATTCACACTGCGAGTCAACGGTCTGATCTCATTGTTAGTCCGATCGCGTGTCTGCAACGATCCTTGGGAAGAATATTTTACTCAAGCGAGATCGAATTTGTCCACAACTGAACCGATGTAGTGTGAACGCGTTTATCGATTTACCGTCAGTCAACGAGTGATTCAAAAACAGCGGTTCTAGCTGATAAAAGATCATTTTCTGGTCGTTTCTTATTGTATAATTTTCAGTTTATTCAAATCCCTAAATCCCCGTAAATCTTTAAATGAAATATCATTCGTCTATGAAAAGGATATGTAGCAGTTAACATATCTCAGTTTCTGACAAATGTTAACTATAAATGTTTTTTGCAGTTTCTGGATTTCAGAAAAGTGCCTTTTGAAAGTGCGTTGCTGGTAAGTTTGCAGTCAGCGCAACAAGGTGCAAGGGAGGTGTGTACCGCTCTCTATCGTTCACCGTCACGCCTTTATATTTGCATATGTGACATTTCCAGCCAATACGCGTGTTTATGTGTATGATCGTGTTGAGTCTATCAGAAATAACCGACTGCAGCGGCCACGCGTGTGTCACGGTCCAATAAGCACGCAAATTGGCTAAATTCCGTAAAGCAGTTAATTGCGAAGGGGGTGTTTCTAACAAGATAGATCGAAGGATCGAAGGAAGATAGATTGAAGAATTTAACTTGCTGCGAAGTGAAGTCTGGCGAAGTTTCTCAGTTCGTGGTCTTTTATATCCGTTTTTCGCACTCTTGGTAACAAACAGGATTTTCTAGAAGTTGTTTATTACCACGTCGCAGGTCGCACTCTTCTAATGAATTTACTACAACATAGTAGAACGAACTAACGAGGTATATTATAGTTTCACGGCGTTTGACTCACTAAGATATAATATCAGAATAACGAAACTGTGTTCTTTTCTTTTCTTCAAATTAACATCGAGGTCGAAAATGTATAAATAACAAGTAGAACCAAATGCACGACGATATCAAATGAAAATAAAAATTCTTTCATATATTCTGATGTAAAACGTATCAATTTCCTATTCAACCTAATAATAATAATAAATATCAAAAATTGCTGCAACAATCGGATCATTCGTGCAGCATCTTTTTCCTGGCTACAGTCTTCAAATTAACTAGGCAGAGGCCACAGAATTATCGCGGAATGGCGTGTGGAGCGCGAAAGACAGAGAAGTCACGGATTCGCTGGAAATAATTTCCTCGCCGTTGCTCTGAAAGCTGAAATAACGACGTTCAGAGCGTCGCTGCATCTGCGTGGTTGTGTGTTTAGCGGGAACCAGGCCGAGTTTCAAGCTAGAAAACTGGATGAGAAGCTGCTGCCTGGAGATACTACCCTCCCACTCTTCGCCATTCTTTTTCGCCAGTTTTTCTCTTCATCCCCCCATTTATCCATCGAACCGGAGTCGAATTATTTTTGTCTTATCGTTTCTGAACGCGCCTCTTCGCACGAGCTCGTGCTTCACGGAATAATCGAGCCAACGTACCTTCTTAAATGGATCTCTTCCAAGGTTTACGAAGTTTTGCTTTTTCTCAGACTCGACTCATGATTTTTCGCGGTAAGGATTATGGTTAAGGATTTTATGCGTGGGTATAGCGGCGACAGGATTAAAGAGGCAAATGAGGTCTCGTTTCTTGTTATACACCGAGACAGGTCAGCTTTCAACGTGTTTCTTTTTTTTATGGTTTCTTTCAGCGATGGTAGGGAGATTACCGATTAAGTAAGATGGATTGGATTTTCAAAAATTCGTTTCGGGCATGTTTTCTGGGATTATGAAGAATATAATGTAGAGGAGAAATTGTTATTCGTATTTTAGTCTGTTATTCCTATTTATTACAATTTGGTCGACTTAATAAAATTCAAAATTGCAGAATACTTACACAGATAGAAAAGTGTAAACGATTTCCATCACCCTACGAATCGTTCGATTATTTTTGAAAATTTATCTTCTTGGTTGCGATTGTTTAAGCTGTTTTCTTGTGGCAAATCAATTCACGAGAATAAGAAGTCTCTCGGTTTCCGAAATGTTCGATACTAATTATACAAATTGAGGTTTCATACAAAGCGGATCAGCTTGAGCTTTAAAAGGCTCGTACAACTCTCTATAAAATATTCTACGAAACACCTTACAAAATATTTTATGAAAAATACAAGCTATCGTGTGCGTGTGCAGAAAGCTTGCTATTTTTATCAATGCTCGATCAACATAATAATAGTTAAATACCCTTTTATCCATTTTACGTTTAATAAATTCATTGCTGGTCGTGTTAGTGTTGTTAGTAAACCAGGAACTCGATATTTTCAAGACTTTCGTGACCAGAGTTTTTAAAGCAGTTAACGTTATCCCAGATTTCTTACTACCCTGAGTTATTACGACTAGCCTCGTCAGCATTCTAATCACGCATCGATGCGATACATCGTCCGTCAAAGAACGTCGATTTATCCCCGGATGTTCTAATCACGATTGATTACTACGCAGTAATTTCTACAATCGATGATGCACGCGCAAGACACGTTTAAAACGATCCATCGACCTAACCATTCTGCCTATACCATTCGTCAGTAGTATTAAAAATATTCGAAGGCTTGTCGTTCAGAAGATTCCATTTAATTAAATTTGTTCGATTGTCAGCAGCGTCGAGGAACGTTCCTTGATACGAAAAGTCGATTCACCAGGAAAAAGAAACGCTACGATGATCTACATCGACCGGGTGGAATGCAAATTTCACGTTTCAACCGGCTGCGAAGTAACGAGCTTCGTATACAAAGAATAATTGTTATCGTTAGCGGCTGCGAATATTAGCGTTACACGTGAACGTGTTAAAATCAGGAAATGAAGAGAAATATACTTATGTCTTTCTTCTATGACCCTCATATATTCTCTTATATTACGTGTACTCGTTGTTTTTGCCACCTTTAAATTACCCACTACAGCCAATCGAATTTCGTTTTATAACCAGATGCAAGTGGCAAATTTCAGAAGATAAATAGATAGATCGGACAGGGGTATCAGATGTAAATCTCGAGCCAGAAATCCAATTGGCCGGGCCTCCCGTTTGTTGCTTCAACAAATCAGCTTCAGGCTGCTACACAAAACAATCGAATAGATTGTAGCCGCGTCGAAGGCAGCAATTATCAGGATGAAACACGCCTCGTTCGGAGTCACCGTTCTCGCGTATCGCCAACAATGTACTCGGCATGCAGAGTCGCATACTAGACGACAAGCCATGTTTCATGGCACTTAATCGCTCGCTGACCAGGTCGAGATCGCGCGCGATCTTGGCATGATCCCCTGCATACCGTTTAATGAACGTTCCTCGTGAAAAACCGAGGCTCCTGCCGGCCTTGTTCAACGTGTTTCTACTTGTACGCTCCTCGTGTTTATCTTTTACGGGTATTAGGTTGTCCGAAAAGTCTCTTTCGTTTTATGAGGAAATAATAGACGCACAATGTTTTTTGTTTTATATTATTATTGAGATATGTATAATTTTATGTGCTGGACTGGGTTGGCTGCGTGGTATGTGAATATCAGTGTGTGGAAGTATGCGTGTGCATCTCGAAAACAAAGGAATGTAAACTGTTCAGTCGGTTAACAGTCTGGTATGGAAGAAAGTGCCGAGACGCGCGCAAGTGTGTATCGAAGAATATCTTTGCAATCGTTTATCAAATAAATATATAACTATTCTAATATAAATTCCAAGTGTAAATTTAGTGTTCCTATACCATTATTTCGGCTATTAAGATCCAAAATTCTCAACAATTATTTTGTCGAATTATGTACTATCCATTTTGTTCTGTTGAGATAAACACCGCGACATTTCACGGACTTGGTTTCACGTTTGTATGAAGCTGCATTGTTGTAAAAAACACGTTTGCGAAAGAAAGACAACCTAATAGTTTGTATCGAACTACGTATCGATGTGTGCTTTCGAGATAGAATATAGCGACGCATAGTTAGACTGTAAATATTTCTGCAAATTCATATTGCATATATACATTCATATCGTATGTTTATACTTGTGAAAAATAAGCTATTTGTGATAAATAACAATCAGATAGATTACAAGGATAAGTAATAATATCTCGATACAAATAAAGGAGTCTATATGAAATCTTTTAGGAGGCTTTAATAACGTTTAGGTGTTTAATCATTTTTGACGTTTTTTAACTACAACAATATTTTCTTTCGTATCAAGGGAAACCTTTTCTTTGCCATTTTCACTCCCATCATTATTTCTTGCCTTTTTATCAACTGTCCACGCACCCCATCACTGATCTTCACCTAAATATGGTAGAGCCAACAGTGAATATCCTATGTCACCAAGGGTTTTCCCAGAAGACCCGTCGATCCGTACTTTCACTTTTACTACCCATCTTAAAAGTAATAGACACTAGGAGGGTAACAGAAGTAACGAAAGACCATAGATTTTGTAAATAATAGAATTATTTATTTTTGCTGTATCTTCAATTTTGATTTCTTTGATACGTGTCTTGTAATTATTAGTAGCGTCAATCTATCTGTTTATGTATTTAAAATGTTTGCAAATTACGCTTATTTAACAAAAGTTTCTATAAAAATGATATTCTTCTCTGAATGTTGTAATGAATTTCTTCGGATATTCACGTCTCCAATTTAAATTTGTTTCAGATCTATCAATTCAGATATTTTCCAAATAATTTGCAAATAATCGACGTACACTGTAGTTTACACGAGTTATTGTTCTCATAATACATATTTTGAGAATCGGTTAGGCGAAAATTTGTCGCGTGAAATGTAGCGTGTATATCGCGCGTGATTCCATGGAAAAATTCAATCGCGCCCTGAAAATGAACTTCGATTATAGTTCGTTCAACGAGGAAGAATGGAACGAAAAATAAATCTGGCGCGCAAGAACGATTAATCATTTGCCTCCGATGGAATTTTCAATTTTTCTTTTACCTTCCTTTTTTTCCACTCAATGTTGACGGTATTGCCAATTAAAACGTTATACCGTAAGTAAACGAACACGGTTCTGATCATTAAGTTCAATTAACTCGATCGAAGAAGGTAAATCCGAGGATTTATCATTCGTCATTTTAACAAATTTACAAAAAACGAAACGCGTTATTGTTGATTTAGTAGTTACGCGCAAAATCCTTTTAATTAAAGTGAGCCACGCAGAAAAGTTCGAAATTTCCATACCCCATCTATTCTCAGTTTCCTATATCCACAACTCGCAAACACGAATTTAATTTACAGGATTCACGATTCGAGTAACTGCTGTCAAACTTTGGATTCATAGCGCGGTATTACCAGCAACAATATACTTTTAATTAATTACGTGTAACACTCGAATCTAGCGTGTACTTTTTAGGATAACACCGTTCCTCGAGAGATTAATTTCTATCAAAAGATATGCCAACGTCGAACGTGTATTTTTCTGTAATAACAGATCCTGAATTAATCACGTTGCAAGGATACGAGATTTAGGACATTTGTCAATAGAATTTATCGAGTACATTAGAGAATTGAAGTAAATGGAAGTGAAAATATTTCGAAAAGCTGTTAGTTTCAAAGATTTAACTTGCAAATTAATACGTATCTATATATCTATAGATACTTTTAAGACTGTAAACATAAACGATAAATTTGATGTTTGAATTACTATAAAAGATTAAAGCGAACAAGAGTAATATTTTTAAAGAACGCAAGATCCAAAGGTATGCATTTCGTTCGAGTTTGCAGATTAATTATTCGTTCATAAGTATAAATACTTTCCAAAGTATAGGAATAAAAAGAAAAATTCGAAATCTTCATACTTCATATTCTAATTAATTTCAACAGAAAGCTTAATACTCCGGAGAACGTACACATAACTGAAATTTGATACAGAGAGTGTTTCCTTTGAAAAAATTGTCCTTTGTTTCGTTAGTTATTTCATTGGTTGTCGTCTATTGTTCCACGTTTGAGAAACAGTAAATCCTTTTGCTAGGCGATTACATTCTCGATTTCCAGTATAAACGACAGAGCAAATAGGAAACAATGAGACAAGAATACGACAATAGAATAACTAAACCAATTCACAGTGACTATCATATTCACTGACATACATCAGTTTGCCGTCTTATACTGCGACTATTCTACTAGTATCTTCTTAAGCTTTGAGGCTTAGCTCGAACGTGAGCAGCGAGCTGAGCTGCTGCGTTTATTGTCTAACCTAACCTAACCTAACCTAACACGTTCGGTGGTTATGTTGGATGGATAACAAGAGACCAAAGTTTCAACGCTAAACGATTATTTTTTCATCCGCTGTTCGAGTACAATAGACTGTGTACAATTTGTAAAATAAATAATAAATCGTAAAAATACCGACAAACGCGTGTCTCTTAAATTTTTTATTACACGTGTTCCATTCCTTCTATCTTTTTTAACAATAAATATAGTGCAATATTTTTGATCGTGATACACGCATACGTTGATACAAAAAATGTTTTATTTATATCCTGTACGATAAGAATGGATATTTTAACAGAGTATAGCGAAACTAATAGCTTATGAATACTTTGGTATACTTTACAGAAATGAAAGTAGAATCGAATTATAGAACAATTCGTTATACGTAAATATTGTTCTTTCGTGTTTTCCAAAAACAAACTTTCCGCTGTTAGAGTTGATTTCATATCGCGTTAGTGTCAGTGATTCGGTGCCTCAAAATCTACGTTTTACCACCATATCTGCTCCATTATCAAAATCGTAGTTATATTTCTTTATGGAATTCCCGTTTGGTGCATCGTTTCTCTGTAAAATCTCTTTAAAATTCTCTATCTCTTCGTCTCGCTAGAGAAGATATAACAATTTGCAACAAGTTATAAGCGAAACTTGCGCTAAACGTAAAAAGTCGATAGAGGAAGTTATCAAAGGTAACCCGTCTAACCGAAAACTTCACATATACACGCAGAATACACGTACGTAATGCAATCCATCACGAACAGACGTTCGCAAACTATCATGGAAGATAATAAAACTCAAGCTGATCGATAAAAAGTATTCGGATCAACTTTGTCGGGGGAAAAAAGGTAAGAACTCTTTCATAGGACGCGATACCAACATCCTGGAGGCGCGTTAGATCCTCTCACGGCGAATTACAAGAAGCTAAAGGGCGTAAAGAGCGAAGAAAAGGGTGGGGCAAAAAGGATGTAAGCTGGAAATCATCTTTGCGAGCGAAGATGGGGTAGAAGAAGAAGAAAAAAAATAGAGGAAAGAAAGGAGAAAAAGAAAAGACGGGGACGACGCGACGTCGATTGGATTCCTCGAACGAAGGAGGCAGACGCGAACTATCAATAATAATGTAACAAGCTCGAAGATGTTATTGATTTCGACGTTATATGCCTCGCACTTTATCCGTCGACACCCTTTTTTCGCCTTTGCTTTATTACGATAAAAGCTTTGTTAAATTTTATCACCTCGATGGTCGTCGTCGATTTCGTTTCTTCTAATAAAAAAGAAAAAAAAAAAGCGAAAAAGATAGGTCTCGTCAACGTGGAATCCATATCGATAACTCTGTTGTCTCTAAACGGTTCCATGGAGCTTTTTACCTCGACTAATGTCCATTCGACGTTTCCCCAGCGGATTTATTGGATCTGTTCTTCATTAGACACTTTGTCCTCGATATCGTTAAGCCAACCGTGATTCTCGCTTGTTTCACGTTTTGCGTTTAGGTTTTAACACGACGAACACGAATGTGTCGGTGTGTTTGTTAATTTTCTTCTATTTACGCATCGCTACTTTATCGTTGTTCACAACTATTCTAATCAGATTTCAAATTAAAGCAAAACGTCGTAACGAATATTAGTAAGAGTATATCATGTGGAGTTTGCCTTGTAAAAATTCGCTGAAATAGACGATATTTTAATCTCCTCTTATATGCGGTGGTTTTAGTACTTTCAGGAAGAAACTATTGAATAACTTTTCAATAAGATGTACAGCGGACAGGAGACGTTTTATGAGTCCAAGAGGGACGAACGAAAGCCACGGGTGCTATTAAAGGAATGAACGAAGTTATGTTAATGTGTTAAACTTTGGAACATGTCAGTGTTGGTTTAAGAAGTTCACGGAAGGCAGTGTTAACTTGCCAGATGAAGATCGAAGTCGGCGGACCGTTAAATTTAACGTACGGAGTGTTAGAAAATTGATATGAAATTATATACAAGTCCCTGCGATTATAACATACCAAGAAAACTTCAACGAATGAATATTAAAAATAATTCTCCTACGCTTAATTATTTTTTTACCTCTTTTGAATCATTCCAAGAGCCAATATTTAACATTGAGAGAACCAGAAAATTTCCAAAATTTTCCAGTACCTAGTTTATCACAATTATCACGCACCCGAAATATCTAACAAACTAATGCAACTAATAATTAATAGAATCAATGGCACCAATCCATTGTTAATATTCATTCAATTTCTATCTATTATTACTTAATTATTATTCGTAACGATTAGGTAAAGAAACCAAGCAACCTGTTATTACCTAGACATATCGCGTTCACGCCGGCAAAGTCACCGGTCGTTACGCAATATTTGTTTCACAATACTCAGTTTAACTATTATTCGTGTATTTTCTCGAGTCCAGATTTACGCGAGCGCAATAAAGCGGGTGGCACGTAACGAGCGCGTTGAAAGCGCAAAATAATAGGTGTTCCGATAATCGAGATTCCGTGGCGTGCTTTCTCACTTATTGTGCTCCTTTAATTTACCGCGAATAATACGCGAACACGTGAGAAAATAATTAAACCGGTGATCCCGGAATCTTTAAATTGGTTTCATTACGTGCCCCGTGCTAGAAAGAGAGGAAAGAAGAACGGACAATGGCAACCGTGTTGTGTTTGCGTTGCAAATGCCGATAATTTCGCAGAAATACCATTGAAATAAATAATGTGTGCAGGTCACAGCCCGAAATCCCTTTTGGCGAGTGAAAATCGAGTCACGTGCATCCGCGAATAGGATTAACCAACAGAAACGCGCGTCGAAATACTAATAAAATGATTAAAAAACGTGATAAATATCAAAGATATAGTATGGATTATGCAACAATGAAAATATAGTCTAGTATAGATAATTAAAAAAAATGAACTGGAAAATTCTTTTCCCTAGGAAATTTCCGCTTGTGATTTTTTAAACAGATAGATTTTGAAGATGAACATCTATTTTTACAATGCCTTCGTAATTTCAAAAATATCGTTTGTCGTGATATTAAAATATTGAAAGACATTACAGTTTCGTTCATTTTAACAGTTATGCTTGCTTGCACAAAATTTAGCCGCTGCACGTAGAAACGTGAAATTTGTGAAATATATTTCTCTTATGGCGTAAGCAAAAGACAAGCAAGGATTTTTTGAAACTATATGGATCCAATCGTTTTGTATGTCCACTAAAGCTAAAGATATAAGATTCTGCTTATGAATTCGTTAGAAATTAACAAACACACGTTAGAGCGTCCTTGGAAATTCAATTCCTAAAGGATACACAAATAGAGAGCAATACGAATAAATTGCCATAAAAGCAAGTACTGTGCGGGCGAAGCCGTGGACGGTGAACTATAATATTCCTGGATCTATGAGTAATGTCATTTTGCTATATACTATATATAATATTTATTATATTATATAGTATATTATGTAATAATTAATATAATAATATTTTCAATTAAGATTAGGTATAATTATTATTGAACAGTTAAAACGTAAATCGTCCGTGAATAATGAAAGAGTGTGCAGCGTAAAGCACGAAAGCATCTGTAAAAAGCTTGGCAATTGCGAAATACGCGCGCTTATAATGAAAGCTCGCGAGCATAATCTTTCTTGGTGCGACGACGTTGTGCCATGCCTGCTCGTAAATCTTGCGCAAACTGCCCTAATCCGAACGCTTATCTACCCGCAAGTTGTATAATCGCTAAAACATACTTTAAGTCTAAATCCTTTGATTACAAAGAGTCTAGAAATTATCTTAACCTCTGCATCTGCTTATCTCGAGTATTCGGCACACCGATTACCCAGTTTCTTTTCCCTTTAACATTTTTCCCCTATTTCCTTTTCTTTCATTTTTCTTCTCAAACGAACATCGTTTGGACGGGAGAAAATTGCGGATAAGTAAGAAACACGCACTGGACATTTCCTTCAATTTTCCCCAGAGCCCTCGTTAAAGACCTCCAGGCCGAGATTGCAACGTTACCCTTATCACTGCATTATGCACGCGTGCATACTGTATATTAGCAACGCGTATCACGTCATATTACTTACGTAGCGATGAAATATTGAACAATCTGCTTAATATCTTACTTCGTGCTGTTAGAGAGTCGCAGTGTACACTTACGGTTGAAAGTTCGGAATAGCAAGTGCACACGAAATGAAACTCGTTGTGAATTCTCTGCGATGGAAGTTGGAAATTTGATGTAGGTACGTTCGAAGATATTTTTGATACGAAGACTTATTGCTTCGATGGTTTGTATGTATTACGTTTGGATATTGCTTTCAAGAGTTATTTATTTTCCAGTGTTATTTATATTTTAAAAGACACGATCCATTGATTTAGAAGATACAATTTCAACAAAATCATTCGTCAATTTTGTCCATCGAATTCAATCGCGTCTCCGAATTGTAATACCTGAATCGCAGCTACAATAGTTTCATCAAAATAATTTATCGATTCCTCGCTGAATAAAAAATCAAGCTAAAATATTTAGCCTAAATAAATTAAAACCATAAAGTCAATATTTGCATCATGAACTGCAAGCTGATCGGAAAATTCGATATTGGAACAAATATGTGAGAGATTCGAAACTTTCGGTCCACGGTATAGGGTATATAGTACGTTCCTACACGGAAATGTAGTGGTGTTGGCCGGTGTGATGGGTCGTGCGCGAATTTCATAATAATAATTTAATATTCCTACCAGTTGCGGCCATATAAATCAATGCTACGAGCGATTGTATTCGCAGTTACCGGGATCCATTCGCTATTCGAATTATCGAGCAACAAAGCGACTCCCTCGGGCTCGCGGATACTTTTCAAGAACTATACTCGCAAAATTGTATTTAAAAGAACGAAGGAATTCGCTTCAGCATCGATTCGATCGATCATAGTCGTGATAACGTAGATTCCTTGCCCGATGCAATTATTTGGACAATTTGTAGGGGAAATTTTTTATCGATTCCAACATTACTGTATTTATTACTGCATTCGTACACCAATTAATTATATTCTACCGTATAATATCCTGCCCGTGTCATTTGGTAGCACTTTCGTACGGTTACAAATATTTGAAAAGAACTATAGAACCCAGTAAAAAAACCTTTATCGTAAAACAAAGTAGATAACGTCTAAAACTCCTGTGGCAAAGACAGCACAGACAGTATAAACAATTTTAAACAGTACACAGTATCTGCCGTAAGCTGGGTGTTCCGAGTACAAAATTCAATTTCGCCGTGCAAACGGTGCGTTTCTTCGCGCGATCATGCCTTGTCTTTATCTCGGCCTGGCGCAGCTCCTTCACAAGCTATTAATGAGACACACGAGGCGAGCCTAAGCTTTTAGGTGTGTTACCCCTGGCAAGCACCGTAAGCTTCCCCTCGCCCTAAGAAAACCTCGCTCAACTGGCTTATCTCGTCGCGGGGACCACTTTCAACCCTTGGCATACCTGACTCTCTCTCTCTCACTCTCTCCCTTTATCGGTTCGTTCATCGTCCTGGTGGCTCGCGGCACGGGAGCGAAGAAGTTTGCTTTCCGGATAACGAAGGAACCGTCTAAGCTACGGGACGCCCGCAGCGATTCGGCCAACTATGAAAACGCTCGAATTCAGCTCGCCTCTCCCGTACCTTCCATCACCATGGAACCTCTTCTTCTTTCGTTCGAACGGAACGATGGGAAGAAGGGAGAGGGGTTGGTTCGATTGTCCGCCGGAAGAAAAGCAGGCTCGTGTGGCCCCGAGGAGGTGACTCGACTATACCAAGGAAGGAACCGAGGAAATTGTGGGGGAAGTTCGCGTATAAGAGGGTAAACGAGGACGATGTACTGGCAGTGACGTCTGGGAGAGGGCCTCTTTTCGGAGTTTGATAATTTTATACCGAAGGATTTTGTAATCGGAGCAAAGTTCGCAGTTTAATACTTGTACTTGGATCGCGTGGTTCTCGATGGTCGTCTTATGGTTCAGCGTGGCGGGCATCGTTTGCGAATTTTCATGATTTTAAACAGTTTGTGGCAATTTGTTTTTGGTTCGATCATTGGAATTTGGAAGTAGTACAGGATCGCATATCGTTATTGATTTCAGATTTTATTCCAACTGATCTTTGGCCGTGTCACGTTTAATAATAAACGTAATAAGACTTGTACATTTAGAAGATTTTAAGGAATTAGTGGAAACTGATTTTCGATTGCATAATTACTTGTTGCTTTTGATATTCTACGAATGAAATATCACATTGCAAGGTAAAATGTTATTCGTAATACGCTCGCGTTTTCATATTGTCATAATCAATCTGTATTAATATATCCTGTCAAACGAACCTTTCACGCAAAAGAAATGTTTAAAGGATATCTTATGCGATAAAACGACGAATTATATGAAACAAAAGAACACGAAAGGTTCACGTATTATCCTTTATTGAATATAGAATGCATATCGTTAAGTTGACAAAGTTACGAATACCCTTAACGTAAATATTTATTCACTTTATCCTACATTTACATGCATTAATTCGAGAACTATTGGAAATGCTCTTTGCATCGCTGCATACAAAGTTCCGTTCAGTTGATCGGAAATGCTAATACAATATAACTCGATTGTTGGATGACTTGCAAAAGCTTCGTGTTTTCTACTTTCAACGTAAGTTCGAGCAAGAATTATGTTATAAATCTCCGATGAAAGAAATTTAAGAGGCTAGAATTAAATACGTTGCATATTCAAGTAATGTATTTATAAACGAAATTTACTAGTTAAAATAATTTTCTTCCGCTTTTGACGTTCTGTATGAGATCGATGTTTGATGATATATCCGCTTTAATATTTAATGCGTAATATATATAAGAGCCATTATAAAAATTGATCGAAATTGTTGTCCTATCTAAAATCCAAGAGAGACCAAAAATTGTTTTAAAAACAATATTTTCTGTTTCTATTTATTCTATCTCTATTATACTCCATCTTATGTTAATATATAGAGAAAACATCTGAACGTAAAAATTTCCTCCGGACGTCTAATTCTAAATACATAATCCTTATTTAACCAAATTATAAAAAATACTAATCATACCACAACTTAATTATAAACAATTTAACGAAAACAACGTATCCTATTGTTCATAAATATTCTACATTTATAATATCATACGTCTGGTCTAAAAACATATCCACCAACGAAAGTTTACATAAAGCTTCATCGATCTTTAAAAAATCACCTACGAATATGCTTCCTCTAAATTACTCGTGAAGCGAAATATTCTTCTTGTGTTTCAGTGAAAAGAGAAGTTCGCTGAAAGACACGAGGGACGTCAAACTATTTAGAAACGAACGCACAACGGGGCTGGTAAAACCCGAGGGCCCGTCGAATTCCAAGCGAAATTGGGTTATCGGAAGGGGTGGAACCGAAAGAAAAACCAGAGGAAACCGAACGGTTGGGAATTAAGAGGGATTAGCGATTCTCTTTTTCAATCTCGTACAGAAGATTGAAGAATTTTCTCTTCGATAATTAGGTCAACTGTGAGTTGGTGATAACGACGAAAACTGGATCGTTAAGAATATTATTATAATAGGAGCGAAAATTTCTTAAGAAGTATACATTTGGGTAAATCTAATAGAATAACGTTTCGTTAAGAAGTATAAATTAATTAATTAGTTATAATACATTAATGGGCGTCGATGTATTACTTATCTTGCAGAAAACTACTACAAATGTTTGTTCGTATTATCCTATTTTTTAATGTTCAGGATCATACGGATTTCTCTCTTAAAGCTCAGTTGTATTCCCACATATCTTATAAAAGCAATTAATTTATTTTGGTTTCTCTAATAGCTACACAGTAACTTTTCGGAATTTTGAGTGGCCGTCCGTTTGACTCAGACGGGCCCTATCCCTTCTTTAGGAAATTCCGAATTACATGTCCTCCCCGAGCTGAAAACGTAATGACTCCGAGGTCAGGTAGAAAACCCCGAGAAAAACCTCAGCAGAAGACGAAACCCAACGGCTGGTAGAGAGCAACAGCAACGTAGGAGAACAGTTCATCGACAGACTTCGTACCGTGCGGGTGAAATACTTCACCCCCAACAAGATCCTACCACCGTCGTGTTCATAACATCACACTTTACTTTTATACAACAAATGCAAATACGGTGCTAGATTATCCTAGCATTTGATCTATTAAACCTCCTCCACCTTGAGCGTTAAGTCATTCGAGGTACGCGATATCAACCGATCGGTTTCACCTGACCGGTTGCTCTTTAGTCGAGAATTCGCAACAGTAACGTATTTCAAGCTTTAAATATTCCTGGGTATTTTCAATAAAGATTCTATTTCATATGTACGTCTGCATGATAAAATAGCAACATTTACTTATACCAAGATAAATATGTTCATCTATGGTGAACAACGTGGTAATATGAGTCACGAAGGGTCAATATCTACCACTGTATGTCTTCGCTCGAGCTTTACTTAATAATATCTGATGTACGGTACATCATGATATTTAACAATGAAAGCATTATATTCTTGTCTTTGTTTCGATTAATTGCAGAATCTTGACAAATTTCATACAGTTTCTACTTTAAAATCCCAATGAAATTATTTCTATCATAATCTTTCAGCTTAACGCGAACAGAAGAATTTTCGATGCGTCTTTTGAATTCTAAAGGAATATAAAATGATGGATCGTGTCCTGTTCCGTGCAAGATCTTAAAAAAGATAGTTGAATATTTTAACCTCGTAGAACGTCGTACGAATTATTTCACACGATCCATCGAGTATCTACGAGCAGCAAATAGGAAGGTACCGTGAAACTTTACAATCGACGAATCGCATTACCGCGGCTGGAATGATTAATTCGGACCAATGTCATTTTTTTCGATGAATGTGCGGGCAGAAAATTATTCGGGCGAAAGCGGAATTTAAATTCGATGATAAATATGAAATGCAAATCTTCATGTGGAAATTTCGCTACGGCAATGACGGAATCCAAGTCTCGTGGATATAAATTGAAATATAATTCCATTCCGCGAGTGTCGTATTTAATTCGCGGAATCGCCTTCCCTGATTTATTAACGCCCGCCATTTCTTTTATTTCGACGCGTTCGCCATTTTTACGATGTTCCGCGGCAAGAATATAGTACATCGAACTACTGCAACGGTTCCATGGTTATTTATCTTCTTTCTTTTTCATTCAGCAACGGCAGAAAGACCCCTGGAGTGACGATTTTCATTTAGATACCGGCAAAATTTGCGTTATCTCTTTGTTCGTCGCTTTTGATCGTCTGCACGGGTCTGAGTGTAAAGGCGAAATAAATCTAATCCATTTCGTGCGAGTCGTTTAACTTAGATTACGAGACCGAACTTTCCATTCTCTAGTCGAATCAAATTCATTTTCCACCTCGGATCACTCGTTTTCATTGTACTCTCGTTCAAACGAAAACGACCAACCAAATAATATCATTCTACGGGAAAGCCGGTTCCAATCTTTAGTCAAGAAATCATATTTCTCAGCAGGGAAGATTGAAACACTATGTATTTAAATGAAGCAGTCGAGATGTTTAAAACGATGATACAATTGATTTCCTTGTTGACAAATCCGTTTCCTCTTTTCACATTTTTAAACTAGATACAAATGACCATCTTTTTTCTTCATTGCTCAGTGTTTTCACTGTAAAACTATTAATTTATTTTAATTTCTCTTATAGTTACACAGTGTTATACACGTGTTTCAAGCTTTAAATATTCGTGGCTGTCTTCAATAATGATTCTATATTTCATATGTACGTCTGTATGATAAAATAGCAACATTTACTTATACCGAGATAAATATGTTCATCTATGGTGAACAACGTGGTAATATGGGTCACGAAGGGTCAACTGGAATCGTTAAACTTACTTAAGGAACGCAACCGAGAGAGATAATTAGAAAAAGATCAAACACACTTGCCTACGTAAAAAACCATCAAACTGTATATAATCTAAACTTCCTTGGAAGAAGAGCAGAGGTCGAGTTGTCCTCAAACTCTTCACATCAAACGATTAAAAATTTTCTGCAGCAATTCCAGCAAACAGACACCGCTCTTCCTCGTTCTATTAATCTTTCCCGTTCTAGCTTTCGACGATCGGCTCTGTGCAACTTGGTCGAAACTTCCTCCAACGAGCGTAAGATTTTTAATTACGGCAACCGTGGAATAAAATTTAATCGATGACCCGTTCTTTCCTCTTTTCGTGAAACTTTCATGGAATCGAGGAATTTATTAATCGGGTCCCGGCTCGAACAGAGACGAAACGTTCGAAGAGAAACAAAGGATTGAAACAAGGAAGACGAGAAAAATCGAATTAAATCCTTATTATGTCGTATCCTGTTATTATCTTGTCTCGTAATTATCTTCTATTTAGTATCTTCTTGTCGGTTCGTTTCGTTTCAACGTTTCTCGCAACGTTGCTTAACCGGGAGAAACGCAAGAAACGAGTCGAGCATTCTCGTATTTTCGCGATTATCGATAATAATTCCCCGAACGGTCGCCTTTCCCTCGTCATTAGTACGGTCCGCGACCGGAATGCTCCCATTTCCGGCTAGTTATCGACGATATTCCTTCAGAATTCTGCCGCTGTATCCGTATTACGTCGTATTAGTACGAAATTGCAACCCTGTCGACGCGAGTTCGCCGTAATTTTGATTCTGATTTCCTTCGACGTGCCCCGAATGCCTGATCGTCCTCCGATCTTTCCAAATAACCGTCTTTCTTACGTATCATGATCCAATGAAAGGCCATATCAGACGAGTAAGCGTATCGTTGCACATTTACTCTTCGATTGATTCTTCGTTAAAAATCGTTAGATGCTCTTTCTTTCCCATTCACATTTTACTACGTGAAACTTATTTTCTTTCCTATAATTATTTCCACCATGCAGAAATATTTTCTTCCTGCGTAATCTATCCCCTGTCATCATTTATATTTGCATCAATTGATCGTGTGAGTTATTAGCGACACGAAACAATAAAAAGTTATAAATTATCAATGTGATTCCAAATGATGTATTAATTGCACAATGAAGTTTTCGAATTCCCTGAAAATCCCGCGACATTTTATATTTGCTCCAATTGACTGTATGGGTGTATTAGCGGCGACCTTTGATCAGTTTAACCGCGTTAAACGCATAGTAATAAACGCCAATCAATTTTGCGATTCGATAGTGTTTCTCTGCTCACAATTTTTCTCCAGATACGATGGTAGAACATTGTCACTCACAAACGACTTGTAACCGAATTGTATACTGAAGGTATACTGGTTGATACACCCATGAATAATAATAATAATAATAATAATAATAATAATAACAATAACAATAATAATAATAATAATAATAATAATAATAATAAAATGGAAACTTATAAATTATTACGCAATTTAGAGGATCATCGCCATACGTTAATTCCGCGATGAAATTTTCGCATTCTCTGAAATTCCACAACGACGCCACGTTCTTGGAAATAGTTCGATCGGGCGATTATCGTAATTATTCGCAAAATCGAGCAACCGACAAAAGCCTGCATAATGTCAAGCTAATGGTAGACAACGATTTCCATTGTGCCAAACCAATTTTCCAGCTGGTTCGAAAAGCACCCAGCTTTTTCGTTCCTGCTTCTCTCACTCTGTCTCTCTCCAGCGATGATAAACAGTTCCGAAGACGAGGTCGGTGCATTGTAAATCGCGGATTTCGCGGGTTTCGTCGCGAATAAATTCGCACGCTGTCACATTTGTATCTGTCCGCGCGCGTGCATGGATGTCGTGTGCACCCTGCATCATGTATTTTAATTCTTGATTCACTGTATCGACCGTTGTCACCGATTTGTCTCAATCGTCGCGAGCTAGTGGATTCGAACACTCCATACCCGATTGGAAAATATCATGCGTTTTATTTGACCCTTGGTTTATTTTCGTTGGCTTTTAATACAATTTTGTTTCGATAAAAAATTAGAAACAATTGCTATGTAAGCGTAGTTTTGTATTGGAGAAAAGGATATGTTCTAAATATTATTCGGACGATTTAACATGAAATCTGTTATTGCCGAATTAATTCGTTTCAATTAGGTGAAAAATGTTGAAAACGATAGAACACACGATACAAGTAAACCGTGTAATTTCCATGTGTAAAATTTCGAATAAAGATATTTATTTATTTGTCGGAAAATTAGTTTACATTCGCTATGCGCTTTTTTTTTTTAGTTACATTTAGGTGGAAACGTTTCTAATTGAGAAACGTTCCAGTTAACGGGCGAATAAACAACTGCGGCAGCTAATGAAATTTATTGCTCCAATTTTCAATCAACAATACGCGCATCGAATCGTTTCACACTTTCCGATTCGAGGATTTTAAACGTGTCGCATTTTTTCATATAGCGGTCGACTACCGTGTTATTTTCTTCGCATAAATAGACGGACGATACAATGTCACGCGACGCTCTGGCCGAAAGCCAAATTGTTTTCAAGCAGATTTTATCAGTCAAATAACAATCAAATAAAATCTCATTATCGATGCTTACTCACGGAGCTTGTTTTGGTTAAACGTACATTTGTGTTTCCAAACCAATTCTATTTAACATATAGCATGATTCTTTCACCCAAATCCTCTACAATTTCCAGAATTTTATTCTTCAATCCTTTCAAAAAAACCTTTCAACAAGATTTGCATGCATCTTAAAAAACAAAATCGTATTCCTTCAGTTTTTCAATCCGAGTTCGATTTCTGCATTTAAATTTCTCATAATCGTATCAACTGACAACTACCACAAATACGAATCTACTAAATTTCGCAGAAATGAAAATTCCCCCTACGGTCATTGTCACGAAACCTATCGATCGCTTGGTTCTTCTGCTTCGAAATTAAGAAGACGTTAAAAAGAAAAAAGGAAAAAAAACAGAGGAAGACGAGGATATTTCGCGTCACCACATTTACTCTTGGGTCGTCGAAAGCGGCTGTGCTCGAACGACAAGCGTTGCCTGTCGATTTACGAGGCACGATGAAATCCAAAACTCTCATGAGCACGCGAAGCTCTCTCTCTCTCTCTCTCTCTCTCTCTCTCTCTCTCTCTGTCCGAGGGTAAATTAGTTTCACCGTATACGGCGAGACGTTCGAGGAAAACGACGACCTTTTTTCTCCTTGTGTACAACCACTTACGCGTACGCAAATCGGCGCTCGTGTGTCTGTACGAGTGCCTCCGTACGAGAGTGGAGAGGAAAATTCTGGGAAAGTTTGCACGGACTGGATTGCATGGAATGTGATAGCGCGAATGGATGGCTTGGCGAACGATCATCGAATCGATGCAGTGAGTCGCGGGGAAAAGGCAAGTTCCTCTATTTTTGCAACCACGCGGAGTCGAAAATTCGCTGGGAACACCTGGCGACCGAGAAAATTGGATTTTAATTTTTACCAAGCAAGGGAACGACAACTCGCGGAAACGTAAATTCCTGCTTCCGATGCGTTCCTGCGTTTTAATATCGATGGAGTAGGAAGTTTGTAGTTCGTGGAATGGGGTTAGGTGGAAAAGTAGAGGCAGATCGCTGTTTGGATTCGTGGTCGAGGCAGCTAGTTATGGTTTCCGAATTTAGCAGTGGAATATTTTATATTTGTAACCGCTGTGCAGTTTTGCTTTAATAAATTTAGAAGATTTATTGAAACGATTTTTTTTTTTTATACTTTAGGATTCAGAGATTGGGACTTTGGCTTTCTTTTTGTTTTTATTATCGTTTTGAAGGATTTTGTGGGAAATTTAATTCTTCCAGTGCTTTCTCGTTCGAGCTTTGTGAAAATCAACAAATTAATAAAGACGGACTTATCGCGTCATTCTCGCGTGCTCTTCGATCGCGTCTGATCTTTAAACCTATTCCACTTGACACGATTTTACGTCCATCACTTTCATAATACAGTGTCTACAGTCCTGTTATTTAATTTTTATAAAAATCATCTATAATAACATATACCTAGACGAAATTTACATTTATTGTTAAATACGGAAGACTGTAATTTTTTAGCGAAAGAATTATTTACGTGGCGGAAGGACAGGAGATATTTTTTGAACTCGATTACTCGACACTTTGAAGAAGATGGATTCGAGGACAGATAACGAGTGCATGAAATAAATTTCTAATTTTCCATGTATGTGATTTTTGTTACGCGTATACATTGGTGTACTACAACGAAAAGAGGGTAGGTGTAACTGGCGAAGTGCAGCCACTGAAATTGACATAAAAGCGGATTCGATCGAGCGAAAAATGCCGGAAAAATGGGTCTCTGGAAAAACCAAATTTTCATCCGGTCACTCGATGTTCGATGGGAAAACCAATCATCGTTCAAAGCTTGTATCGCGGTTATTCGACCGTACCTTGCTATCCTGCTGTCCAATTACATTCTCTGATGGCAAACTTTCTCATCCTTCCTTTAATTAAACAATCATGCTTTCTGCATACTTTGTTAAACAGTTTTTCTAACAACATTTTTAAAAACGCGCCTTTACGCGCTGAAATTACATTTGAAGCGATGGCGAACGTTAGAAAAGGAATTTTCTTGACTTCTTTCTTTCTTTTTTTGGAGAAATTTTTTTCACCCATAGGAAAGCGAGTTTCCACGTATTTCAAAGGTTTCCACGTCGCCTTTGGAACGCAACTTCCAGTTCTCTACGTAATTGCGAAACGTGTTTCGAAACTTCGTGATTGAAAAGAAGGATCCCGTCAAGGGAAAGAGTGCGAAAGATTTTTAAACGGTTCTAAGAAATTTTATACTGCTTTAGTGCAACACGTTTCATGTAAATATAACTCAAAATCGGAAAGAAATATTAATACAATACCAATTTTCTATTCAGATTTAAACAATTCGAATTTTAACTGCTCAAAATACGACTTGTTTAAATATCGCATTCCATGTACGTTATTTTAAAAAATCATTTATTAAACACGCATAGAAGCGTTTTTCACACTTTCCAGTAAACGACATTTGCAACATCGAGATCCAATATACGTAGACACAAATGAAAACCTCTAATAAATCCAAACTCTACTCTCTTCAAAAATCTTTCGTGAGAAACGTTTAGAAATATTAACTTCCAACAAAAATCATTTACAGCAATTTAGTTACGTTACTACGTAACAAACAAGGTAAAGCATTCATTAAAAAAAAAAAAAAAAAAAAAAAAAAAGAAGAAAATTCAATCAAAACGCAAGAATCTTTCAAAATTCTAATCCCGTCATTCCAATTCCAATCCCCCAATTTGCCAGTGCAAAGTAAAATATTTGGTTCTCCGTACAACGCGGTATATCGATCTAGAAACACGGGGTACACCCATGAAATAAATATTCGTGAACGTAGAAGCTAGACCAGCCGCGTAAGAAGCGGCCGGTTTCAACGATTCTTCGGAAACGAATCGGTATTAAAATAAACGAGCGATGAAACGCAATAAAATCGGAGCGGATGCGGCTCGGGTTCAACCGGGGTGAGAATGAATGGAGCAATGAGAAACAAACGCAGGGGCGTGCGCGTGCCGGGGACATAAATCGCAATCACGGGGGCGAGCGCGAAATAAAACGGAGGAGGTGGAGCAGAAAGGGTGTGTTGGAGGCCGCAACTGACCTCGACAACGTAACTTTTTGGTGGAGCGCCTGGGCGTGTGTACATTCGATACGTGGCGTACGTTCTCGTTCTATGAGAATCAGAACGTACCAAGGGTACCATTAGAAAATGAACGAGGCGTCTCCATAGAACCTTCGATAACGATTATTTGTTGGTTGATCTGGTAGATTCGAGAAATTTGTTGGATTTGTAGATCGTAGATCGGTGATACGAGCGGATGTTTGTACTACGAAGGATAGTGTGTGATATACGCAGGCTTATAGACGCACAAGACCACGTATATACATCTTTTGTAAATATATTCTGTGCTTTATGCTTTCATATTTTCGAATTTTATGAGCACTACCGTGAGATTCGATAATCGTGGATATATTGATAAAATTTTTAACGAATAGGTATACAGCGTATCTTTACAGTGTGCTCAGATGGAGTTGATATATGTATTGGGTTGGCAACAAAGTGATTGCGGATTTTGTCATTAGGTGGTATTGACAAAATCCGCAATCACTTTGTTGCCAACCCAATAATTCGAGATGTTTGTGTAGCGTGTGAACGCCGAAAAATTATAGGTACGCAAGAAAAAAAAAGGGATGATCATAATAAGATATATATATATAGCGAATAAATGATGTAATTTCCTAAACGCATTCCAGCGGGCGTACATTTCTTAAATTTGTGATGCAATTTCCTAAATCCGCAATAAGAAGCGCACACTTCCTAATTTTGTAGTAAAATCTGCGGTTTGTACTTTAATTTCGAAATTTGTACATGCTAGGAATATCTGTGTATAGATATAGAAAACTATTAGATATGCAAGATAAAAGATATTAAACAGGAAATCTGCGTATTATGTAAATATACGTATATTTCCTATATTTCAAGTATAATCTGGTATTTGTAGTACGAAATACTACACTACAGCGTAGTATGTACATATAGAAGAATATTCGGCAATGAAGAAGAGAAAAATGGGTACTCGTAACACGAGAGAATAGGTGGATATCGTGACGTGTTTTCTGTAAAGGAGGACACAGTTTGTAATTTCTGGTTTGATGCTTGCAAGTATGTGCCGTAGCGTGTAAACGTAGAAAAATGCAGACTATGCAAATAATAAAAAGAGACGCTGTAACATGAAGGGCATAAGGAGGAATGTGTAGATAGCTATAGATACGTGGTGACGTATATCTCGTACAGGAGCAAAGTCTACAATTTCTAGTTTGGATTTAGACATCTATGTATGTGTCTATAGGAGAACTTTAAGTATGCGATAAATAAAGATGGATATTCATAATGTACAAGATACTGGCAAAGAAATGTCAACTGTATAACAAATTTTGCAGTATACCATTCGTATTTACAACGTGAAATCTGGAATTTTCTACCGTAATTCAAAAATATATGTAGCTACGCGTACATAAATTGTAAATATCGAAATATTGGTTATGCAAGAAATAAGTATATATGGTTGTGAAATGAACGATACCGCTGAGAAGGTATGAGTAGAGTGACATAAATCTTGCAGGTTTTTGCAAATGTAAAGTACAGTCTATATTTTCGAATATCCTGGAATCCGTAATTTGTAGCTTAATCTGAAAATTTTAACACCGCCCGTTGCTCTATAAAAATTGTCAATTTTCGCACGCGGATTACCACGGAACATTTAGTTCCATTCAAAATTCTGTTAATACGTGTAAAGCTTGCGCATTTACTGTGACAAAAATGACGGATGTTTTGATAATATGCTAGAAGAAAATAAATATTTATACCGCAGACATAATTAGCAAAGAATTACACTCGGCATAATGTCGTAAGTAGCTGTTATAAATGTACATCATAATTTCAATCAGAATTTATGATATTAACACGGAACTCGCAATTTATAGCTCAGCTTTCGTATTTCAGTCCATGTTTGAGTTAGATGCATATTGTCGATTTGTTAAAGGAATGACACGTCGCATTTTCGATTCTGAAATATATGCAAAAATTAACATCATCGTCATTGTCCTATATAACACTGTATCTTGTGTTTAATAAAAAGCTATCACAATTCGAAAACTGTTTAACCTGGTTTGAATTGGAAAAGCGTAATATTATTCGAAGGTTTAAAATTCGTTTAAATTTCTTTCTATTCGGTTCGTAGTGGAACTACAGAAAACCTAGCTAACCGGTAGTTGGAAATAATTAAGAGCGAATGTTTCGAGCAGTTAAGAACGGCAGGGCATTCCGCAAACTTTTTTACTTTCATAAAACGCCAAGCATTTTTCAACTATGTTGTAATAACGAAGATGGTTGAAGATCTTCGGAAAAGTAGAATTTCATTCGAACGGTATGTACGTAATGAAATCAAAAAATTGCGAAAGAACAGGGGAAAAGCGATATATCTTAAAATCCTTAATCTCTTCAGTCTATGATTAAGTTTCAGTAATCAGGAAGTGTCAATGGCTTAATCTACGAGCATGATCTATGTTTCCTGACATGAGACAATTTTTCAAAATGTTAATATAACATTTCTCTATTCCATCGCGGCCGATGTTAAATCCTTTACACATCTTCCGAAGTATCATAAATTAGCGTGATAACCGAGAAAGACAATTTCAATCAACACTTGAGTCAACAGAGATCCTGCATTCTAAAACTTACAAGTCTTTTAATCGTAATAATCTGTATTAATCCTTTCTTTTTTATCTAAAAACTCCTTTGGCTATTTTACGTGCTTTTTTTTTTATCTCTAATAAATCGTTTTTAGATCTGGAAAGACCGAAACCAGTTTAATCAGTTGATTTGTCTTTGTTAATACGTAATACTAAGATTATCAAACTTGTCATTTTCATGAATTTCATGCTTCCCGTTATTGCGACTGTTTTTACATTTCATGTTTTAACGTTATATACCTATACTTAAATTAATTTTAATGAACTATAATTTAGGCGATCAAGCTACGATATATTTCAGTAAATATCACGGATCGGTAGTTTTAGCGAACACAGTGGTCGAAAGAAACTGTTTTCGCGAAGAAAAATTGTACTTATCTCTGATTTCCAGCAAGAGTAATTTTTCTCCTTACTTTTACGGTCACCATATCTTTCCAATATAATTCAAGGACTTGGATCATCTCCCTTTATCGGTCGAAACAAGCCCCACAGAATGTAAACGGTACGTAAAATTAGGCGATCGTGCGTGTAACGTGTTTCAATTTTGCGGAAACATCCCTCGATCGTCTGAACAAAATCCCCAAACAGACCTACGATTTGGTCCAAGAGGAGGGAATTCTGGCTGAAAATTCACTCTGACGTTAATTCCGACCGTTTCATCTCGTTTCACGGCAACCTGAACATTTGCAAAACATCTCTCTTATAAGACACGGAACAAGATAAAATTCTACGTGTCGAACGATCGCGCTATCGATTCGACGTTTTAAAGATCGAATCATTCAAATTAACTACGCATCTTTGAGTATAATACACCGAATATTGAATAAATGACACTCTTACGAAGTAAAGAAAGTTCTATAAAATTGTATCAGTGGTATTTAAACACGTTTCTATGGTTCTACCGATAAATTCTGTGTGATCAACGCTAGAGCTAGTAGCGCTAATATGCTAATTTGTGACACGTACCTAAATATTTAATATATAAGTCACTATAACTCGCGAGATATTAATTAAAATAAATAGATCTATTCATGTTGAAGTGGTCACCACTTCTAAGAAAACTCTACATCTGGTCTTTTAGTTTTCTCAAGCACCGAAGCTATCGACAACGTATAGATAAAAGATTGGGACGAAGGCAAACCACAAACTATAGACATACGACGATGCAGATCTGGATTAGCTCATATTGCATTCCTTCTTTGTATTTACACTTCAGTATTTAAAATATATATTTTCTACCTTACAATTTATCCACGCGTTCCTTTGTATTCACATACATTTAATAACCTCGACAATTCAAGTAAAAACCAATAATAATTTTAACAAAAATACCTGCATATTTTCAGTAATCGTAAAAAAGGAAATTTGAAATTCGGTTTTGATAATTCTGGCATTGGTCGGAAACACGAATCCTCTTTAAAAACTCGCCGCTTACTGCACGACTCTCAAAACATCCAAGACAAATACCTTCATCCTTCACATATCGAAAGCGAATTGAAGGAATTACGAAAATTCCCTGGAAACTACCTACACGTATTCTGCCAATCAGACATAGCCAATTTCTCGATAGCACGACGCTACCTGGCAGACAAACAGCTGGAAAAGCGAGCCAGTCTATAACAAAGAAAGGAGACGGCGAATCGTCCCGATGGAAACGATAACGATGACGAGTAGCGGAAATATTTCGGCCGGAGGGGAAAGTTGCAGGGGGGTGGAGATAATAGAGGCGGAGAAAAGAACAGAGGACAATAAGAAGGAAACACGGAGGAGAAGATAATGTTGAAAGAGAAACAGGCCCGGTGGGTAATTGTGAAAACGGCGCGACGAAAGAAAAACGAAAAAGAAACGAGACGAAAGGGGTTGAGATAGGCGGAATGAAGAGGGATGAAAAACGACGAACAAACGAAACGAAGGAGCGGAAGCATCCGACGAAAGGGAGAAATCAGCGAAGAAACCAAAACGCTAGAAAAGAGGAGAGAGAATCGAAATGCAAAAGGGCGCTGATGGTCTGATTGAGAGGGTGAAACGCATCTTTACGAAGTCGTGATTAACCCCAGCCGTGTTTCAACCGCTTCTCTAGGGGGTGAGAAGCAATGAGTCGACCTCGGGTTTTCAGCAACTCGTTCGTTCCGGGAAACTTGCTGCGGTTCTCGCTTACAAAAAGGGAAATGAAGGGAAGCCGAGAGGGCGAGAGTAAGAAATGGAAAGGGTCGGGAAGAACGAAAGATACACCGTGCGCGGCGGAAAGCGATAATGCGCGGAATTAAAAGTTCTACCGGTCCAGGAGCTGTTCTTCGCGATTTCCGCCTGCTTTCCTTCTTCCTATCCCATCCTTAGCTTTCTCCAGCTCGTTGCCCGAAACCGTTCATAGGACTTGCCTGTGTTTTACGCGTTCCATACGTTTCGATCGTACCGACTGATTTGGATTCTCGCTAGCAAAAAGGCTGGGTTGAATTTTACGCGATACGATGCTTCCTTGCGTATTCGCGTTTCAGTACGAGTTGAGCAGAGTAAGCTGAATCGCGAGTTGAGAAACAGACACGAGTCATGTTGCAGGATTTTTGGGGGATGAAGCAAGAGGGTGATTTTTCGTTTAAGATAACGACGAATGGGACTCTTCAGGGTGAAGTTGGTAATTTCTGCAGATAAGACGTCGAAGAATACTTTGTAAGTGATTAGGGAATTAGAACATATTCTTTGAAGAAGGCCGAGCAATTGATGATTTTCGTTTAGGACCAATGAACACCTTTGGAAATGGAGTACCACTTGAGAGGTCAGAAAAACTCATCTTTTTTCAATTTTTAAACGAATATTTGACTACTATAAGTAACGCAAATAGTAAGATGAAAATATCTTGCTAATACGAATTCACTAACAAATTGAACGGTTAATAGAATTTCACTTTAGACGCTTTATATTCTCGTAAGATTCAACATGGAATTTTTAAAGCTCCATTCGAACAGTTATTATTTTGCCAATTTCATTGCGAGTGACATTTCACCAAGCATCCAACTTCCTCTTTTCACCGGATTCCTTGACATAATTTCCACGCTGTCACGACAATTTCGCGGATTGCTCAGCGATTTTCTATTTCAAGAATCAGATCAAAGAAGACAAAGAAACGTTCAGCGTGTATCTCAGGGAAACGTCGTGCATCGACGATGAATATTTACCCGCTGGCAATTTTGTTCCGATGCTCGGAGCTAAGAATTGACATCGCAAGCTTCTACACAACGGAAGGCGGAAGAAGTATCGAGAGAAGTTTCAATGTTTTTCTTAAGCTTCTCTGAACGGTTCCAGTTGAATCCCCGAGCATCTCGAGAGCTTCGATCGTGGTAAACCCTAATACACGAAATATCCGTTCCTTTTCGATCGAAACGAGTCTTCTTAATGGAACAACTTCTTTCTTTTCAGAGTAATTGCTGCTTGAATCGAGACGCTCGTAGTTTATTATAAGCTGTTGCACCTCTTCCTCGATTTCATTTGCATTTTATGGTACACTGAAAGCTTGGAATCTTCAATCCTATCACTTGCCTAGATTTTGAAACAGAGAATAGCAATTTCCTTTTCTTATAGCATTTAAGAAGAAACAGTGGAATGAATTATTTTAGAATTATTGAATAGTAGCACTTGCGAGATTTATTTATATGTATGATGGCACTTTATATTCTACGTTTATTTTTTCTTAAAACATTCCATTGATTTGCGAAAAGTGGAAAGTTCAATTATATAAACCTATTAATTGCAGGTTATTTGTGAATGGAAGATTGCAAGCTATTGATTAAGTTTCTATAAAACTGAACCTATTAAAGAGCGATTAACGAAACACTGCATAAAAGTTGTATAAAAGCAATACTGTTGATACAGATATTGTCAAGGTACGATATATATGCTAAGTACACGAAACAATTTTCATAATTCAAAAAGTGATAGTTTCCGTCGTGACGCTATAAATATTTCAATCAACTTCTTCCAACTTCGTCAAACTATACGATCTTGTAGGTGAACGATCTCTTTTTATAAGAGAAGACGCAACGACCAAATTCTTGCAATTCTTCTTCGCAAGTACAATATTAAAACACAAAATTCGAAAGAGAAATCGTACGTGTAATGTCGCATTAATCTAAATCTTAACTTTTCCATTTTATAAACAACTAATGACGAAAAAATTCCTTTGATTTGCTAAAAACGTACTTATTCGAGATGCATCGTGAGTTACGGTTAACTCACCAAGCATGTCAAACACCGAAATCTTCGTGAATCTGGGTCATTTTCCTATACGGTGGCAAGCTTCTTATTGAAATGCGGCGAACGAAACTGACATTCACGATGTCGCGTCCTGACGAAGCCTCGCCGCTCGTAAAATATCCCTTTTCTTGACGGACCAGCAGTTTTCTTCGAGCCCGGCAGATGGGCTATTATTTGCGGAAAGTGTTATTCTAGTCCCAAGGCGTGATTCGAATATCGAATGTGGAACGTGCGTCATGAACAGGAGAAAAAGAAAAGAAAAGTAACAGAAGAAGAAGTAGAAGAAGAAGAGGTCGGTCCACGTTGAGTTCGCGATGAAACAACGAATTGAACGAGTTCCCTATGCCAGAAAACTTTGCCCATTCCACTGCCAACCACCGTCATACCCTTTTCCATTCTACGATCGTATCCTTTTACGTAGGATGATTCACGGCACCTCCATAATTCCGTTACTGCCGCTCAAGTGGACCAACGTACCCAAAAGCTGTTCGCACAAGCTTCCCTTCCACGTAAAAAACATTTTTTCCGCCCCGATTTTACAGATTTCGCCGAGCGATTTATTCAACTCAGCAATAACTTACGATATGGATAACGTGCATTTATTCCTGAGCTTTGAAGCCACGAAAAGAACATGAAATAGAAGTTCTCAACTTCTTTATCAGCGCACATCATCAAACAGACATTTACACAGTTTAATAGCGTTGGGATATTTCGACAAATTTTACTTTATTTAATACGTATTCGATACTATCGATCGGGTTGCGATCAATTTTTCATTTATATTCAATTTGTTAATTTTATTATTAATTCGCACCTGTACTCTAAATATTAGCGATAATATCCTTTTCTTCAATAAAATTTTATTATTAAATCCTACGTAGAATTTACATATTCGATTGTAGCAAGCTGATTGAAAATTGGCAGACGTGTAGATTGGAAATGAACTTTTTCCTCTTCTGAAATTTTTATAACGTATCTTACACGAATCACTTAAGTATCATCCAATAATCTTTAAGTATCGAGCGAAGAAACGATCGCTCAGGTTGAAAATCACTGGTATAAGGGATGAGAAGGTTTAAAATAAAAAGTTTCGGTTTTAGACATGATTCGAATCGATGGTTTTCATGGCGTTAAGAAGCGTGAAACTCGAGGGGATAAAAGACGCGGAATTTCTTTAAGGAAAGGGCAGAAGTTACAAAAGGAGCTGTTAACTTTTTAAAGCATTAGGAACTGGCGGAAAGTCTGAACGCAATTTCGTCTGGAAGTTTCCGGATTGCCGTTCTGAATTTCATTTCGGGGGATGATTTATTCATTCGGGGCAAGATACAATCTACAACCTAAGATCTTCATCCTGCGTTTAATAACTTAGATTCGTGAAATTTTAGCGAAGTCTGTTAAGAACACCGTCGTAAATATTGTTCTTAAAAGTACAAAGACACTCAGCAGTTCATCGAACCATCCTATTCTATTCACAAACTAGTGGACAGATGATACATGCGATGATTATCGAAATATTAAAATATGTTTAAAATATAGTTGGAAAATATTAATATATGTATAACATTAAAATTCGCAGCGATTATTAAAATTATCGGATTACAATTCTCAACGTTTAATAATTAAAGGTTCAAATTTATCCGCAGACCTGAGAGATTTACCTCGATATTTTTCGTATTTTCTTTCCAAACAGAATCGAGGAATTATCTCTTTTAATTATCCGTTTTATTTAAATCTAATTAACCATAAAGATATTGATGTTATCGTATTGCAACTGTAATATGGTTTATCTGGTGTCTTCCTCCTTCATTAACATCGAATCGGTCTCAGTGCAAAGAACGGTATATCGACTTAGCATTTAATAATTCCCATTGACTGTTTCGCTTAACATGTAAAAGATTACTCTCTTACCTGCAAAAATTAATTACTGTCGCTTAATTAATTGACAGTAATAAAAGCCGCGTAACGTATACACCGCGTAACTGCATTACGTATAATGCGTTACATCAATATCGGTAACTCTTGTTATCGGTAACCGTCATCAGTGCTGTATATTATTTCCTTATTAACGCGAAAATATGATACTTTTCGTGGAATCTTTTCCTTTTTAAATGCGTATTTAAGGTCACGTTCACCATTTATCGTTATCAAAAACCACGGTGAAAACGATCAGTGGAACAGAGCGTATCTGCAATAGGCTGTATGCCAATATCCTTCAGAAAATCTAGAGCATTTTTGCCGCAACCTTTTTTTTCTCTAGCACGTTGAACGAATTAGATGGGTCATGCTGTACCTTGGTAGTATCGTATTTAGTATTGCATTTAGGTGATTAAGATACGTTCAATATAAGTGTTCAGTTTGACTCAGTTCAATGTAAATGTAGCAGATATTTGACTCTGCTTTTGGCGATAAGGTAGGTTCTCTTTTTGGTTCTCTTTCTCGTTTTATTAAAAAAAAAAAAGGATTGACGAATGCAGGGGATAGTGAGTTTAAAAAATATCCCACGATATTATAAAAATACAAGATAGGATTAATGCGTTGCGTACGGAAGCATAAAATATTTTTTATCAGTTTTATCCTCGTGCAGCATGCATTTTTTGTTTCCAATTTCGTCCCTATAGCTGTTTTTCCCTTTTTTTTTTTTTTTTTTTTTGAGAAATGAATGTCACGCGTATAACTGATACCGGGTTACGTACGCGTTTAATATTTGAAAAATACGACTCGCGAAACTGTGCCTCGATTTCCATCCAAGAAACGCGTTAAACCTGAATGTCCCTGCTGGTCAAATACGAAGTGACATTTATCGTTTCTCATAAAAATCTTCGAAGTACTTGCACGTTTAATCATATTCCTACATATATGAACGTTCAACTTCACTAATCTCGAAAAGTTGTTCAACCAGTTTTACGCGTGATCGTGTTTAACATCATGTTCGTTTAATGTATTGCTTGTAAGGAAAGAGCTTCTTCCACGAAGCGTTCCATTAATCTGAAAATTTGCATAACACTCGACAAATTTGAATTCCAATACGTTAATCTAATCGTTATTGTCAAATTAAGATCTACGAATGAGATCAATATACTAACAATATTTTAATTTACCTACAAAATTACTGACAAAAATTCTACTAATATTAATTTCCTACGAAATTTGAAGTATTCAAACATTTTAATAGCGCTGTATAATTACAGCAAGACTATACAACATTTGAAAAAATGTTGAAGTTTCGTGCTTGAAAATGCTTGTTAATCTCCCTATTTTTGTCATGCTCGAGATTAGTTTTCCTTTCGACGGTGGATGGCCACGATGTTACCGCTGGAAACTGGCGATTATCCGAGAAACCACGGACCAGTCGGTAAAATGCGTTATTTACGTCTGGGATTGTAATATATCTGGCTTCGTCGTGGCGTTTTCGAGTCGCGAAATTGACACGGGGAAAAAATATTCGTACCGTCGGTTGCCAGTCACTTGACGAGCAAGTAAATCTGTCGGTAAATTTTCACGGCACTCGTAAATCATTCGACCGTGATTGTTCGCTGTTCCTCTACTCTTCCCCACTTTTCCGTTACAATACCCTCGACAACTTAATTCTCCCCGAAAAAGATTTATACGAAACACCTTTACAAAACACAAAATTAACACAAACTCTCATCTTCCAAAGTGCTCATATCCTACGTATAAAACGTCTGAAAAGCGACTCGGTAATCTTTATATCATCGATATTTATTTAATTCTCTTCTAGAAACAATTATACGAAATATGTTTGCAAGGCATAAAACTAGCAAATTCTCTACGTCGCATATTTCTCGTCCAAAGCGTCTCGCAAGTAACTTCTTTAATTCAAACTTTTCAGTCGAGGGTCACTTATTTAGTCCATAATATCCTTAATAACTTTATGCTCTTCTTAAAAAAAAGAAAGCTCTTTTAAAGAAAATATCTTGACGAGACACGAGGCTAACAAAAACTTCAGCCTTCCAAATGTCCCATTTACCACACCCAAAATGTCTAGAAAGCAACCTTTCGTTTCTACCGTATCTGCCAAATCGACGTAAAAACGTGTGGTCGATGGTCGCGAGAGAGCTCAAGGACGACCTCGCAGGTGGTTGTTCGGTTGAGACGTAAGAAACGAGCCACTTTAGTCTCGATGCTCCACCCCGATGACCCTAGGGGTGGCAAACGGAAAGGGTAAAGGTCAGGGATCTCGACTGGTCTCGACTAAGGGCCCCAGGGGCTAGCTTAGACAGAGTGAAGGAGCGTCGGTGGTAAGACAACCCTTAAGGCTGCTTTCTGAGAGGATCGTACGTTACACATCGTGTGGACGAACACTCGAAACCGAGCGTATAAGCCAGCCGAGCGTCGTCTAAACAACGGATGACTGGAAAACATACGAACGACGAAACGATAAATATGAAGAGAAAGGAATGGAGACTCAGCGAGATTTACTGTTGGCATACTTCAGCACGTGACCTTGAAACAAGTACATGTTTCGGGATACTTTTCAGATTTAACTTCATGGTGGGAATATGTTTGGGAATGGAAAGCGTTTCTTGATGATGAAAATTGCAGTGGACTCCTCTGATCGATGGATGGGGATTTTGGGACTTTCTGATGGAAATGCAAATGGAAATTAAATGACGCTTGAAATTAATTGGTGTTCGTGTATTGAAAGTCTGTGATTATTGAAAATTCGTCGGAGGGTAGTTTTTGATAATTAAATCGTATTTGGACCGTTTTAATGTCCGAATATGATCAGTACCATTATGACTAAGGACAGAACAGTTGTGACGTTAAACGAGACTTTGTGCCTCAGGTTCTGAGATTCCAATCTGGAACAAAATCGACAGAATTGCTAAGAATTTGCTGCTATAAAACATTACAGACGAGTCCTGTTCGTCGCTGAGTCCAACCCGAGTTGTTTACGCAGTCGGGAAGCATTAAAATTGAAAAACGTTAAGATTGTGCACGAAATCACAGCTCCAATTAATTGTATCATAATACGATCGAAGAAGTACATATTGTTGAGGTATAGAATTCTATATTTCATTTGCAAATTGTCCTGTTCTATACCTTATTTGTAATATCATAGGGAAATTTAGTTTCAATCTAAACCACTACAATATTGAATCGATAATGTCGCATGCAATACGAGAGTGGTATGCGTGGACAGGTGATCCTCAAAACGTGGGACTCGAGACGTTGAATGTCAGGTCTGTTCTGTACCTCGTCGGTGTTAGTACTCTACGATGAAACAATAATCGAATATTACTTATATAAGTTTATAAATTACGAGTTTCTAGCTATTTACCAAGAAAATAGTTTGAAATAATACATCGTAACCTGCAGAGCGACCTACTGACTCATGCGAGGGACTTTCTACACCTGTTTCATGCTTAGTTCAAGCACGATCCTAGAAGATACCAGGATACCTGCAATGCCCACCGCCTGTCCAATATCTATAAATATTTTAAACAACTATCTTAAATAATATTAAAAAATATTGATATTTGAAATAAATACACCTGAGCGATAAAATACAGCTATTCTTCCCGAGGTCTGAAACGCTTCGAAACAAGATAACCAACGTTTACTTCATCCTCCAATATTCCTAATCGCAAATAGATCTTACATATTGCAAAGGACACAGACAATGAAAAATTCCTCGCCAACTTTCCCTAAATCCATCAAACACGTAAAACACATTTTCATCCACTATCTTCAGAATCAAAGGACAGTAACATGATCGTTTCAACCAGACGTTGAACCGTCCCCAAAAAGAAGCAGGCACAGTTCACTAAAAGAAACGAGACAAAAGGCGAAAGAAACCGAAGACACCTCGCACGAACGAGTATAAGGTGCATGCAAGTTTCGCAGGTGGGACGAGAGTCTCCGGTGGTTCCCCGGAAATGCTCGCAGCGAGCCTGTAAATATTTATACCGACGGAGCGTGAGAAAAGTCTGAAGTACTCGCGCGTTGCTAGAGATACCCCTTCTCTTCTCCAACCCCATACACGTCCCTGCCATACATACGTATGCAACGGGTGTAGGAAAGAAACGACCGAAAGAAGAAAAAAAAGAAAATACGTAAAAGAAGCAGACGTCTACCTAGCACGGATGAAGATATATCACGTGCACAGAACTTTTCGATCCACCTAATATCCCTCCACCTAACCACCAGCCGAGTGGAACGAACCTCTTAACGCCGGACCTCGACCTCCGACACCCACAAGCACATGAATGAAATTCATCCAGCCTATTCTCGACGCGTTTATCGCGCGATCCTTTCACGTGCGACCGGAATTCATTAATTCGTCTTCCCATTCCTCCCTCTTCTTCAACATATCCACTGCAGTTTTTGTTCTGTCCGGAAGACACAAAAGAACGCGCGTGGTCGTTGTTGTTGGTAAAAGCTTCTAGCAAGATCTAAAGATTTTTAGATCTTGAGCTTCCACGATGGGCTATGGCCGGGGGAAAATGACGATTCCGATGTGGATCTAAAGATTATATTAAAGTTTCGTTTAATCTTAGGGGAGGGGCTGGATTAATAAACGATATATTCTTTGAAATTTCTCCCACACACGATAATCGGAGACAGCTACTGACTTTCATTCTGGGGCACACCGAATTCGTGACTCTTTTAATAGTACAAGATAATTGATAGTTTGACGTAGATAATCCATAAATATTAGTTTTAAGTCACGCAAATGATTATTTTAGTTTGTTTGATTTTCGTTTTACTTCGAAACATAGAATTTGCCTGACTGTATCTGTACCGAGATCACGCTGTATATTTTCAGAATTGCTTCGAGTTTTGTCAATATAACCGTGATAGTGGAATCTGGCAACAGTACTAATGAAATTTCCGAATGTTCCCTACAGCACACATAATTCATAATTCATATCCATATTCATAAACGTCCCTAATAGTGCTTGAATACATTCATGCGCCTGTGTATGATACACCAGTATACATCAATAATATACAAATGTCTCAAAGTACACGCCTCCTATTTCTCATTCTTCTTCTGCATTACGATCGGTGCAAATGGCGTCCTCGGCGTCCAGGCTTTGTTTTGTGGACTCGGTTTGGGATGGACGACGACCACTGTCTGACTGTGCGGTCTCGACCGATTGTTTAGTGGGACCAAGCCGTCGCGCCGCTTCCATTCTTTCCTTCTGTCTGTTTCTGGCCGCGCGTGGTCTTGCCATCCATGGAGGGTGGCAGTTTGCACGGCCAGGGAGGATTCATCGAAGGGATGAAGCGTTCGTGTGAATACCGAGCGGCGTGTGCGGTGCGTGTGGCATTGTTCCGCGGAATTGCGACATCGGACAACGTGATGGACTGCGCGGAATTTCGACGATAAGTATACCGCTCAAGTGATTGAGGTTTTCAGGGTTTTTCTTGATACACGACTGCACTGTTTCAGAATGGATGAAATGTGTTTGTTATCGTCGATGTTTGGGTTTGTTTATCGCCTGCGGCTGAATTTTCGGCTCCTTCGTTGATAAGTTTTTTTAAGGATTTTCAGAACGTAAAACGTTGGAATTTTAAGCGAATGGAATATCGAAGAAAGTATCCCACTTGTAATTAATTATCTTTATAAACGAAGGTTATATTTCTTGGGAAAATTGACGAGAATGTTTGCTTTGTCCGTAATGCTAAGGATGCTCCGAACTTTTCAACGAGAGCAAAAATTGATCCTTCCAGCAGCTTTATTTTGCTGCTAAATTTTTCTTTTAAATGTAGGAAAGTATTTTTTTATGAATTATTAGCGACAGAAGTATATTCTTGGGGTATTTGTAACAAGGACACCGTGCATTTTAATGGTAGTTTTAACGGGGACAAATACATTTAACTTTTAATTAATTAATAATTGTTTAACGTACCACGTTGCGTTAGAGCTATGAAAATATTAAAGAAATTAGGTATGTAAAGTGCAAAGCATTGTAAGCAGTAATTGTTGAACAGTAATTGTTAAATATTTCTCAATCTTTCCGTGCGGGTAATATCAAAACATACTCTCCATCTCCGATGTCTGAAATTAATTACATTTATCCCCTGAGCTCCTGTTTTTCTTAATTTTCCTAATTATAACTTCGCCTCACAGGGGATGTTCCGCATCTTCCCATGCTTCAGAAATTTCCTCGCCGTTGAAACATTTAATCGCTCTTACATATACAAAAATTAAACCAAGCAAAAAAGGCAGAAACTCCTAACCTACTACGAAACTTTCAAACACCTTTTAAATAGCGAAAAAGTAATATTCAAGTATTCTCCTTTCAACAAAATAACAACTGTACTTTTTATATAAAAAAATGATAATGGAATTTTTAACTGTTTCATACAGTATAATACAGTGATAAAAGATATCTACAACTGTTCGAATAGTTTCGCTTGATACGACGTTAAAGACTATTTAAAAGAACAATATCGTACTACATACAATCTACTTTATTTCATAAAATGAAAAACAGGAAAGAGACGAACGAAAGCAAGAGGGATGAGAGAAAAATTCCGTAACCAAAGTTCTCGTGTAACATTGCACAACTCGATACGTTTGAACGCACGAATCGACGCGATCAGAAAAGAGGAAGCGGTTTCGAGGTCTCGTAATTCCTTAAAGAAGGGTGCCCCACCAAACTTTACCGAAATTTCATTCCTTCGCCTGTCGTGAATCCTTGGCGATGCGTCACTTCCGGCCACGAATTTACTTAAGGTTCCAATGGGTCGAAGAGTAGGGAACATGAAGGGAAAAATGGAAGGGGGAAGACACCGAAAGATGGTTCCGGTGCGGTGCCCCGTGTGGGACTCTCCCACGCCGCGAATCCTCACCTTTCTTTCACCTGAACGCTACGCCTTTATCTGGCCGCGAAAATCTAGCAGAGCGAGCTATCGACGCCAGGCCACGGCGATAATTAGAAGCCAGACGTTGTTATTTCGCGGCGACAGGAAACGATCCGAGTTTCATGTACCTTCGTTGGTGTGTCGCCTCTTAAGCGATCCCGTAATTGCCAAGTTTCTTTTTGTGGTAAATTAATTTGCACCGTTAGGTTCTATTCCATGTGATTTATGAGGCTACTGTGAAGCTTTTGTATATATTAGATTGCTTAAAATCTTTGTAGAAAAAATCAATATCAGTAGAAGAAGGAAATTGAATCAATGAGAAGAAGCAACGTTCATTTACAAGAAGAGATGCGACTGTATTTTTCACATGCACTGGCGAATGAAAACGTACAAAGTTAATTTCACAATGTGTTTTGATTCCGTAATATCTTATTTTATAATAGAATACTGTATTGCTTCTCTTGTACTGATTTACAAGGGAAAAAATTCTTTTAGGATTCGAGTACGACAGATATTAGAAATTTCCTGTATAAGTTACGAGGTTTAGGAACGTGTTTTAATCTGAATATTGCCCGTGAACGTAGCCATTCCGCGAGGTGTTACGAAATGTTTAATATGATCATTTGATGAATGAGGGATGAAGTTATACTGCATCGAATCGATTCACGGCGTAATACATGCATTATGGATGACGTGATATTGCGTCAAATTGAAATCATGTAATCCATCATGAATTGCGTGTACGAGGATACTTGGAAAAATTTGAAAATTCTTCCAACCTTGAGATATTAATATAAGATATTCAAATATCAATCATAAAATACCGTAGAACTTTATCAATCCAAAAGAAAGAAAAAAGAATACTTCGTAACTTTATAAGATCATAATTAAACCCTTTCAAAGAGAATCTTCCAAACGAACAGCAAATACTTCACAAATTAATTTCACTTTATTAAAAACTTGTTAACTTCTCATTCCAACGATCGTATTATTAAAAAGAATATTTAAATCTTCTGAAACTGCTGCTTGGAAAAGCTACCATTCAGCTACCTGATTTCTGTATCGAAATTCCGCGTCGACCAAGAAATAAAAATATTCTCTGATATTTGCTGATAGTTTGCGTACCGTGCTTTCGTATTTGCGATACACACGAGCCATCGAGTTAGTTCTACTCTTCACCGACGTATACTACAGAAGGACGTGACTCGAAGGGACACAGACATTTATGATTCATGGTGTGCACCATATCCCCTATCGTAAGTGCTTCAAGTTCCATTCAACGTTACCTAACTATGTTTGCCTAACCCCTTGCAATACAAACACTCGTTACACTTAAACGACACATGGCAAGGGGATGTCCCTACGAAACACGTGACCCTTCGACACACATCCCTCTCCATCATTCTCTACCTTCGATTCTATCGCCGTTGTTTAACTACTCCTTTGTTTCAGCCTGGCTAAAGTGCCTAGCAAATCACAAGTATCGTTCCATCTCGATGATATTCAAACTGTGGTCGATTGTAATAATTCTCTCTTTCCAGTTTAACGATACTCGAACAATTTTATTTTTTATATAAATACAATGCATTTAAGGGGAGCACGATTCGATCGGGCACTACCACGGAGGATATAAAAATTGGACTTAAAAATTAGCTTTTATCCAAAAACTTATTTCTTTGCGTTAATCATGACGAAACTTTTCTAAGCTTTTCGAATAAATTCTTCGGTTTTTTAAACCTCGTAATTTTTAATTTACATCTCGCATTCGAGTTGATATCACACGGATCTCGTAAAAATAAGAAATCCATTAAACTTTACCTCACATTTGCCGTTTGCAGACATAAACTACAAATTACAGTTTGCATGTTAGAATCAATTTCCCAAGAACCAACATACCCACTACGATATTTATTTATAAGAACTGCATATAATTTTGCGGGACAACATCCGTGTACCCTTCTTCTTTCTTATTCGAATTATTAGCATAATCTCTGGTAAAATATCAAAGTAATTCTCGAAATTGCAACCTTCTCCGCTTTCTCTATCCCTAATCATAGACGTGTATCCATGAACGACGCGTCGACTCGTTTTACGGTGTACCATTTAATATCCACTCGTGTTACACGTGATACATTATACAGATTATAGTATTTAAATAGACCGATCGTATTAATTTGCACAATGGTCGGTAGCCACACACGTATACGCCATACGTACAGCAAACCGCTGTATAAGCGAAATATCATAATAATCCATGTTTATGATCGTTCATGTATTGATTGAGGTGAAACACACGGTTCTTAAATCTATAAATCCACGTTAATAATTTCGTCGATCAAACATTTGCACGGCTCTCGTAGAATTGCCGTGAAATGTTCATACATGCAAAACGTTTAGTAGTGTTAGGATACTTCGAAAAACCTGAGCGAAGCAAAGAATCATTAGATAGGGATTTATCTGAGCTATTAGGAAAATTATTCGGAAATTATCACGTTCGGAATGTTGGACTGTAAAGAATATTAGTATTTTTATTAATTATTTCTCTGGTATATGTACGGTATATCTATGACGATTGTAATATATTAAATCCTTTCACTTTTCTATAAATTTTTAAACTCTGTAAATAGTATTTTACAGTGTGCTATGTATATTTAATATTTCTGTCGTAAGTAGCAGTTAGTTACATATTTGTGTAAGCTTAAAATAATAAATCTATACATAGTATAATGTTCATTAAACGTTTTAGAAAAATTCTTTGGGGACTTGGTAAACGTTCTAATGTTGCACTAATGAAAGATTAACTGTTACAATCGATGAACGATGCACTCGACGAACAACGAGCACTGTTTCACGCCAAATATATGGCCCCTTCCTTTTAAACCCCCAAAAGGGGGATCGACTATTCAAACAGGCTGCTTCCAATTAACTCAATTAACCAACACCCTCCACAAAAAGTACTCAAACCACCGGTCTGCTTATCCTTTTAGAATCGTTCGATCGAAACGAGTCGAGCTTCAAAGAGGTTCGCGTATTCACCCATGAGTGGGTTCCTTTCAAATTTTACACTTTGCTGAACAGAGCTTCTGGTGGACATTGATTTTTGGTCTCATTTTTGTTTAGAAAATAATCTGCACCGAAAATCATTAAATCACATTATTGCTATTTCGTCTTTTCTTTTATTCCAATAAGAATACATAAACTTGCGTGATGCTAGATTATTCGATAATTTTACGTTTCCATGAGTTTCTATAATTTTCGATTATCAGAAGGCAGATTAAACATCGATTACTAGAAAGAAAGGGATGGTTTCTTGTAAAGCAGATTCGGAAACAGAAACAGAAACCGAAGAAAAGTCTCCTACAAAGTAATTTGATCACCTTCGAAAGGAAATTTGAATTTTGAAGATTAGCCACGTTTCGTATATTTACCACACATAGCCAAAGGCAAAATTCATGATCGTCTGAATTCGTAAGAAAAAACTTCTGGATTGGTAAAACATTTAAAATCTCACATATCCTGAAACGAATCGTTCAATAATATTTAAATAAAATAGAAATGGTTCCGGACTAGAAGTTTCTCAATACCGGAGAAACAGACGAATTTAATAAAGTTACAATACAGGTAGAATATTGGTACTTCGACAAAAAGTATATTTATCCAACGAAACGCGTATCTACGAAAATAAAAATCATGCCAAAACTTCCAAAGCATCGGATACGACTATCTCTCGCGAAAAATGCCGATATTATTCGCAAAATAATACTTTCAAATATCAATCTACTGTCTCCTATAAAGTCTCCATCGAGTGAACAAGCCCTTTCTATCCTTCCATATTCCAACAAATTCCTTGGATTCGACATGCGTATCAACGTTAATCCCGGAGATACGACCGCCTCTTACGTATTTGAAAACGCGAACGCAATGCCACCCCTTTTACTCGTGGCCATGCAAACAAACACGCGGGTCGTATGAACAAGCAAATACGCAATATAAATTTCGTATCGCCTTCGGACAAATAGAAGAGCCGAACGCGAAGGAATAATTCATTGGCGTCTGCGCGTTTCGTTGTTTCGCTCCTTTTTTCTCTTTTCCGCCTGTTTGCCCGTTACCTATTTGAAAATTCGACGTGGAAGCAATAGCAAAGTGGAGGAAGGACGAAGAAAAAAAGCGTGGGTGGAGGAGAGGGGGCGAGGATAAGGTGGAGGAAAAAGGTAGACGACGTTGAACCGGGACAAGTCGGTGAGTCACGTAAAGAACAGGATGAAAAACGTCTGGCCTCGGGGTTTCAGAGGAAGTGACGTGGCTTCTCCCGTGTCGTTTAAACTGTTTCTCCTGTTGTCTTCGTTCGTTCGTCTGGCTTCGAGCTCATTGTCTCTTGTATTTGTATCCTCGTATTCATGCCTTCTCTCTGACCACGCAAACACGAAGACAATAAAGGAGACGCAGAGCCGTGACCTTTGACCCAGGCCTGTCCACGCTTCTCCCTCCGACCAGGTTATCATGTCTATGTTTAATTTCCAGTCGTTTATCTTCTTCCCTTGCGTGGCCGAGTCCTCTTACGGGGGACCAGTCAACGTTTTTCCCTCCGTAGATCCCCTAATAAGGAGACAATGCGTTCTTTTCTTCGTAGCGGTCGCTTCCCGAGCCGCGTAATGAGCCGGCGAATGAATGGCGCGTGAATTCTCCGACAGAGTAGCTACATGAACGAATCGAGACGAGAAAGAAAAGACGACTCTGAGCGGAGCTCGCCAATGCGCGCCATTCTTTCGTTCGATGAGTTCGGTGCGAAGGATGAGTTTTTGTCACAGTGTACAGGAGATGCAGTCGGGGAACATTGTCGTGTTTGCCGTTGTTATCTGGCGAAAATGGAGGGTGTTTTAAGAATTGGATATTTTTCGCCGTCTTGGAATAAGGGTTTCTCTCTGCATTGTTCCATGGTGTCTCCTTTTCAGAATCATATGTGCTACAGTTAGTCGACAGACGATGCATTCTGGTTTTTAGAATTTCACGAGATTTAAAAAGAATTGCCTGGTCCGAGCTTTTGCCAAATAATCTTTACTTTATAAGAACTTTTTTAAAAAAGGCGTTTTCAAAAAGTTGCCTAATAATCGTCAAGGATTCTATGCTACAAGTGTCGCGTGTACTATTCAACAAAATATTAGCTGCATAGAAACACGAATTATCTATAGAAATTCGTTGTCATATACGTTGCGAGATATTTCTTGAAAGTAACTCGAATATGTTTTTCAGGACCGTATTTATTTTAAAAACTTCGGGAACCTTGTTTTTGGAACAACCTGTAAAACCACCACAGGCATCAAATATTTTATTTTCTATGTTTTGTTTCACCCTTGAACGCTATATCGCTCTTTGCACTACATTCGACGTTTCCTCTCAACTGCCATTCTCAATTTGTTACCAACCCACTTCCTTTCTCCTCTCTATCACGCTTCATTTCGTTTTACGCTTTCTAAGCTGACATCTGAAGTATCCTCCACACGCGAGCCCTGCCAACTATACAGAACTATTATTTCCTACATCACACGTCCAAGCTTCGAAAACCGCTCTCTTTTGTATTTTTCAAAATCTTTAAACCGTTCTCTTTCTACGAAAAATAGCTCGAATAAAACGTTTAAATAACTCGTATATGAAAGGCAGCAGCAATTACACAGTTTCTGTTATCTCTGATAAATTGGTTAACTACAGACAGTGATCACATAATTTGAACAGTGTATTTTGCGCAGCTTTCTGCTACGGCCTTAATCTTGTATTTCCTTCTCCTATTCTACTTGTCTACTCAAGAAACAACCTAATCCCCTAACTAGGCTAAACTTCCGTAATTCCTGTTCCTCCTAAGAACCAACCGACTTGGACAAACTCGCTACCTACTACAGTTTACGAAATCCAGATTTCTTTTGAAATTGAGAAACTGAGATGGTAAACAGATATAAATGATAAGAAAAAAAAAAAAAAAAAAGAAAAAGAAACGACCTTTTTTAGTGGAAAAAGGCGTAAATTCGTGACAACTGTTGCAAGTATTAGAATAATTTATTGTAGTTTTTAAGGACATCGTAATTAAACCGTGAGAGTATCATAAAACGATGGATAATAATAACAGTCGAGAAAAATAATTTTCAAAGAACGAAGTGAAGTTTTTTTTAAAACAGAGACCATGGTATAGAAGGTTTGAACTATAAGAACAATAAAATATTCGCAAGCTTCTCTCGCAAATCCTGAAGATTTCCATTTTGTGGCATTTCAAATCAAACTGTTGCATTTTTCCTTAGTAACCTGTAACTGGCCTTCTTGTGTTTCTTACATACACAATCCACAATCCTACACGAACATTGCCCGCGCAAGATATTAATATCTTCGTTAAATATTTCCTTCATCCGTATTTATCGTCCACTTGCCTAATTACAATTCCTATATGCTGCTATATTGTTGCAAGTTTATAAATTTACAAAGCGTAGCTTGTTAGCCGCTTGCCAGAGCGAACCTTAATACGTTACAGAGTATAATGTACAACATAAAATTGTAAGTAGCGGTAGCTTCATCCTATTAATCAAAAATTAATTAACTCGCTGCCACGTAATAGGAAGAAACAATATGATGCAGTTTATGAGCGAATCGTGACACATCGTGAGCACCCGTCAACACTCTCACGATAGTTATTGTTAATCAACATAATACCAATTTAAAGCGTACCTCACATATCCTGACTGCAGATCGTTCGATTAAACAACCAATCCTGACAGCCACGATCTCTACCAAAAACACCCTAAAACCAAATCCTCGGGGTACCCCACAAAACACCACCTTATTAACTCTCTCATACCAACTCCCACCTTCGTGCTTGTTACCTCCCTCCGTGGTATTGCCACGACCCGACTAATACTGTGCTTAAAACACCTCGACCCAACTATACCCTCGTCAAATCCTCCACAAACAGCTACCAACCTCGCGCCATTCACTTGTTCCATCCTATCGACGGTTACCATTTATCTCTTTTACCTTTCCCTTGCTTAAATTACACTTATTCGTGTCTACATTCATGCATAATTTACTTGACGTTACCATCGACTAAAGGAGAGACAGATAGTCACACATACCCCCGTTTACAAGTACAACGGTTACAAAAAAGTACAACTTCGTAAAATTTTCACAAGACTATAAGCATTTGGTATTACGAAAATAAAATGTAGAATCTCAGACGCTTTTTATTATCTATGCATGAGGAAGAAGACAGGTGAGATCTGCTCCTCCTCTTTCTATAGCAAATAGAAATAAATGTACGGGTAACATTTTTGCAAATTTCATTGAATTTCCTAAGCAATTCATTGAAACGAATGTCTCTCCTCGATGAAATTTGGATCGAAAGATTGTGAGCAAAAGATGGTGATTAGATATACGTACTCGAATCGAAGATACATCCAGCAATTTCTAATGTAATACAAAATCATGAATCTCTCTCTTTCTCTTTGTTTTTCGCTTAATTCTATTAAATACACCCTTTATACAGAAACAAATTTTGTAACATCCTACGTACCAACATACACAGAATTTATCGAGGAACGCGTAAACGTTCTAAAGGAATCGTCATCGGATAAGTTTGCAAGGTTTCAGTGATAACAATGACTAGAACAACGCGAATGGAAAATGGAAAGTGCGTGATAAATAGCCGAACATTCGCAAGCGGATCTATTCACTTGATAAACGTGAATTTACCAACATGATGCTGGTCTGTGTTTTCTCAGAATCCGAAATTCAAACACAACGATGGTAGAGAGTGGAGTGATAAAGGATCGACGAAAACACGATAAGGCTAATTAACGCCGTCGTTATCCAGGAAGGAAAATTATAGCTACAATAGATATCGGCCAATATTGCACGGTTCTTACGGGGTGATATCGCCCTCGTTCATATCCATTGCCAAGCTTTAACGAACGTCCCGATGGACGTTCTCTCGTTTCCATGTTTGGCCTTGCTAGACGTTCTCTCATCCCTGAAACGATGCATGATGTTTGGTTATTCCGTGTTTAATTGAAGAGGCTTGTTGCAAGGATTGTTTGCCTTCGAAACCGAATGGTTCTAGCGAATCAAAGGAAGACGATGCGCACCATGCTGGTTTGTGTTGTGCATGTCGAAGGAACTCGATGTGTTCACCAGCTACTGCTACGTATATGGAATACTGTTCGTTGATTAACGGAGCATGTCGATGCGGTGGATGATTCGGTTTCGGGTGATTGATGAAGCTTATGATATGGAATAAATCTGTTGGCAGAAGTATCTGCCGAAATATCAAGCGAAATCAATTGGAATGTTAATCAGGCTGACGATCATTTAAATTAATAGATGTCGCTGGAAATTTAACCGAAATGTGGCTTGGTATACCGAGTGAAATGATAATCGAGAAATATGATCTATATATTAACCAAGATATTAACCGAGATATCAATCCAAATATTAATCGAAGTTAAATCGTTAAGATATTAATTAAGATGAAGAGGAAGTATTACAATTTTTTAACAATTATAAGATTCTTTTTCTTTCGTTATCGGGGTGCTCTTGAAAGTCTGGGCAACAATTTTGGATGTAAGATCTTTTTATCGAGTCATAGATCGAAATTTATATAAATTGCCAATATTGATGACAAGAGAAAATGTACTAATACTAAACTAAATTGCATCTCAATAAAAATTCATTTTATACACATGCATTTTTATCCACACGTTTTTCCTGTTTCGAAGCGAAGTATAGAATGTACGTAGAAATTTTTTTTACCCATTTCAAAACCATTCTATAGAATAAAAATACAAAGAAACACAGCCATGTTGGCCGATAGTATTCCAATTAGCGTGGGTAATCTGGTTTAGACAAAACGATGATTTTAAGCGACTTCCGGTGCGCGTGAATTGATCGTCAGCTATCCTAGCTTTTTTTATCGTGACACAAGCATAAGTCGTCATTGACACTGGGCTTAACGAGCCGTGCAATTAAAAAGTCATCTATCTAGAAACCTCCGACGTTGATTTAGTATCATTTCTGCGCGTTTCCCAAGCCACGTTACCGTTATTTTACTCTTTTTTCCTCATTTTTTTCACTTTTTTCTTCCTTTTTGTTTTGGTTCTCTCGCTGCTGCACAAAAACGCCCACATGGTTTGCTACGATCCGTTGATAATAAAACGTCCACAAATGGAAAAAAGAGAGAGAGAGAAAGGGAGAACAGCAATGATCTCGTGTTAACGTAATCCCAGGATAGCACTGGAGAACGTGGTAATTGACGCGGAAAACGAGTATTTTGAGACGATTAAAAAAAAGACTCCCCCCAAAAAAAAAAAAAAAAAAAAAAGAAAAAATAGAAAGAACGCGCGCGAATTTACTGGACGTTAATGGATAACGTTTCGAGCTATGAAATTGCAAACAATTTAGGTTTCCGTCCATTACGTCGATCACTTTGCGTGCAGAAAAACGACAATTCCTCGCACTGATGCATCATGCGTAATATCGGTTGAAAAATATCTGTTTTTCCTTTTGCATCGCCTCTTTATCTGTTTGCAAAAACAACTCTACTTCAGACCGGACGCGAACAGATGTTGTTAACTTTGTCGGAATGTTATCACAGTAATGGTAATGACACGTGACATTTGTTTATAGTTAACTGAAAAACATAGAATATCCGGTAAAGAGCGCTGCTCTTTGACGGTCAGAAATAAACATGAATCGTTCAATGATGATTTTCGATTTTGATCAAACGTTCGTTTGTAAGAATTTTATCTGTGCTACTGTAAATACGTTGAACTACGTATCGAAGAGAAAAAATATTAAACAAGCCTAGTTCAAATTTTCCAATTTCTTCAACATTTTTTGAAGTTTGCAGTTCAAACTTTAAATTTTTGACAGTACTATTGGATCGTCCCTGTTTTCTGATCGAAAATTCTTTTTTTTTCTCCAACTTCTCCGCTTAGCTACTACTCGCACGGTCTATTTCTATAAATTTGAATTCAACTGTCAACTTACAGAAACTACTAATTACAGAACTCAAAAAGCATGCAAGAGGATTCGTGGAAATTCGTAGAATTACTATATAAATCGCAAAATTATGTTTCCAAGGAATTACGCTGGAATCGTAAATTGGAGAAAACGGGTTACCATGAATAAATTCGAAACAACTTTAGAACACGTAATAGCGTGAGAAAACAGCGAACGATAAGATTTCGTTGGCAAAGAAACGTTTCCTATCCGATCCGGCGTGTCCCATTATCGAAAAAAAAAATTCGAAATTTACTCGAAATCGATTTGTCGTGGCTTATCACGATCGTTCGCAACTGCGTAGATCGTCGCTCGAATCTCTTTTTCGTTTCTGGATTGCACGATTATCGGCGAATATAATTTACGTTGGATTACTTTCGTCTAGCGAGGAAATAAAACGAAAAATCACGACGTATAGATGGCTGTCGTGAATCGATTCAATCGGAACGCAAAGGTTTGTTAATGTGTAAGCAAAAGGATAGAGGAAAGTCGGACAAAAGTGGCCAATAAAAGTCGTTCGCGAGCAGAGAATTGCTCTTGATGCTGGAAATAAAGCAACGATTGATAACGTCGATTATCCGCGGTTCGGTTTGTGCCTCATTTTATAGGACGTTGTTAAATTTTTGCTGATGTTTCGGGTTATTTCTTCGCTTACCTATGATTCCTCGTTTGTAATGGTTCGTTTCATTGTTTCAAGTTCGATCTCTTTGGCCAATTTTTACTTCGATATTGATTCGTTGATGCTAATAATGTAACTTCTATGTAAATATATTTCCGGATTTCTTTGAAACTATACCAACATAATCATGATACTCGTTATTGTATTAATTTAAATGTTTTGTGGAACATCTACGTATAATATATTCAGAAAAAATTTTATAGTAAACGTTCAGATATTTTTATGAATCCATTGTATTAAAAGCAATTAAAGGATCATTTATGTAAATATTTCAAGTATAACAACACTTGATTAATTACTTCTCTTTTCTATTTACATAATCGGCTGTATTTAACGAACTTTATTAATTGTAAATATCATTCTAAACATATATATCTAATACCAGAAATAGCAACACGATCTCATAAACACATATTATTATCTCGATATAGTTATTAAAGACTCAACTTCGTTAAATGTAGCATAGAACAGTGAAAAACCACTAAATAAATTATGTTCTGTGCACGTGCAACCTGTCGTATACTTTAAAAATGGTTGCCATGTATAGGGAGAAAGACTGATTACTAGCTACACACGTTATTAAATGCGTTGGAATCTGTGCATGTAAAAAAAAAAAAAAAAAAAAAAAGAAAAAAACACAACACTCGCAAGCTTTACGGGCCAAAAAAGGGAATTTTCTTTGACGCAAAACGGCCATGCAATTTCCTTGAAAATTTCTCGATAGAATTGGCCATTCACGCGCAGAGAGCAGAGCGTGTTCAACGTACGAGGCTTTGCCGTCCGACGCAAAAATGCCGTTCAAGGACGACGTAAAACAAGAATTATGGAATCATTTATTTCCAGACATCCTGTTCGAGGCCGCTGCTACATTTCCTACGGCGAGAAGATACCATTCCACAGGGGGGATATTAAAACGAGCGATCAATTCTGTATGAGACGTGCCAAGGCGGTGCAATGGATGCCGCGGAAAAACTTGCAATACCGTCGCCATCTGAATTTCCGATTCCAGTCTATACGAATCTAGTCGTTTCTCTTGCAGATTTTTTATTTTCACGGCTATGAACTCGACTGAGGAATAATTTTACTTTTTCGAAAATTTTGCAGATGTCGCGAGACGACTGAGGTATAAAAGAAACAAACCAGATGATGATGTATCTAGCCTGAAACTACGAGTGAAACTCGTAAACTGCCAACGTTTCTAGGAAATACGCAATGACGTAAAACATAAAAGTATTAATTTCTACTTTTATTCGCTAGCCTAGATGGAATGAAACTAAAGAGAACTGTAAGAAAAACTGAGATTCTACATCGAGCAGTGAGCTAACATCGCTTGCAAGTAGAGTACAAGACAGAAGATACATATATTTTCTGTTAAACGTTTGACGCTGCGCATTTTAGTTATTAACACGAGTATGAGAAGCTTTCCTTGCAAAATATTTTTATAATTGCACAATCATTATTTTACGGAAAGTATCTTAATTGTAGCGAATATACGGGAGGAAATAAATATCCTTCTTTATATGAACTTTGCTAGCGTTTCAACACGAAAGGATTCTGACTCAGAAACTTGTTCTCAATTACCGCTCTCATTACACAATCTTTATTACACCAGAAGAGAGAAAAACGCTAAAGTGCGAACAACGCACGGAGGAATATATATTACGGTTCTCTCGTGTGACTTTCGTGAATGAAATATACACGTTACTATACCGCCACCTGACTTTCTGAGTCATCCACAGGTTCCTGCTTGTTCTTTATTTGTACTGTACAATCTTTTACGACGTCAGGCGAGAGAAGAGAAATTAACACTGGGCGATAGAATTTTTAGAATACAGTAGCGTATAAAGTTTCAGAATAAATTATGAATTAATACAAAGTTAAATTATTAAGGAAATCATTTTATCCTTTCTGAATATTATGTATAATCAATATAATCTTCTCTTAAATCTATCCACTAAATGGAATAGTCATAGTTCTGAGTTATCGAAATATCAAGTTATCCATTTTGTAGTAACACAACAAAATTCATGAATAATACAGAATTCGATAAAATAATATAAAACAAGAAATGTTGTGTATCTATCATTTCCGTATAAAACGAAAGAAACTTTTGAGACAACCTAATATTATTCAGTTTAGACATTTCCAGCATAAAATCATAATGATGTCTGTTTAAGTAAGATTTCAATCTGGGAAACAAAATATATTCCGGTGAAAAAGAGTTAGAATTAAAACTTTGATTAAATTTATTGACTCCTTGCACTTTGACAATTTTTGATACGATAGATATAATATACATATACATACATAATTGCAGTATACATTTCCAGCGATTTTCTGAAATTTAGTAGTACCATATCATTTTGCAATTAATGAAATGACCGAAGTAAGACATTGTTTAAAAACTTTGGGTTTTATTGATTTCTAGGTCACATGTCTTACCATAGCTTATCATAGCTAACGTGCTTTTATTTTCACGCCATTGCTGTTTCGTGAAAATCAAACATAAATCGTGTAGAAAAAAAATTGCAAAATTTGCAAAAGAAGTTGATTAATATAACTTTTGATAAACTTAAACAAGTTTTCCTCGACTAAAAGTCAGTCGAAAAATATGGTAGACGCATCATATATCTTATGTAACATGAAAACAGTGTATTATTTAAAATAAGAAGGGCAGAAGGATGGCAAACAGGATTAAATGAAAGCATCTTCGTCAGCGTGAGCTTATTTGTACCTCGACGAAAATTCCATTCTCAGCTGGGAGAAATAAGAAATCCCTTTATTCCCCTTTGTTGCGGCAGTCGTCGTCATGGGAAAAAAGCAAAAAATATTAAAACACCACGCAGAAATTTTACGCAAAGCCCCGCGACCGCTGGCAAGTGCGTTTCTCGCCTCTTCACGGTTTCATTTTCCGCCTGACGAATATCCGTTCGACCCTACTTCTGCCTCTCGACAACCGCTAAGGAGAAATGATAGGTGAAGTAAAAAGTTCTGAGCGTTTTTCGCTAGATGTCTTTAGTGAGCCATATCTCACGATGTGCACATCGCATCGAGTCATAGTATATACCGATTTCAAGGTGATATTACGCATCAAAAAGGTTCTTTGTCAGTTTTGTGTTCGGTGAAGCCAGTTGTGTGTTACAGCGTTCGAAAATGGAGATAAAAAAAGAGAAAATTCGATACATTCTTCAGTACCACTACGACCAAGGTGAAAAGGCGGAGCAGGCGGCCAAAAAAATTTGTGCTGTTTATGGACCCAGTACAGTATCGAATGCAACAGCAAAGCGGTGGTTCCAACGATTCCGTTCTGGTAATATGGACGTCGAAGATGAGGCACGCTCTGGTAGGCCAATCGTCGAAAATGTGGATAAAATCATGGAAATCGTCGAGTCGGACCGGCATGTGAGCACTTATTCCATTGCCCAGGAACTGAAGATTAGCCAGAAAACCGTTTGGAACCATTTGCATAAGGCTGGTCTCAAGAAGAAGCTCGACGTATGGGTGCCACATGAATTGACGCAAAAGAACCTTTTGGACCGAATTGATGCCTGCGATTCTTTGTTGAGACGTAACGAAATCGACCCATTTTTGAAGCGGATGGTGACTGGCGATGAAAAATGGGTCACATACGAGAACAACAGCCGAAAAAGATCGTGGTCCAATCGCGGTGGGCCGGCCCAAACGATCGCCAAGCGTGGATTAACGGCCAAGAAGGTTTTATTGTGTGTTTGGTGGGATTGGAAGGGAATCATCCATTATGAGCTGCTCCCATCGGGGCAAACACTTAATTCGGACCTCTATTGTCAACAACTGACCAGACTGAAGCAGGCGATCGACCAGAAGCGGCCAGAATTGGCCAATAGGAAAGGTGTTGTGTTCCATCAAGACAACGCCAGGCCGCACACATCTTTAACGACGCGTCAGAAGCTCCGAGAGCTTGGCTGGGAGGTTCTATCGCATCCGCCGTACAGTCCAGACCTGGCACCAAGCGATTATCACCTTTTTAAGTTTTTGCAAAATTTTCTTGATGGTACAAAACTGGCCTCAAGAGAGGCTTGTGAAAATGAGCTGGTCAAGTTTTTTACCAATAGGGACGAGGACTTCTTCAACCGCGGAATTATGAAATTGCCTTCAAAATGGACAAAAGTAATCGAACAAAACGGCGCATATTTAATCTAAATCGAATAATCTTGACTATGTTAATTTCATCGTCGAAATAAAGCGAAAAAGCGCTCAGAACTTTTTACTTCACCTAATATTTCAAATATTAAAATAGACGATGGATTTTATGGGCCGCCGTGAACACGACACGAGAAACCCTCTTCGTGTCTGAAAATGTCGCAAGAATTTTAAAATTTCTTCGCATGCTATTCTCTCTCTCTCTCTCTCTCTTTCTTTTCTTTCGCTTAATAAGACGAATTGAAAAAACGTTAAAACACGGTAGTTCACGTAAACCGGCCTCTTTGTTCGAATTTTGAAAACGTGCCGCAAAACCACCGCGTTTCCTCCTGTAAGCTTCTCTCCTCTCCATAGCAGTTTCGAGTAGATCAAAAATATCAGGAAACAAGGAATTAAATTCTCTATTTTAAGCGGTGGTTTTTAACGTAGAAAGCAAAGAAAGAAAGAAAACGAAGAAAGCAAATACGAAATTTTGTTCGATGCTATTTTACGTGGAATTTATTTTGCGAGACGACTTTCTGTAACTTCATATCGTAGAATTCTTTTTTATTTTTATTTTTGTTTAGCATTAGCGGAAATTTCGTTACATTTACGATCGCAAAGGAAACACATTTTCCATATAACGTAACGCTCTTCGCCTAATTATCCTTCATTAGTAAATGCACGGCATTATCTGCTAGATATCCGAAGCAGTTAATCGGCAATAATTTCGTAAAATAATTGATTTCGTTAACGATCACTTCGGTAAAACACTCGACGAAATGGAGATGCAGTTTCTACGCGTTTCGAGCGGATAAATCAAATAAATAAATCAAACACCGGAGGAAAACAAAATAGCGAAGAAACAAATACGTTCCGTATAGCTGTGCTTTTATCGATCGGCCAATTTATATGCACGATTTATATATACACTACGAGGCAGCTTTAGAGCACTTTGTATCGTGCGAAACGATTCGATCATTCCAAAACTCTACTTCATATATCATTATTTTCCCTGACTATTTGCTCGGCGTACGCGTTTTATAAATTGCGACAAAATTATCTCAAAAACTTAGTTGGCAAAATAATGATTTTTTTCTTTCAAGCGTCGAACAACTACATAGATATACGCAAAAAAATGTTCAAGAAGACCTCGTTTCGTCGTTCGAAATCTCCGAAGAAATGACTAATTTACGTTCTATCGTTTCTATCTGTAGAAACAAGAATACATTGAGAAAATAATTGATAACCTGTACGTAAATATTCACTTCCCTGTACGAAACGACAAATTCTCACACTTAACCCCATAATTGCTACCAGAAAGCAACTACGTATGATACACATCCATCGGTACTTCTGTCCGCTCTTTCACACCACTGGGGAGAAAAAAGAATTGCCGTTTTCACGCAGGAGGAACAAGACAGCGGCAAGCTCGAGGCATCCCCTCGAATGGCGCTTATCATCCGGAAATCCGGATCCAATTTTTCCATGCCGCCGGGCGCCGTTTAAGGCCGACAGCCATGCACTCGTACCCTTCTAACGCTTCATCCCCGGATACAGGATGTTCTGTTTGTCGTCCGATTGTCGGTTCGCGAATCGGCTTCACTAAAATTGTTAGGGACACCGAGTTTCGACAGTTGTTATTTTCCAACGACGAACTTTCTCTTCTATTTGCATTTAGTACGTATCTCTTGGATTATCGTGTTACATATTCTAATTATTTACGTATATAGGATGTTAGAAAGCGCGTAAAAAATGTATGGGATCAATGTAAACATGACAACGATGGAAAACGTTCATGTATAAAAGTGTCGTTTCGGGCTTATTTTTCATTCATTCGCGTTTTATGTTTCTCACAATCTTCAACCATATCTTGTATAATTTTTATCACAATCTACAAATAGCTTTGTCTAGTTTCATAGCATCGGATACGTCACAGGACACGTATTCTTGGCGTTTCTTATTCGTACGGTGCCAAGTCGGTGACATCTTGGGTAATCCTTTGGGTATAATACAAGGACGTAGTTACTTTGGATGGGTGTTCTGACGAATGAAACACCTGAAGAGAGAAATGGCTACGCTCGTAGGAATTTATATACGCATTTGATTGTTTTGACGTATTTTTCAGAATGTTAGTTGTTGATTGATTGTCCTAGCGAATGCAAAATTTAAAGAACCTTGTAGCTACTCTCCTAAGAAGCTATATATATATATACAGTTACATTTGGTTATTCAGAACGGAACGTTAGTTACTAGTTGTTCTCGTCCAATGAAACATTTGAAGTTCGAGAACCTATCTATATTTAATTATTCTGACGTAGTTAATTATTGGAACATGTAATGCACAATGTAGCTTTGCTATCGTAAGAATCCACATATTTAATTGTTCCGACATATTCCCAACGTTACTCCAAAAAAAACATAACCACTGCAACGACGATTTTATTCAGCACAAATGCAAATTTTTATCAATTTGTCCAATCTTCCAAGATTAATCACGAATTGCGCCAAAACTTTTAGCGCAGCTATAATAAGTTACGCAGATACTCGTCCAGGCTAACGACGAAAGGGTGAACAGCAGAACGAAGGAGGAAGACGTGAAGAGACGTTGAGAAAGAAGAGGGAAGTTTAAATCCATGTAAGAAGGAAGAAAGAGCTTGGTCGTTTCTCGCCGCTTATCCCGGAGATAAATGATTTCATGCTCAGCTTACGACATGTCATCGTCGAGGTCCTCGTTTCTCTTCCCCCTCTTTCTTCTTCGCCTCTTGTACTCTCGTCATCCCTTGTTCTCGTCCCCTTTTCGACGCTCGTCGAACCGAGGAACGTCGATGATTCTTGTTTACGGTGACAGGTATAAATTTACGTGGAGGTACACCGTAGGAGGTCCTCCTGCGAGTCTTTACACGTTTCCGATGTTTGATTGATACTTTGGTTTCTAGAGCAGTAATGCTTTCGTCGCTCATGTGTGAAAGGTTTCGACAGTGATTGTAGTTTAGCCAGGTAATGTGATTAATGTTGATCGACGTCCGGATGCCTGTGATTTAGGGTTGCTGTTTACGTTCGTCTCGTGTTCCCGTCAACTAATTTCTTTCGTATTGATTAAAGAGAATTTTGAATGAAATGGAAATTCTATATGCGAAAGAAAAACACGTGAAATGCGAAAATTATGATGGTAACTGCAGAAAGAGCACTCATAGATATAAAAGTTCTATATTCAGCTCATTACAGCTGTATTAATTAAAGGGAATGTTTAATGAAATAAAAGTTCTATGTTAGAAAGAAAACCACTCCGAATATGAAGATTATGATGGATATAACGTTTGTTTCATTTTTATTCTGTTCATTTCTGTTGTTTTAATTAAAAGAGTTTAATGAAAGAATGTTTAACGAAATGAAAGTTTTATCTTCGAAAGAAATGTGCTTGTAAGTGCAAAGATTATGATGGTAATTGAAAAAACAATGCTCATACACGTAAAATTCGTTTGATCCTTAATTTTTATCTCGTGATTAACTACTAAATTATAAACGACGTTTCCAAAACGATTCACTATATTTTAGGGAAGGATATATATTTCAATGGAAATAAATGCCGCTTAGATAATTGTATCTTTAGATATTTTAAGACAACCTCTGCATTTTTAACGATCTCGAACGATGTTAAATAAGCTCGCAAGATCGATACGTGCAAGGTGAATGAACTCGTCTCGGAGAGAACAGAGTGTCTAGCTAACGAAGAATATGTAATTAAGTAAGTCCATTAAGAAAAACAAAAGTCATGGTAAAATTTCTATTTATACAAGATCCGTGTCAATCACAGATAAGTTCCATTCCAAGTATTTATACAAGACTTATTAATCAAAAAAAAAAAAAAAAAAAAAGAAAAAGCGGAATCTAATTTCCTATCTTAACAAATTACGATATACTTTAAGCATCTTGGAGAATGTACAACATAACCAAATACTCCGATACAATATCGGATCTATCATATTTTCCCGCGACTCTGTCGTTTCTGCTTCGATTACGGTTATCATCAGCGAAATCCAAGAACTCGTTATAGCGATCCGAAGCTTGGAAAAGCTACTAAAATCGAGATTTATAGAAACTTGTCACTCACGATCCGCCTCGAAATAACAATACAGATAGACAGAAGAGACAAAACTGATAATTTCATCGGGTAGTCTAATTCGTTGGGACAGTAGCGAGAAATAGGTAGAATTGGAAGGGGTTGAAAGATCGCCTTCTCTTTCGTCGTGGTATCGTCTAACGAAATGGAACTCCTTGGTCCTGGTATCGTTCGGAAGAAAAACAACGTCGCAAAAGCAATTACAAGTTTGAGGAATTTAATTTAGTCGACAGTGTTGTCCGTGGTCTCTCTCTCTCTCTCTCTCTCTCTCTCTCTCTCTCTCGCTTGTATTTTACAAAGCTTCCTCAAAGTGTACGACACTTGCAATGACGACGTCGTTTCGAAACGAACACGCCGATAGTCGAGGAATCCTTGCCGCTCTTTTCTCACCACCGAGTTTGTTGCTCTTTATCACGAGTTCACCAGCAGCAGTTCGACTCCTCTATATATTATTTTTCTATCGACTTTCGAGACCGAAATACGGAGGCTTGGAGAGAAAAGTGCGCGCAAAAATTGTCAGCAGAGTTCGTACGGGGATGAAACGAGCTGAAAATTCGAGCAACGCCTCGTATTTCACTCGAGCAAGTATAAATAACGTTTGAACATTTTAAAGTTTTGTAGAAAGCATTGTTCGTAGGTCTATGAAAAAGATTGTGGCGTTTTACAAACGAGGAGAATATTGCTTTCCTTGAGATAAAAATGTAATGATCTTTCGAAGGTTTATTTGCTAAATTGCTTGAGCTGCCGATGTCAAAGGAGAAATTTGCATGGAAGTGAGTGGAGGCTTCTTTGAAAGTACACAGCAAGTCTTCTAATTGATTAGAAATTAATTTGCTTTATGGATACTCTTGCTACGTATATCAACTCTTGAATATTTGAAAATTAATCATACTAGTATGGTTTTATACAAAACTTCTTGAATATATTACTTTTCTTTATAGGAGATATGTCTTTACCATAAAAGTTCGTTCTTTGAACGAAGTCACGTTAGTATATCACTGTCCGATCACCAAACGATAAAACGATTAGAAAATCGACTATTTATCATGTTTTTCCTATGTGGTTTTCACATTAAACCTAAGTAAAATATCGCAATATATTGTACTTTAAATAAAAGAAGGGATCGATGTTATTCAATTTTTGCAAATACCGACTCCTACACTTTATTGACAATCTGGTAATTGGCACATCACTTCCAAAAGTCGGAGCTCGTATTGCATCGAGGAATCTATGAGAAAGAAACAGCAGAGTCGACTAACTAACACAGACAGAAGCCGGACGAAACTGGGTGCTCGATTAGTTCGAAAATCCGAGGTTTTACCAGCTACAAGTTCGCCAACGAATAGAAAAGAGGCAGAGAGAGAAAGGAGAATACACGAAACGTAGCCTTAAATCTTCCTTGACGTCACGACGAGCGAATTCGTTGGTATAGCCGTGGCCCGGGATTTTATCGGATGGAACGATAACTAAATCAGCGGGGAAAAAACGTATTAAGGAGAACAGTAACGCGTGCAGTGAAATCGTGCAATTACCAGGATCGATCTCGCGACCGCGTTGCACACTCCGTAAATCCGTAGAAATAAAGTTGCAGCTCTGCGCGCGACGTTGGAAATGAAATCGAGCTTAACCGGCCAGGATTTTTATTTCGTTCGAAGGTGTCGCGAAACTTTGGCGTGCAGTTTCGCCTCAAATAAATAGTCGAATCAGGGATGTTAATGGAAATTACGAAACAATTGTAAACGAGAACGAGATAAAGGAATTTAAGAGCTTTGCGAATAGGTGCGCAATGATTTCGAATTATGTTATCTCACGAGAAGTTATTTTCATTTAGTCTGATTACATTTGCAGCAATCAAAGATTTGGGATTAAAAATCAGATAGATTTTTACTAGGCATCGAGGATTTTTATGAATTCAAAGCTCCATAAGTGAGAAGATTTAGGTAAAGTTATTTACTGTAAGTAGGAAGTATCGAATAATACGGATCAGAAAGGAATTGAACGAACCTCTGAGGATTTGACGGATTTAAAGCGTCGTGATGTAAGTACATTAAGTGTCTCAAAATCACGTTACTCCATGAGAATTTAACTTGAAAACGAACTAAAATTAAGAATGAATTAAAACTCTGACAATTGTACAAATTTCGAGATACAAGAAGCTTTAAAAGTCAAATAATTGGACTTTTAAACACTCTAATCTAGAATATGATGATGAAGAAAAGGGGAAATTTAAGAAAAGTGAACCAGGAAATAGGATTTAGTATTGAGCGGTAATTTCTATAAAGCTTACATTTTCATTTTACCGAAGAGATAATCGAAACTGCCATATCACGGAGAACGTATAGTATAATATTATAAATGTTTCGTATTTCCTATCTACGCAGGGATAGTCGTCTAAAATTTGATCTGTTCGTTAATGGTTCTGGGTTAAGTCTGGTCGGGATTTACTGCGCAATTAACTAAAATTTACTGCATAATTATTAATACATATTACACGGTGCAGGACGACGGTTAAAGGAGAACAAATGTCTTTGCACGTTTCGACGATATGGAAATTTCGAGAACGAGCTGCAAGTTTAATGGAACAAACACGATAACGTTGACGTTATTTCTCCTCTATAGATTACATTTCTTGCGAACTATCGCGTGATAAAATTTATATAACGAATAACTTTAAACAAAATATGCTACATCTTGATACATTAATCTTCAAGAAGTAATTATATTTTTCTGCTATAAATAAACCAGTTTTCATCGCATAATGAAACACGATGAAAGATTATTCGATTACACGACGATAGATTATTTATTTATGTCCTTGTATTTATGTACATTCCAGACATAGCTTTCATCCTAACATCTAAATAGGTGTTTCTTCTTATTGTATTATATTTGCATTAATAAACACCGTTTTTACTGTATCATCGGTTACACGCTATATAAATCTTAAATCTGAATTATTCGAATCATTATAAATTAATATAAACTCTAAAAAGATCTAAAGACTGAACTATAAATTGTAAGAGACACAAACATGTACAGCTAAGATCTAGCATAAGGTCTCAAAAGTTTCATAAAGAAGGAAATTTCGTCATTTCTAAAAAATATTCACATAATTAAGAATTCCATACTCTCTAAGAGAACCAAGTTCCTGAAAAATGTATACCTTCCTTAACCCTATCACTCATTTAACAACCGAATAATGTATCGGAGAATCTTATCACCGCATCCATCATCATCGTACCAACCCGGATCTCGTTCACGCCTACGATCAAATTAGCCATTTTCATAGCCGACCATTCGCCAATTAATCACTCGATCGTTCCGTGTGCCATTCCAAACCGACTGACGTCAAACGATCGCGACTTGTCGCGTTCACCTGGTAGGACAAGGAACGGCGGACGCATTGTTTTGGTTCACCGCCGCCACGGAGTATCCGGCACACGACCCGATTCTCCGGCTCTCCACGATCTGTCGGCCTTTTACGTCATCGTGCACACACGGCCGGTCCCGTGTTACAGAGCTAGTGCCCACTGTTTTAAAGGTCAGAGCCTAAGAACACGCCGATGCACGATTTCCAAACGATGAATCAGCCCCGCTTCCGTTCACCGACGATTCAACCATCCGCGTTCCCTCCAGCCCGCACCATTGTTCTCATTCGACACGGAAATACGCGTGGATTTGCTGTCGAGCGAGCCCGCGAGCGTACACCACGAGAACGGCAATTAATATCGGCAAAACCGAAGACGTCAACGGCAAAGCCCGTGCCTGATCATTTTTCTAACTGGCCCGTTTTTCAAGGAATTTTTGACGGTTCTTGCATGGACGTCCCAGGTTTTTGTTTCGTCGAATTGGTTTTGCTTAACGGTGCTTCCTTGGACAACGCGGAACACCGACTGTTCGCGAAGATGAAAACACCCCCTCCCTATCATAAATGACTAAATTACCTACATATACATGATACATACACGTTTGTATTCTTCAAGTGCACGTGCATATGTCTATACGTATACATACGTACGTACTATTATATAGGTATCACGAAATTACATTATACAGTGAAATTACAGCTATGTACCTCCATGACACCCACTGGTCGTATGATTTCCCCCAAATTAGGCTGTTTGTTATGTATTTGAATTTACGAGGAATTAGTTGGCACGGACGAATTCGCATTCGCTCGTCCTCGTCTCTCTTATTCGCCACGATGAAGGGAATTGTAAAGGTATGTTGAATAAATTGATTCGGAATGAAAATCGAAATTTTTTAAGAAAAGAATCCGCGTATAATCCGAAACTGCGTTATTTGAGAGCACGTATACCGCTTTCAGGTATGGTTACAATGGATGTGTATTCGGATGGACTGGTGTTCTGACGAATGCAACTGAAGACTGGAATGCATGCCCTCGTAAAATGTATATACCTGTTTGATTACATTGACGTATTGAGTTCGTCAGAAGGTATCCATTGCAACCATAACCTAACGCGTTGCCTGTCGTGAAAAATATCAGACATATTGTGAAAAAAATGACACGTAAACAAATTGTGAAAAAATAGGTTCTTCGAGAAAAGTACATTCAGTGGTATTTAAACAACCTTATCGTTATATTGTTCAAGGATAAAATAATTCAGAAGGAACCACACATTTGTAATTATTGTGGCGGTCGACGCGTCAAGCTTCATGCTACGATATTTGACCAGAGGCTAACATGGCTTGACATGAGTCACTAGGTAGGTCCATGTATCGTTGAAATTCATTTATTCTCAAACCACGAAACGGAAAGAATAGATCGAGAGAATGGAAAACAGAAAACAATAAATCGGAAGATATAAGAATTTCGTAAAACGCTAACGTTCGTGCTTCTTTCAAAATTGCGACTATCGAATATGAAATGACGCATTAAATCGCGAATTTCACCGTAGTCAAATAATTTTTGGAAAATGAAATTGGTGTTACGTACATGAATCGTTATGGGTTTGAATTGAAACATCGCGATTCTCCTGCGTTTCTCCTTCGTCGAATCTATTTTCCAGTTAAACTTGAAAAATCGTACGTACCTGAAACAAAATAAAGAAGCTTATTTTAGCAACAGTGGAAATATTCGCATAAATAAAACGGATAAAAAAGAAATTGCAATATTAACATCTAATTCCTACATAGAATTAGACTTTTATAAGTTTTATGATATACGACAAAGTTAACATTTTTCGCAAACTTTTCTACCACGATACTTTGTATTTCCACTCATATTCTAAAAATTGTTCTCAATCTTTGAACGATAATAGCACATTTAATGTCTGTTTGAAACTGAAGAACTGCAAAAGTACGAAGTGATAGTAACGATAAGATCGTAAAACAAGTTCTAAATGGTCACTCCCGACAGAGACGTGCACTGATTGTCACGTGCTTAATGCCATTATACTCCGGCTTCCTGTTCTGTCGTATATAGCGCCATTCGCAGGAACACTAGGAGGTTGTAAATCTCATTGGACTTGCGACGATATTCGGTGCAATGTTACGTGTCAAATTAACATCCTATGACTGCTTCAATTGGCACGATTCACTAAGACGTATTTTATAAATAACAGAATAATGTTAAGTGTGCTTTACGACTAGACTTTCACAGAAATAGAATTCACAAACGATATTAACCAACCTGTACTTGTTCAAGATTTTAATAAGACACATGTGTATGTAATAAATTTTCAAGTAGGTAATCGTTAAATGAAGGACGTGTAATCTTCTATAACATGGATTGGATTTTATAGAATCCTAAATAAAAATTGAATTCTATACAAACTTAGACTTGAGTATGACATTTTGGAATACTTCGATGGAATTTGTAAATTTGTATTATGGCAAAAACACAGTTTTTCTCCTGTTAATTTTATTCTCGAGAAAATTTCAGATCTAGTTTTATTATTATATTATATTATTATATTATATAATTACTTATTTAGTCTCTAAATAAATCATTATTTATCATATTTACTTTATTTAATCCCTAAATTATATTCTACTAAACTCACGTCTGAGTAATTAAAGTAACAGACAAATTCGTTCAAGACTGATACACTTTAGTCTCGAAACTGGTTGGAATAAGACAGATCAGTTTTTAGAAACACCGCAAGACCGATTGTTCCGTGCTCGACGTTTTTCAAACGAAACAATCTTATACCGTTACGTTTTTCTTTAAATTTTGATCGATCTAACGGATGCATCAAGATTCAGGAAGCACGAGTCTGCTCGCGGATGACGTCTTCCTCTGTTAAAAGATAAAAATCAACAAACTCCCTCGAGGAAGCAATCATTCTCCCCGTGTAATATACTCCTCGTAAACGGCATTAACTTGGCTAATTCCAAAGAAAACGAAGAAAAGTTTCCACGTAATTGTATGACCACCAATGTTACTAATATTACTATATATGTTTCTTACAATTTTTCTTTCCAATTAAATCATTAACATTATCCATACATCCGCCATCGTCTCGATATACATGTATCCTAACATCCGCTAATAAAATAAACCTGTACAACGCTAATTGTTAATATGACTCGCTTAACAATTTTTTTAATCCTATGAACTTCCATTAGACCGAAGAATATAACGGAGGCTTGTCATCGAAACGCTACGATAATCGTCCCGAGCTACACCTTTACACGATTCACAATCGGCCAATCTGAACAGACACCAGCAGCGAGAACATTAACAGAAATTTAATTATTTCATCGCGTCGATCAGTCTCTTTCCCTTGGCAATCCTTTTGCATCTTGATAAACATTTGGAGGATAAACCGCAGGAATTCTCATCTCCGTGCTCGCGATACACATTTTCCAGTTGGGGAAACCGAGCGCATTTCACCTTGGCCGAACAATTTCCGCACGCCGATATCGGCGATCTTGAGCGGTTCGATCGTTGCGCGGAAGCTCACGCGTCACAAATCTCCGTTCTCTCTTTGCTTATTTTTACTCCTTTTCTTCCGTCATAATGGCACAAGAACGGAAACACGGACAGGCTAAGGTAGGATTATTTAGGTCAGAATGATAGATACTGGAAGCGAGCTAAGTAATTTGTCTTGAAATTGATCGAATCCGGTTATGAACAACTTTTGATCTAGAAAAATTCATTGACATCATTAAGCATATAATAGGTATTAGATATGATACCATTGAATATTGCAATTTCTCTATATAATGGACAATCGATTGTTCAGATACTTTTCTAATCTATGCGACATATATACTTGTACTAAATATAACAATTTCTGTATGTACTCATTTTCGGATTTGAGATATTACCGGTATAATCAGGCAAATATAATCCAATCTCATTACAGTGTTTAATGAAATTTCAAAATTCTTCGTATAACATACGTAATATATTTATAAAAGGTACCTACGAGTGTACTACTTCGGAAAGGTTTCAAATGTAGAAAGAAATTTCGGATTTCCCTTTAATTCTAAAAAATTAGAAATTTTTCTGCTTATACCTAAACGAAACTAAAACGAAATATGATAAAAATGCACGTAGGAAAGCCAATATTTGAATTAAAACTAATTATACAAATAATATGTCTACGTACATAATTATGTGTTGTTCACGCCTCGACAGAAAGAGGGAGATAGATAGATAGATAGGTAGATAGATAGAGAGAGAAGAAGCTTCGTCCTTCTGTTTGGTCGCGAGCAATTACGAGCAGCGAAACCGTCTCGAAAAAGCAATTCTGGCCGTGCATCGGGACAGCCCCAGAGTCGGTGTAAACAGCGAACGGAGTTATTAGAGCTCCGTCATTTCCGCGACCGAACAATCGCGGTCCCACGCTCCTTACGCGCTGATTTGCGCTCCACGGGGCTCGCCCGTTCACATCCTGCGATTCAAGGCGTTCATTTCCTTCCCCTTTTTATTCCTTCTCCGGTCTCTTGCTCCTTGATCAGCGTTAAGTCCAATCACCTGTCGTCTCTTAACTGGTCCCAATCTGTAGAGTTCTAACGCGAGATAGAGAGCTTCGTTATCGTGATATGCGGTGACTTTGGTGACGATAATGATATCAAAGGGGAAGATTGAATGGAATAAGTTCCGTGGACGATGATAGGGGATGGTTGTGGTTTTTATATGCAGACGAATTATCCTGCCGTGGAATATATGTCATGGAAGGAAGGTATACATATGTGAACAAAATTTTGTTGTACGTAAAGTTCATGAAATTTACGTATCGTTAGAAATATAAAGATCTGTACGACGAAAAAATGCAACGTAGAATGAGGAATTAATTTCTGTAGAAATTTATAGATTGTCATCGAGATGGTTATCGCGGTTATGGAAGAAAATTGTTGCAGCTGTTACATTTAAGAAGATTAATGAGAAACCAGATATTATTTGACGTTTCGAAAGGTGTATTAAAAAAAAGCAGTGTTGAAAGCACGCGCGCGAGCAAGGAATCATGATAAAACAAACGAAACACACGAAACGTCAAAGTTAATAACGTTTTTGTGCGAAAGCAATGGCTATAGCTCGCTTCGAATTTTTTGCATTATATGCAAAACGACGAATTGCACCTGTCAAGGAGATTACCATTCGCGGAACGAATTTTAACTAGAATAAATTTATAACAGAAAAAAGTGTCGCGATTTTTCATCTATCTCTGTGAAAAGTTGGTAGTTCAACTTTTAGCCAGCAATAAGATTTGAATGACAGTATCTGACATTTACGTCGTCCAAAAATCATCTAGTCAGAATAAGAAACTAGGAACCAGATTTTATAAATTACACAAGGCGCTCAATGTAAAACTAGTATTACGCGTACGTATGAGAGCATTGTATAAATGAAAATTCCTTTTACCACTATTTCCATTAAATTATTAACGATCATACAAGTTCCAAGTAAAATTCGCAAATTAGGTTTGTCAAAACACAAACACTACGAATCAGAATCGCAACGCTTCGAAATCCAAATCCTCCTTAAATGTTACCCGATGCCTTTTACCAGTATTCTCATAAAATCGTTACTGTTCGTTAACTCTATTCTATCTCGAAGCGGCGCTTTCCGCTATTTCCGATACGTGTAACTTCCTCCCCCGTTCGACTGATTCTCCCACCTTCTCGCCAGTTTCCGCCCCGTCACGTGTTTCGTCGCAATTTCCGTTCCCATCTATCTCAGGTATTCCCAATTTTTCTCCGACTTGTCTCGTATTTCCTTCTGTCTGAAAATCCAATTTGATACGTCCAGTATCTAGAAATCCGATTTCACGCATTCGCCGGCTGGAACTAAACGTGTATGTCCCTTATTACGTGTCATTCGCAGCTCGGCCAGCGAACAAACGTGAGCTACCCCCATTTTCTAAGACGCGTTTCGACCGATCGCATCTCTCTCGTCATCGTGATCCTAGAAAACCTTCCCGCGATCGCCGACTCTTTCTTTCGCCATTCGAATTTATCGTCATCCGTTCCCAACACGTTCCTCCGTTCTCATTCGCGTTCCATCGACCGTCTCGTTTCCTCGAATCGGCTCCAACGATGAAGATTCGATTCCTCTTCGGTGACATGGGATCGGTGCAACGTTGGCTTGGAAGGAAATAAACATGGATGAAAAGATTTGACGGTGAGTTACTAGTACGAGAAAATCATCGATGCTGTTTTAAATAGCGAGACAGTTCTGCAAAATGTTAGATTGGATCATTTTGGCTAAAGCAAGCGAACGTATGAAATTGGACGAAATAAATGAAATAATAGAATTTTCAAAATGATATCTAAGTATCATGAGTATTTTACTCTATAATTATAAGATTCTTTTAAAGTTCAGTTCTATTTTCGTTAGCGCGAGGTCAATGAACGGAACAATTTTTACGAACGCCTCCATTTTTCCAACAATTCTCAAACAATAACTTTAAAGAACAGCGCAGACAATCTTCAATCTAACATTCTAATCTAATCTTCTAATCTAATAATCCTTTCGATAAAAACTTAAGCAAAACCAACGCGTCACCGAGAAAAAACGCAAAACTGGAAACCTCTCCGGACATCTCCTTCCGTGTCAATCTTCTCGGCACGCAATCAGAAAAATCTTCAATCTTGGAAGTCGTCTGTTCGAATTCCGGCTTTCGCCTCGTCGAAACGAGTAAACCTCCAATAACTTGGAGGAAAGAGAAGCTCTAAGAAGGAACGTGCGCAGAAAGGAAGGTCGCATAGAGAACAGAAAGAGGAGCAGATTCACGTTGTTCTTATCGTAAATCCCGGTTCATACAGCTGTCCCTAACAACTTTCCTCTCTCACCTATTCGCCGAGTCGCGTCGTCGGTCCATCAAGCGAGATCGTCCTGTGTGCCGTCTCGGTCGTTTCCCTTGTGGAGGAGTTCTCCCGTCCCGTAGAGACTCCATGAATCCTCCGAGGCGTCGCAGAGCCCAGCTGCCGTTTATCATATTGCCGCGATCGCTTCGAATCGCGTTTTCACGCGGCGTTGCCCAGGATTATTCAATCTGGCCGGGAATGGCCGCGCCAGGGAACGGCTTTCCAGGATTGAAAGCTTTCAGAAAGGCGAAACGAGACATCCGGCCCCGCCAGATCCGCTATCGAGGATTCACTGTCAGAATGAAATTCGAATTTGGAAGAGGGAACGCCAACTGGATTCCTCTTTTTTCGCCCTTCGTTGCCGAGCTCTTTTGTTCCCCTACGTTCCTTCGAACTAACGTTTCGTGTCACGGCCACAGAGTTATCGCAAAGACAAGCCGGTTTGTTTGACTCGTTTTCTGGCACGAAAAGCGAAAACAGCGATAATTCACGAGATTTTTTCTACCTCTGCTGTTTGGGTAATATTTTTTCGCCGAGATCTCGCCATTTATCTGTTGCCCTGTGAAGGATTTTTCTTGCTTTGGAAGGGCCCGTGAAAAGCGATGTGTTTGTAAGGTTGAATTTTTACCGATGAATGAATACGATGGCCTTTTTCCCTGTCGTCGAGTGACATTTTGCGTGGGTGGTACGGGTTTATAATTATAGGCGTCCTGGCTTATCTGTTTCGTCATGGACGCTGAAAAGAATGATTTATTACTTCATTCGTGTACAAGAAACGTTTTGATCCTTTAGCGATAATGTTCTACCTGCTTTAACGCGTTACTATACATACCACACGTGTTAATTTTCAGATAATTCCCGTGCAACGATCGAGTGAAATTTGCTACCTTGAATAAAAAATTCGAATTATCAAAGTTAAATTCGCTTCTTCTTTTTTTTGAATAAGCGAAAATGTTTTATTAAAAATTCTGCCGCTCTTAAAGCGATCTATCGACCACCAAAGAGAAAATATGGAACACGTTGAAAAATTGCCAACATTTTAGAAAACCGGAATTACCGTGTCTCGGCTGGAATCAGGGCTGGAGCAGACCGGAGCCGGTTATTTTATCATTTTCCTTCGCAACGCTCCGCCGATTCGCATTTCGTGCCGGCATCTGGAGAGAAATCCGCGATTCCGACATAAAAATTCCGGGTTCGCGCGTTCTGTCCAAGATAATCGGATTTTTCACACGTTCCTTTCGGGTGCTTGCGCGAACGGACCTTGATAAGGCGGCGGAAACAAAATAAAATTAGCTATTAATCACATTCCACGGAAATCTGTCGTGCGGATTGCTCGTCTACGTGCACCAACGAAAATAGTAGAAACGGAACAGAGAAAAGGGAGAGAGAAAAACGGAGAAGGGAGGAAGACGAGTATGGCCACGGCACGTTTCACAATTTATCCCCGCAATTTCGGCGCTACGGCAATTATGGACGGGCATTTATAAATATTAGCGGCGGAGCTGCGTGTTCCCGCATTCTGGCGTTTTCCGTGACGCGTTCTTTTTTTCCGCTACGAAAAATCAACATTCGAGAAATACGCTCGTTTTAAGCGTCGAATACACGCCGAGCCTCTCGTTTTTTTGGTATCCGATACAAATCCGATGTTGGGTTTCCTTCGCGCTTCAAAGAATCAAGGATTTCTTGATTCTCACAATTTTTATTCCTGACCCATGACCATTTTTGTGTTCTCACAATAAACAAATTCCGTCCTTACCAGTTTTACTACTATCATTTATTTTTATTTGAATTTTCGATAAGAGATATTGGTGCGATATTGGTTACAAGATGAATTTCTGTATGTTCGTGCGAATACCAGTTAATTCTAGAACGTTGGTTTCATTTGAGGATACTCGATTAGTACTTGTAAGATCATTGCGAAAGTACATTCAACTATGTGGAAATTACTTCGATTAAAAGTACAATGGTTTAAAGAAGTTAGGCGTGTATAAATTAAAATTGTATTTGAAGAAAACGACACCCTATGTACAAAATGTTCTATAAAGTGTAGCACTAGCGAGTAGGATATGATTCTACGTGAAAAAGTACGTAAAAAAATAGATGGATATTTCTAAATAAGGCTTTATTTGCGAGAAAATTGGTTCGAGAGAGAAGCAAATACTGGCGCACTTAACTCTTTACTACCTGTAATCCTATTGGTTGTTATCAATATAAGCTCTTTTATAATATTATCGATTCACTTGGATCGTTTATATTCATTCCAGTTAATTATATAAGCTGAAACGATCCGTCTGAATATCGTTGAATAGTTTCTTTTTGTATAGTGCTTAAATATTTGAGCAGTATCGATATAAGATGTTGATATCTATCAGTTTATCTATTTTGAAGTTAACTTGGTATATTGTCAAGTCTTAAAATTATTGTTTCTTTTTTTTGGAATAACTTAGGTATTTGAAATTTTTCAATCGGATTTGAACTTATTTGTAATATACATAATTATACCGAGGATATTTATGCAAATTCGTCATCATATCTTTGATAGTAATATGATATCTATTATAACGAGTACCTACCTAGATAGGCTTAGGATATTTTGCATAATTGTACATATTGTATGCATTCCGTGGATTTTTTCAATTTTAAATTTCTCACAAGTTTATAAATATCCCTGATCTGTGCATAATTTTATCTTTGAACTTTAACTTCAACGCATCTTTCATATCTGACGAGAAGTTCTACTTCCATTTAACGCCGATAATTCTAATTCTAATAGGTAAGCACTTTATTTGTACTATTTTATGATTTCTTATTCTATGTTATATATCTATTATTACTCCTATTATTCTAAATATTTTCTTCAATATGAAGCTTCGATTGTCGATATTATTATTTTCGTATAATACAAGTATTAAAATAAATGAAGAGGTTCTTTTTAATGATCTAATGATACTAAGTCCATGTGCAACGATAAAACGTTAATAAAAAACAATAATATCGATAATAATATCATAAAAACAGTAGTATGAGAATGTCTGTATAAATTTATAACAGTACGAACATTGTTAATTTAATCCTTTGTAACTTAATCCTTATTTTATGGATGTAATTTACTTTTGAAATATCTCTGTATTAAACGGGCCGTGTTAAATAAAAACAACTTAGTACATGTCAGGATGCAGTTGCTTTCAGTGATTTATACTCCAAAACAGCTGACACCAGTTTTATATTATCAAAATATTGTATAAACGCGAGTGGCGGATAGTTAAGATAAAATAAAAGTAATCGAACGACTGTTTGAGATATATAGATTTGACTACAGTAAAATGTGTCTAAATAAACCTTTTGGAGGTGATGTACAGAGCATAGAAAGGTATGCATATAATATAAGTGCATGATGCATGTGCAATGTGCATGAAAGAGATTAAAAGATCCAGTAAAAGCAGGTCAGCATTTCAGTTTTAGCTTAGATTTTATTGCTAAAAGCATTAAGACAAAACAAACAGGGTAAAGCTAAAAGTAACAGAGGAGAAAATTACAGGATAAAAATTAGTAATAAAATTATAAAAATATAATAATACAAAGATAGAATATACTTCAGTCGTACCTTATAAATTAGTAGACTTTAAGTTGGTTTATGTATTCAACTTGTATATATATTCAACCTATCTGCTCCGTATTCCTTCATTTATACCTTTGAAAGATCTCTTTGCTGGAGGAAGAAGTTTTACCTAGATTTAAGTGTATCATTTTAATTACGTTAAATTATTATTAATTTATCTTTTCATATCTTACAAAAATCATTGTAATCATATAGGTACAATACACACGCACACACACAGATATACACATATACCATACTCAACATTTTAATAGCCCAAGTGCTCTCTTAGATTTTCTTTTAGGTTGTAGCTTATTCTTGTGAACATTCAAATGATCAATATTAGTTCTAACCTAAATAATGCTATAAGATCAAGCCTAAAATTATGTTTAGAACTTACAAAGGATACGTGTTCTATCATTCTGACGAACACGAATTGAATATATATATTAATTGATATATATATATATATATATATATATATATATATATATATATATATATATATATATATATATATATATATATATATATATATATATATATATATATATATATATATATATATATATAGATTCTTATGAGAGTATGTATTTTATGTGTCATTCGGGAAAGATATTTCGTCAGAACACGCATTCACTGTATCTTAATCTAAAGTTAATAAATCCAATTGCAATATTCTATTTCTCGCGACACACAAAACATTCAATGTTTATATGAAGCTCACCTTATGACGTTCTCGTTGTTCATACGTATGTATTACTTCGGTGTCGTTCGTCTAATTTCACTCCCCATGAACCTCACGCCAGTTTTTTACGCAATACCCACAGTTTTTCCTCACTTCCATCACGACACATCATTCGACACGCGATTCACGTTCCACGATTCGCGACACACATTCCAAATTGTCACCATCGACTTCAATCGCTCCAAATTAACTGACGCTATAAATCAATATAAATCAAAGATGGCGGCGTATCAATTTCAACAGAAAAACGCGGGAGCGAACGATCGACAATTCTCGAGTAACATCATGCGTATTCACGATTGCGCAGAGAACCAGCGCGCATCTCACTCAGATCGGCTATTATAAGCAAATAAAATATTATTATTATAATATTATAAAAATTATTATAAATATAATATTATTAAGCATACAGTGGCTTACGAAAGTATCATATTTGAACGCCTATCGCAGAAAACCTTTATGTATATATTGTATGTGGTACAGAAAATATTTCGTTAGCACTGTAACGAGATACGACTGTCATGATATTGGTCAAATATGAAACTAATCTGAAAATGTGTGTAAAGGTTAGAGACATTTATCTTAAACATATATTTCGCGAAAAATTAATTAATAGTCAACAGCATAAATAGTCATCTTAAATACGTAACGAGTGTTAAACACGATCCCATTGAATATATCGAGGCTTGTTAACATAACGAATAATTGACTATTTAAATTCTTTTCTGACTTCTACGAAATATGCACTTGCGCTAAATATCTTGTAATTTTTCTATACATTTCCAGATTTGTTTCAAATCTAACCAATGCAGTCATGATAGTCGAATCTGATAACAGCACGAAGGAAATTTCAAAATGTTTCGTATAACGTATAATGCATAGTAAATTCGTTAAATATTCGAATACTTACACGAGAAACACTGCGTCGAAGAGAAAGACACGAGAACGCGCGTTCGATGGTTCTCGGGCGACATTGTGGGTATTTGCGATTGCTCGGAAAAACTGAAGCGCGGATCGTTAAGATCCGAGATTAATTGCGTACGCGATGGTGAATAATTTCTAGCGCGTCTATACGGCTATGCAAATCGCGGTTCGTGCACAAGCCAGGGCAAACTGTTCGAAAGTAATTCGCCAATAAGAATAACAGCTCGGAATGGCGGATATCGAAAACACGCCATCGGCGAACGTCCCGCAATTTGCATTTCTGATACGCTCGCGATACACCGCGCGATGTAGCGCGGCAAAAAAAGAGATGAGAAATTGGAAACGGTTACACCCCCGATGTCCCCCCCTGCCCCGGTGTAATATTTTACAATGCCTCGCCGGGGACAAGGTGTTCGAAGTCTATGCACGTTCGCAACGCAGAGAAGAGAAGAAAAAAAAAGCGCTTTGGTTTTAAATGAGAACAGTGCCTCTTTTCGATCGTGTTGCCCCTCTGCTCGTCTTCGCCGGTAATAGACCGTATGTATTTTAAAAAATGATTTCCATTTATCTGTTGACGCACTGGGTGCACGGAAAATGGATATCAAGTATGAAATATGAAAATTGATTTTTCGTTCAGCGTATAAGGAAGTGGAGGTTATAACATTTCGAGTAATAATTCGCCCTCTTCCTAAAAAGGAGTCGTACTTCATCGGTTCAACAACGGAATATAAAGGAAAAAGCCCGTTCTCAAATGTTGCTCGTGTTTCTTGCTGGAAACTTTTTAAGAGCTCATTTTTTTACGGAGATCTCGTTCTTTATTTATTCCCCCCCCCCCCCCCAGTCCAGTACATTATTACTCAGTCCCAATATGGCCGTTTCGAGGCATAATAAACGGAATTTTCATACTTTCCTGCCCCTTCTGTTCCGTTCTTAGTTAAGTACGCACGTGTGTGTTCAATTTTTACAGGATGCACCGCGGCCTCGTTCAGGCGAAATTTTTCGCGCATACATCGCCGAATATGAGGCGCGTGAACGGGAGAAGAAGTAGCTGGCAAGCTATATCATTTTGGAGTCCCAAGAAGGAAATGAAATGTGTAACGACTCCTTTTGAAACGCCGCGCCCTTAATACGTTCGTCCCTCAAGTCCTTATTTTGTTTGTTCACGAACTTTTTTACCCTGAAGGCTGTATAATATGGTGAACTCACATTTACATTAATAAAATGTCGCCGTGTAACACAAAATTACGGTACACAGGATTGTATGAAAAAGCTGAATTTCACTTGAGATTTAAAATATATTTCAGATCGAATAAGATAATTCACTCGCATTGATAATTATCATCGATGTATAAAGTATCGAAAAGCTAAATAATGAGAACGAAAGAGTAAGACAAATTCTGACGTTGCAAATATTTTCCTTGAAATTATACACAGAAATACTCTAAATTATTTTCTAAACATATAGACAGAAATTCGAAATAATATCGCAACAAAATTGTTAAAGCATCCATCGAGAAAGTATTGTTAAAGCATCTTATAAATTACATGTACACTACTAGGAATAATTTTGGCCAACGATGCCTACGACTTTTAAAGCGTCTTAAATTTCATACGCGGCGTTTCACGGAAAAGGGCCATCGTTTCACTAAACCGTCGGCGACAAAAATTGGAAAGGTCTACGGTGTGCTTATGCTAAAGTACCCCCATTGGCACGCGGCCAAACAGCGGTGGCGACGATTGTTTTTGCATCGAAGGAATCGATTCTCGTCCTCGAACATCGTAAAACCAGAACGGCTGCGCCCGTGCCACCACGTGTCATCGTTCCAATCACCGTTTGCCCTTTGAATTTGGGAGCATTCGAAGAACAAAGGCATGGAATCGTTTAGTGTCATCAGCGAAATTGGAATGAGAGGGGCGAGCGAGCAAAAGTTTCCAAACGAAACGATATCACTCGACGTCAATAGGTTGGATATTTATCGAACGACAATTTCGAGTAGGCGTTAAAACAAAATCATTTAATACGAATAATACGATATTCGGTTATTGCGTTTATGCAACTTCATCGCTGACATTATGATTTGTGATTACGTTTTAATTGAAAATTTCAAGGAACAAACGTGTCGAAAATGTTAAGAATATAACAGAGGGAAAGGAGAAAAGAAATGATTGCTCTTGAGTGGAATAATTGGGTCATACGCGATCACAACCCTTTATGAATTAGATTTTATAATTTTCAATTAATTTTAATTACATACATAATTTTAACTTAATTTTAGTTTGGATTCTATGTTTTATACATCGATTGTTTTCATCGTATTGAACATAGAATATTTATTACAATGAATTATTCTAAAATCGAGTAATTTAGCTTAAGTTATGGGTCATTTACGACTCGAGAATACCAGTTGTAAATGGAATATTGGCGATATTTAATTCAAACGATAATCACAATTACTAAAATATTCCTTCCTCTACGTTAAACACTTCACAGAATCAAATAATTCATTCTATTTAAAAAAAATGTCACGTATACGTTAATTAATTGAGAAATTCCTGAATATAAACATCTAACGCGAATTGCGATAAGGAAGAAATGTTAGTCGGGTTAAAATGCGGACTTCGAAGAATCTGCAAACAGATCTCGAAAACAACCTATCAGAAGCACGCTATACTTTATCTCATTTATTGCGAATACTTGCGTGCTCCTCATTGGAATCTCTAAATCTCGATATGTACTTCGTCGTTACCGGATTCCTCATGAACCAGTTACCGTGGGTATTCAACTTGACAACCAGTCGTTACAAGATAGAAACGCGTGACCAGCTTGAGAGTCGTGACCAACAAAATGCAGCAAGAGAATGATGAGTACAATCGTCGTTATGTCTGTCAGAATTGAATATTTCTAGAAACGCATTATGTCTCCATTTTTGCACGTCAACTGTTAGTGGTTTCTAACTTGAAAATTACGCATAATCGTTGCTTTCTGATCATTATCGACGTTCGTATAATCATTTTCTTGCAGCTGTACGATATCTGAGGATAGAAATTTTCTAAAATTACATCAACTAAATATACAAATAGCTGCATCATTCCTAGAGTAATAAGCTGAGAATTGCTTTCTGGGTAATTCGAATCATAAAGCAAACACGTTAAATAAACGAATGATAATACAACTGTTTGAGTCAATTTCATTTTAAGAAACTCATAGAACTTCGAAATTTTATACATCAAGAAATCTTCAATTCACTTATTCGTCATGAATCTTCTTTCATTCCCAACCATCCCATTATAACGCAGCGTAAATAATCATGGCATCATACCTTTAATCTTTCACGATGAATTAAGCAATACATGAATGAAGCCTCGGAACAAAAACACAGAGAAAAATTGTGAAGCAGGGAAAATAACGTAAAATGAACCCTTTGTGTAGGTATTCATTTTGCAAAAATGTGTATATGTAATTCAAAGTTACAACCGACGTATAATCCAAGTTTTATAAACGAACAACCATACAATTTTTCAAGCTACATTAATTTTAAAAAGCTGGAAACTGAAAAAAATTCAAAATGCAATATACAAAGAATCCTTTGATCCAGACGGGCAGAAATCCTTTTCCATATCAAGTCACCCTTCGTAGTACACCATGAACATCCATAGAACGATGCCTTTAATCTCTCACGATGAATTTAAGCCATGAACGAAGGCGCGGAATAAAAACACGTAGGAAAAAATTGCAAAGCAGAATGAAAATAGCATCGAACGAACCCTTGCCGCGTGTCATTCATTCCGCAGAAATCAGCGTGCAGGAGAACGCGCAGAATAATGCGGCAGCATGTAAATAGAAAGCGTAGCCGCAGAGGCTGGGAACATTTTTAATCGCGTTAATTAAATACCCTGAGCGAGGATCGAACTCGTATTTTGGTTTTAATGCAACTGCGCTGGCCTAATGGAACGAGAGAGGCGAGGCTGACAGCAAACATTACCAGGCATTTACATTTCAATGGGAACCGACGTGGCCCGTTCCTTTAATTTTCCACCCTCGTCCGCCTGTGTGTTACCCGTGGAAGTTTGCAAGCGATACATTACACACACATACTCTCTCTCTCTCTCTTTCTCTCTTTCTCTCTCACACTCTCTAACCCTTTCATCCATACCCATATTCCCTTCAACAAATAACGTGTCGATACACCTTACGCGAAATTAGCAGCAACGCGGTCGTACAGTACCACAAACGATCGAAGTTTGCAAACGACACTCTGGCCGTGGATCTATGCAAACAATGCAAAGCGCACGACGATACTGGTGAACACCTTCGATATCGATGAGGCCACGTGTGCTGAGCTGGCCTCGATAAACACCAAAGGTGCTTGTTATAATGCGCTCGAACAATGCTGTAAACACTGTGCTACCAAATGAGATCACCGATTCGAGTGACTGTTGCCACAGGGTGTTTTCCGAATTGTTATCAGGATTTAATGATGTAGATTTACGTGTCGATAACGGCGCGTGGATTTTGCTTCATCCGGAAAGTGAAATATTTTGTTAATACACGGTTGACTGCTCAGAAATGTGCTTAGGGAGGTTTGTGTATATCATATATATAATAATTTATGTAACTGTTAAAAGCTAAGATATAGAAAATTCTGCGAAAAAGATCAACTTTCTGATTTAGGGCTATGTAGGAATATTTTAATACAAAATATTTATTAAAACGAGAATGTGGTAGGATTAAGTTAAAAAGTAAGAAATTTTGTGTTTTTAGAATTGTATCGATAAGAATCGGAATCCTTTCGAATCGAAGGTTTATCTTTTTCCTTTTACGGTTTAGATTGGAAGGATTTGCTTATTTATGAAAAGATTTCTGCATTAAGTACACGTATTCCGTAACATCTCGAGTTCCGTTAAATCTCGCAATGGTAAGCATTCGTCGAAGCTTGTCCCAAAACTCGCCAAGAACTGCAGATTTCAACGGATTACGGTACACCTTCATATTCCGTTCCATTAAAGAACGAAATCCGAACGAAGTTGAATCGATTCTGTGCTGCGCCAAAATCCAACCCCCGAATTAGCCCAGATTAACGAAATTTCCAACTTACCCACTTTCTTCGACTTTTCAAATCCTCCTTTTCCATCGTTCCACTATTGCATGCTCCCTTTTTCTCGGAATAAAATCATCCCACCAAAAAAACAAAAAAGAAAAAACGAAGAAAAAGGAAAAAACAGTTCAACAAAGAACAACTTCAACTTTTTAAATTTGTTCTCTCGGAGAGAAGTTTTGGTACATCAGCTGCTTTTAACGAAAGCCCAGTATTTGCTTGTTTAGATTACCTACTTTAAGCTACACCTGTTCATTTTCGTAGTAAAATTGCTAATATATCAGAATATTATATACGTGATCAATTAATATCGATCTTTTTATTTAATTCCTTACTCGGACTCCGTCTCGACTTTTCGCCAACTACGAATACGTTTTCAACAAATTCAACTTACCACGATTTAAAGAAGATAACTAGAATTCTCTCAAATACTTCGTTCTTGTCGTTATTCAAATCTAACTTTTTGGACACCCCCTAGAATCGAGTAAGATTTCGTCGGAACAATGCACACCCACAGCTAGTTAATGCATATGTAAAAGTATGCACACCCCTCGACCCCTTTTACTCGTATTAATACGCGTGGATGAGGACCCGTGCCAGTGAAGAAGCCTCTCGAATTTGAACTTTTATTTCGCGCCCCTCTAAATTAGCACGATGTCGTTTACCATGACGACAGATGGTGGTCGAGGGATCCCGTAACTCTCAATGACGCTCATTGTGGACGTCGAAATGAGAGAGGGCAGATTCAAAATTCGTCGCTTCTCGAGAAGGGTAAGGGACGCACAATTAGCTAGCCGTTAGTTGGGTCGTTTCTCACACTGGCAAACGACTTGACGATCGAACGACACGTCGTCACTGCGCTGATAAATTAATCAGAAGTCTGTCGCTACGGAACACAAACTACAGAAATTGATAAAACAATCTCTTTCTAATTGATTGTTTACAGTCGTATCAATTACTGATATAAGTTAAACGATGCTTATTGGTAGTTTAAATCGGAAATTACCTTTTAGAGAAGAGGAATTTTCTGGCAACGGAAAATTTATCACAAAATGAAATGGTCCACGGTATATAACTCGTGTACCGTATGTATCAGGTGTTACCTTCCTGTTTTGTTTTGCTCTCATGAAATGTTTCACGGAAGAAGTATAATTGATATTGAATTATTAACAAAATATACTGGGTACTCTAAATATACCAAAAATTAGCTCCTTTTCAAAAGCACATCGAACTAAACTAAAACATAGTGTGCACATTTGAACATCTTGGAAACGACAGCAAGAAAGAGGAAAATCACTGCATGTTCGCCTCGATCCATCCACGCAACACGTTTTAACTCCATTTTCCACTCGCCGTGTTCTAAATCTAAAATCATGTACCATATGCCGACAACCTGGTAGAAAATGGAAGAGAAAGGAAAGAAGAAGAGGAAATTTAGCAGATGGAGATTCCTGTGTCCTCAGGCTGGTCGTGTATATGGGTGCAGGTTGCATCTGGCGACACCGAGCCTCATACAAGCACCCCTGAAGCAAGAATTCAAGGTTTCCGGCGGGCCTCAGGCACGCTAAGGCATCTTTCGCGTTCCCTACAACGCTGCAACGTCTTCTTTCCGGCTGGTTAACTGTCGCTCGGAAATACGACCAAGTCTCTTGGCACGGACGAACTTCGTCGGCATCTCTACCGGAAAACCGCTGAACTCAACTGCTTCTTCCCTTCCGTTCAGGATTTATCGTCCTTCTTTATTAATGATTTATCTTCTTCTCGTCTCCTCGAATATTATTCTTTCTTATAACTTTGGCATCGAAGAAACTTATAACAAAATAGAATATTCTACATGTGTGTATTGGAGAACTCGTAAATCAATTTGATTTCTAAAATAGAAATGGGGAGATACACTGTCGTAGGTATTAAGACAGTTACTTTATTCTGTCCTTTATATCATAAGGCTCATATGATACGAGTGAATTAAAAGATTTAGAATTGTTTAGAAAGAGATTTTAGAATAAAACAATTCCATTTTTTCCAAATGTCACGAAATGTTCAAATGCTTATGGTCGTTAGAGTATGAGGAGGATACAGAAAAAGAACAAATATTATATTTTAATCTTCTACCTAGTGAAATTACTTTTTCATATAGTTGAAATGAAAGTATGTTTTAGTACAGTAGCTAGCCTCCAATTTGTGCAACATAAAAACATCTTGAATATTATGTTACACAAGTATGCGTATACCAGCGGACTAATTGCAACTTTAAGATGTACCCGGCGACTAATGTTTTGCATTTAATGCCAGTTTAACATGGATCGCGTGAGTCAGAGAAACTTATTCAGGCTGATTTGTGTACTGGCATGAAGTAGTTGAATTAGTCGGACCATGTGAATTCATTTGGCTAGAGCAGTCAAACTGCGGGCAAGTTTATTTGCCTGAAGCAACCAGAAGGTTAACCTACAGAATTCCTCGTGCACTCGTTGACCCAGCTTTTATAACTATCTTCTGTATGAATGATGTATTTTGCGCAATTTTTACGAACGTCATATTGTAAGTGTCGCTCAAAATATTTTTATTTACAAAAAAAAAAAAAACACACATCTAGAAGTATTTCTATTTTTAGGCAAGTTATTTTAAAAATATTTTTATAATTACACAATCTTTGCTTCGAATATTTTCATAATATAGAGTAACAGATATAATAAAAATAAATTTGTTACCTTTACAACACACTGAATATAATTATAGATCCATTCTAAAGTTAAGTATCTTCTTATTATTTTGGAGCTTCAAAGCACGGCATTAAAAAAGATTGTAATAATTTTAATAAAATACAAATTTAAAATATGACATTGGAACGCAGAAAGTTTTTTCTTTTTTATTTGGAAAACGATTGAAAAGGAAAATTGTCATATTCAGTGATCTGTAATTATGGTAATATAGTACTTTTCAAATGATGAAAATAGCAGGCAAATTATGTTTCTTTCAAAAGCGTTTGCAAAACCTTTAATTTCTCTGCATTTTAACATACTGAAATTACAACGCCTACTAAAGCATAGCGCTTCATCGGTTTCGGTATTTATATTGGAGAAAGTTCCAGCGCATTTTAATCATAACTATATTCTTCAACAAAAATGAGCTGTTTAACGGTCGTTTAATACGAACGACACGCAATCACGGGTCGTTCAATTTTCCAAAAACGTGTCGATAGAATCTCACTGGCTGCCGCGAGCAAATTAATGTCTCCTCCACGCTGTGCTGCAGGTAATTAACTACCAATCAACTAATACGACCTCGAAAGTGTGACCCGTTTTCAGATAGGCCCGATGCCGCGTTGACATGTAGGTATGGTATTTAATAATGAACATTCATGATTTCGCAAAGTGCGACACGTAAAACTCATTTCTGTTGTAATTTCATTATTAATAAAATCACACGGTGACCTTTTATAAATAATACATTCTTTTAATAAAATTACTTTTCAATTAGTATTAAATTAAATTCAACTTTATTACCTGTAAATCATCTTTCATAAGCGATAAGTTGCACCAGGTGTTAAATTCGTTTCACGTTTAATTTAATTCTGTGGTTAAATGTATCATGATTATTTTATTTGATCGATCATTGTTTAGTTAATTTTTTTATTTACTTTTCATATTTCTTTCACGGGAAACCATTAGGAATAGTATCTATCTTTACTTCTACTGATTCTATCACTAATCACGACTACTCACTTGTAGATATATTTTTCCATAATTTAATCACAATCTTTGATTGGAAATTTTCAAATATCTCGCCTGACCTTTTTTTTTTGCAGATCTCCTGTTATTAAAACATTTTTAATTTTAATCAATTAATAGAACGTATAATCTATGCTCAAGAGAGAATATTCAGCGAACAATTTCGTTAAGCAACAATTGCTAGAATTGTTACGCAATTTCTTTTAAGTGATTTTAATTGATTAATAGCCAACAAAAGTGGCTACTTGTATGAAACGTCTACGAAATAACATTTAATATCTTCTAATGTTCATAATTCCAATAACGATCATGATCAGATTTTCTCATCAAACGACCTCGAACGAACCTCGATTTGAGAATTAGGGGGCTGAGATAAGTTCGATCGTATGTTTTAATAGAACGCCTTTGGCGAGAAACGCGAATGGTGAGATAACACCGTCAGTATTAACCTCGGCGTGACATTCAATTACCTTCACACGATCTTAAACGACTGCTGCACGACCTCCAATGACCTTAAATAACCTCCAACGATCGACAATTCAATTATTTCCAATAATCTCCATCGCTACAATTATCCTTGTATTTTTTATCTCGCTTTTCCAATGCTCTGATATTTCTACTACATTCTACGCTATTAGCTAAATTCTATTTTTAAAAATGTACGAATTTAAGTACGATAGTATTTCCAACTTCGCAATGTTCTACGATCTGTAGAATAACATTTTATTCTGAAAATAATCCACGAGCCAATTATTTTTGATGAATTCCAAATTCTTCGGCAGAATGTTTAGTATCGCTGAACGATTGTTTGAGTTAACCGTATGGTTACTTCCAGTTACACACAACATTCAACGCAACATTCCTAATGCAACTGCACGCTCTGAAGAACATCACGTATATCAAGTAATAGATCACCGAGATCAAGCATCGGTCTCCATCCCTCGGAATTGCCATGGAATTTCTGTTTCGCGCCGGATTAATTAACCGCTATGCCAGACCGTGTTTCCACCTTTTGTACACAATCGAAGATCGTCGCGCGGAACGATGTTGGGAACGACACCGAACCGAACAACAACACTCTTCTTCGCTGATCGATCGATGATCCACCTACTTTCAGTGACGCCTAGTAATACAATTACGTTTCAAGCATCTCGCAGCTTTTCAAAATTTTGATATTTCATGGCCACTCAGATTTTATTAAAATATTTTTCAGATCGAGCACAGCGTGGTTCCCAATTTCGCGTTGTTCCACGATCCCTAAAACGAGTCAAATTTTATGCTAAATCGGTTGGTTTCACAAAACTGAAAGACAGAGAAAATCGATGAAACTTGATACTGATTTGAAAGTGTGAAATTGCACAGAAAGCACATATGTAAAAGTAATATAAAATATTCAAAATCTAGAGCTTTCTGTAATATTCGATACTTGAAACAATTTTCTACCGAGGGTCTACTTTTTCCATCGTATCATCGAAAGTACGAGCTTGCAGAAAAATCCAGGGTCAATTTGTCGCGAGACAATTTCGCCCTCGCTCGCATCAATCAAAACTTTATTTTCGTTTTCTTCTAATAACAAAGAAAGTCCTGCAGACGCGTCGTCAAATGCGCGAACGTTCATATAAACGAACGTCCTTTTCGCAAGCGACGAAATTATCGCGCGTCAAATTGTCGCAAAGGTGAGGCCTAAAGATGAGCATCAGTCGAGTGTTTCGGTATTAAACATTTTTAAATGTCAAAGAATGGAATCGTCTTTGGGCTGTGAACAGATTAAATAGCACTCTATTTTGAAAATAATCCACGAGGCCTCCGGCATCTTACCCCGATGACACGGTATTATCGCCATCCCTTTCTAACCCCTACAAATACGTAGCTGTGTGCGAGAACGCATTGTATTCTACTCAGGAAACTCGACGACTGTGTTCGTCGTCGCACCTTCTCGCGAAAGAAGGGGCGCGCGATTTCGGGGCGAAGCTCCATCAGCGCTGCTTCGTTGGGGCTGTTTGCACCTTGCGTCGAAAGGAGAGTCAGGGCTGATTGCGTTACGAGGAGGTAAAGTGGAAGGGACCTCTTTTTGACTTGACCTTTATTCCAGGTGAAATCGACACCCGGGAAATCCGTGACACGGTTAGCTGCTCGCGTCAGCCGGGATACGTTAAACGAGAGACCTGCTGACAATTTTCGTCGGGTTTCGTGAACAGATTTGAGAGTAGAATGCTTAGAGGGGATGAAAAAGATTTTTATCTATTTTTCTAAATTTCTTGAATATGATCGTTTACGTAATAGAAAATTTTAATGCGTACATTGTATAATATGAAAAATATTCAAAGTAGAATTGCATCGTAATATTTAAAGGGAAAAATATTTATTTAACTTCCATTTCTTTGTTCACAAAAATATGAATTTGCATAGATATCGATTGACTTTCTTGCGACTTGTATTAGAGAATATTACGTGATTCTTCTTGATTTGTGTGCTGAAGATCTAACGTGAGGATGATTTTTGTTGTATTTCTGCTTCGTGCTTTTTTCTAATTCTTATAATAATTTCATACCTATTTGTTACGATTTGTTTACATTTCTATGAATTTTGTTTGCTTATCGTAAAACATTTAACAATGGAATATTTTAAATCCTATAATAGAAACTATTGGAACTGTTTCCCCTTTTCCGATCATGTGCTAAACTTCATAAATCTTTAAATTAACTCAAAATTTTTCAGTCATCATTAACGTTTAATTATTGTAAAACATTTAGAAGTAAAATATTGGAAATGCAAAAATTACAACTACCTTTTCCTCGCTGATCTTGAATATTCTTAACTTTTATAGGAATTCAATAAAGGAATTTTAAATACCCAGATTAAAGAAAAAGAATAAACTATGAAACAGTTTTTTTGTACCTTTATTGCTGTTATCCGATATCCAATAAATGTTAGATCGTAGGATAGATCGGTATTATTTTTCTAAGCTTTACAAAACGATTTGGATCGAGGATTTTGAATTAATAGAGAGAAAGACACACGTCAGTTCAGCCTCGAACTATTCGAAATTCCTATTTCGTTACGCTTTCCGGAGGACACGCTTTTATTGAGTTTTATTTAATATTTCCTATTTTCCTGGGATTCCGCGTGGAGTTTACAGCGAACGGGTTTAAACGAAAGATAAGTGGAAAACGGGCTGAAGTTTGAAAATGTTTAAATTACCGTAAAAACACGCCGTCGTCGAAATTCTTTTTTCCTCCTGTTTTTTTATTCCTTAGAATCGTATTTGCGGAAGTTTTTCCGGTTTCTTATTTAATATATGCTACTTATTGCGCTCCTAACAAGACGTTGTCGCTATTTTCCAGGGCTTTCGGAAGGGGATTTGGCGAAGAGATTTAAATTGAAGGATAGGGGAATAAAACTCGAAAATCTGATTACGAAAGAAAGACGAGATTGCAATTTTTTCTTCTCATCCTCTTAAAAAAAGCTTTTCTTTATACGTTGTAACTTTCCCTAACAACGTCTCGCAATTCTTGACTATTTTTTTTTTTTCAGCCAATTTTACCGATATATTTTTGCCCACATATTTTCTACGCCTACTATGTACGATAGCAAATTAAAATCTATAAGAATAAGCTGGATTTATTGTTTCATTGTTATTTCATGTTTGCATGGAAAATCCAAATATTATTGGAAAGCGTAGGAAGGACCAGCTGGATCGTTCTACGGGAAGAAAATCAGCTTAAAGGTTTTCCATCCATAAATTGAGTAGATCCACTTTACTATACAATTTTATTAACAGAATTCCTCAAACATAAGGGAAATCAAATCTGAGAATATACGCGATTTTCATAATTATCCAAATTGCAATTTTAGACCTTTGCAGAATATGTTACGTAGAAGAAAAATTCACAGAAATATTTTTCTCACGATATACATATATAAATATATTTGTCTATTAATATTTATATATTATATATGTTTTCTGAATTCTATCGATTTTCAATGGATGAAAAAATAAATATTTCTTTTGCTAATAATTCTATTCAAGAAATAGTTAAACACGCGAAACGATTTTGTTTTACGAAGCTCCCGACCTTGTTTCGCAAAGGTGACTACGTGACTACAACACGAGGATGAGGCTTAAAGCTTCAGGACATGGATTAGGGACAGTGGAAAGACTTCCTCGTCTGTACGAGTAATCTAGGAGAAAAAGGACAATTTGTACGAATACACGTACCTGAACAATGGAACACATTCCTCTTACAAGAGCTTATAAATTACTAATTGCGAAGAAATGTGAGATACAATTCTCGCAGCGATGCTGAACCAACGAAAAGTATCAATTTCACGTTTTAATTAACATTCTTTTCTCCGGTGGAAAAATTGTCCGATTTAAACGTCATGGGATTGGATTTCTCGTCAGAAATTTTACTTTCTGACATCGCCATTTGCGATGGTATTCGTTTACAATTTGTATATAAACAAAGAAATTCAATTTCCAATAAATAATCACGAATAAAATAGTATTCGATGATTAAAAATAAGAAATCCAATAGAATTCTAAGAGATCTCTGTGCAATTATAATTTGTGAATATTGACGACTGAATTTTTTCAAATGAGATTATCCGATAACGAATAAAATGGTCCAATGATTAAACAAAAAAGCTTCAAACGAATTCCCAGAAATTTACAATTACAAATAAAAAAGATTAATTTCGAAATAAATGATCAGAGAAAAAGCTAGTATTCATAGAAATCGTCCAACAACAATGATTTATATTTATAAATTCGATCACTGAATTAAATTAAGATACGAGCATAGTTATAAAACCTATCATTCAGCTACCGCAATAATTTCACTTCTTTTTACAAATAACATTTGTATCATTTCGTACAGAGAATACAGCCAATATCTATGTACTATATTTCAGTGGAAAATCGGCAGCGACTCTTGTGTCTTTTCCTTTTCCACTCTCCATTCGAATTTAACTTGCCATGTAACTTTCGACGTTTAAAGCGTGTGAACAATGCAGTCACGTTCAGTTTAATCGTGTATCGAGAAACAACGGCTAATGGCGGATTTTTTTAGCACAAAACGCGTTCTCTTGTTCGTGCGAACAGATAAGGTAAAAATATCCTCGTGGTGGCTCGCGTCGTCGGTCAAAGGCCTGTCAGGGACAAAGCTGACAAAAGAATATTTGATCCTCCTCGTTTGTTTTCTCCCGGCGATCTTTTTGTTGAAATTCATCTAGGTTGAATAGACGATGCATGCTCGACAGGGATGTTGAAAATGTTGGCATATCCGTGGCATAACGATTTTGATCGCCTATTCTATTTAGAATATCGAGACTCGACTGACAAGGGATTTGTCTAAACGTTCACGTGATTGTTCCTGGAACTGTATTTTAATGTAATAAATTCTTAGCACATGGAATATTTCATAGTTTCATATGTTGAGGTTGACTGATAGGATAACGAGTGGATGAATTTGCAATAGAAAAATATATTGAAATAAATAAAGGTACAAGTATAAGTATAAGTATAGCGTATGCTGATCCAGATCCTCACTCTTATAGTGTTACGATACAATAGAAGAAGCCATGATAGGGAGTACGTTGATATATTTATAGCAAAGGACTACAAAAAAGTTAATCTTGTAGCTCTAGCTGAAGGCTACAAGAAACAGCAATAGAGACCTACTTATAGCTCTTTTGTTTCTAAACCTGGTAGCCTAAAACATAATTTATATACAAGGGCACAATAATATAGACTTCTCCTTATTTCGAATCTTTTTCTTTCACTAAATTCTATTCTCTTCGTAATTGCAGTCTCCAAGTCGCGGATGTGCAAAAATAAAGATGTAGAGTGTTTCTTCGAGTAATTACTTTAACATGATATTTATAATCCAAGGAGGAAGCGTTTTAGGGCTATTTGTAGAAGATCAGAAATTATTGAATATACTTGATATGAAGATGGTAGAACAAATCTGCATACCAAGATACTCTCTCTTATTATTCTTACATACAAAAATGTATCTTTCAAGCACTAATTTCTCAACAAATAACACTTGCTAATGAATCAATTTTCCACGAAAACACGAACGTGGAAAAGGTGGAATTGTTTTTTCCGGAAGAGTCGAGCAAGGTAAATGGAACGAGACGACCGCGTGAAGATTGATTGACAACGCAAAGCAAGCCTCGTTTAACTTCTTCCATTGGCCTTTTGTCACGCGTTTGCTCTGTCAAATGGAAAGTCCTCGTCTGGTCTCTCGAGCGTTCTCAGGTGTATTGCCGGCCGCGTGGATCCGTCCATTGAATCAGCTCGTCATTGCAACCGTCGCGTCGGTGACGAGCCTCGAGAGCTGTAAAGGTACGTTTCATCCCCTTCGTGTATACGCATCCCACCAACCCTCTTGGTCATCACCTGTGACGATGTCGTTTAACACGTATGAATTCCGTTCTGTACATTACTATCCAACTGCAAGTATAGTTACAGGTTATGTATTGATAGCAGATGCCGTTTGCTGTGAGCTTTAGTGTAAATTGAAAGGAACTCTTTGGACGGAGATATACAGAATAGACGTTTGGTAGAAATTTCACTGAATGAAACTTGCTATATTCGATTTGGGCCATTCCATAATTAACGAGGCCATTCCTCGTATATTAAATGAAATTCAAGTGCTAGATCAGTGATGAAATTTATCTCATATCTGTAAGAGTTTCGTATCTTCTTTCTTCTTTAAGCGTTTTATTCTAATTTTATACAACTCTGACTGCATGAAACTGCATTATTACACTGTATGAGATGATTAGACTATTGTTTATCTGCAATTCTAAACGAATTTTTAAATAGTTTCGATAGCAAGATTTCTCTGATTCCCAATGACACGATCTTAATGATGTTCGATATTTTGACAAGGTCACGCGACCTTGATCCTAAATGAGACAATTTAGACGATCAATTTTGATCTTCAAATGACTGAAGGTTCTTTGTGACCTTCGAATCGTTTGGAGCGCTACTGACACAATTTCGTCACGCGTGTCTTTTAAATGACTTTAAGTGTCAATAACACGATTTGCGCGACTACTCGCGACCTTCGTATGATCTTAACTCCTACTAACACAAATTCGATTGACCTTGTAACCTACAGGTCATCTTGGCTTCCATTGACATATCATATACAACCTTATGACTTGCAAATGTACTGGATTCCCAATATCTCCAATGGCTTCGGTATCCTCCATCTTAGCATGATCCAATGTGTATTTTAACTTATAACTTGCCATAAGTTAAACATGGTACTGTGTAAGAACTGAAAAATTACATTTGCAAAAGTGCCACTAAATTTTACTTTGACTATCAAACTAAAATAACACTTCATTAATTTTATCAAGGTATTATACTATCAGTTTGAAAATTAATCATAATCTACGCACGTTGCATCCTGATCGATAAATATTAACGACTTCGACCATAAGATTACGTTTCCATACTATGATACATTTTTCAACTTATCGTCGATGTTGATTCGTTCCACGTTCGCAATTCATCTTAATTTCCCTGATTTCGTATTCGGTTTCAATTCCAACACCACGGTTCCTACTATCGGTATACCGTTTACAGAAAACATCAATTATGGAAACGTCTAATATGTGAGATATCGATTATTCGAAACGCTGCCTGTCTGTTACCTGCATGATTGTAGAAATTAATTCACGTGCCTCGATAAGGTTTATTCGCGCGTCAAAACCAGGAATAATTGCCTTCCGATATTTCGCTTTTAATATTATAAATCGGAAAGAACATAACGGTTAATTAAAGGAAGACGAAAAAGCTGGCCATATATCACTTTAAATAGCCATAAAGTCGTATCCTAATAATTCCACGAAAGCATACACACTACCACGTATACACGTACACACATACTTATTACACGTATTAAATTTTCCCATCGTCGATATTTAATCATACATTTTTATAACCAGAGTTAATTAATGCACGAGGTGCAATAACTTATATATATACATCGGATTATCATTAGGGTTAGGCGCGTGTAATGGATCTTCACGTGAATTGGCCATCGTTGTTATGTATTATACAGAATATTTTACTGATACAAATGTAATTATTACTGAGTTTAACAAGTAATAGCGGCGATTAGATAATCGAGACGTTGATGACAATGGATTTAGGTTCGATAACGAATCCACGGTCAACGGGATCGCGAATGCGATTTCTTCCACAGTCTAAGTCGAATTCAACTTACTGATCCACGATTCGAGTGTGATATAATGTACTTGTCCACGGTGCAAGTAGAACTTATTTGACTGAAATTCAGTCCAAGTGGAACTGCCCTTATATACTCCTCTGCGTACCTCTCTGTACCCCTCGGGTCAATCTTTGTTTTTAAGAAGAGCTATTTAATTATTCCATACCTCCGTCAAGTACACGTCCCTCCCGTGACCGTGGCTACGTCCAGCGACTCGTTATGTCACTTTGAGCCCAAGCCCATTGTCATAAATCTCGGGCACCCGTACTCACATTCAATCATAAACAATTATTTCTCAGTTTTTATTATTTAAGTACAGTTATAGTAAAATGTCTGGACTAAAGTATTGGGGACCTTCCCAAACATTCCAAAAAAGAGGCCCCGATGTCCTTTCATCTCCGACATATATATATAATACTATATAATACAACATCTTCCTCGAAACCGGTTGGTGAAATCGAATCGAACGGAGTACAATTAACGAGAAAGAAAAAGAAAGATTCGCATTTCATAAAAATGTATGAAATTAATAGTACACAGTCGAATTGATGTAGTATGTACACGAATCTGGATCGTTCTGCACGTGTGAGCGATTATGCAAAACAATATGTTCGTTGCTTGTTCCAGGAGATGCGTCACTCGGCGGTGTTTAATTTAGGAATAAATTTTCGACAAACGAATCCACCACCATTTCACATCCTCATCTTCGTTAGTTCCAGCCAGACAATATTTGCATGTTTTATGCGTTGAGAAATTGCATGAAACAAAAGTTCTAGAACAGAAACCCGGCGTTTTAGGTATTTTACGATAGAGGTATTGGATATCCTAATCGATCACAGAATGGGTTTCAATAGGTTTCAGAATAATCTAGAAATCGAAAAAATCTATTTAACACTTTCTTTTTTTCCATGAGAAAATCTAAACGCAGCAGCGTGCTATTTGCATATTTCATAAAAATTAAAAAATTACGATATCTAGTTAATTGGCAATTTAAATTTTTTTTATTTACTTGTAAATCTAACGCGAGCGTGATTAAGAATATAGTTATTGAGATATGTATAATTTTATGTGCTAGATTATGTTAGATGCGTAATAGTACTACTTGTGTGTGAATATCAGTGTGTAGAAGCATGTGTGTGCGCGGCATCTCAAAAACAAATGAATGTAAACTGTTCAGTCGGTTAACAGTCGGGTATGGAAGAAAGTGCTGAGACGCGTGCAAGTATGTATCGATGAATATCATTGGAATCATTTATCAAATAAATATGTAACTATTCTAATATAAATTCCAAATGTAAATTTAGTGTTCATACACCATTATCTCGGCTAATAAGATCCAAAATTCTCAACAATAGTATTTCGTGATATTTTCGTGTATGAACCTTTTTGCTTCTTTTTTTTCTGTAATGTCCATCAGCTGTGAAATAACAATTTACTTTCTACGGTAAATTGAACGGAAATAAACGCAAGATCGCAGGATTTCTATAAATACGATATTTAAGTACTCCGGTATGCATCGTGGTGAATTTTCAATATTTTTCATCAGTTCTCTTTTTCCCTCTTTTCTTCTTTTTTACCTTTTTTCGCCTCTTTTTTTAAACGTTGCAACGGTTTACCTTCGCAGATCTGTTTTCAGCAAAATATTCGAAAAAAAATATTCGATTTTATTACCACGCTATTTCCACAAGATAAAATCAAATCAGCTTTGACAAGATCCTTTGATTTATTATAATATTTGCCTAATAACGAAACTGTATCCGCTTTGACTGCCTAGTTAACGCATTCAACGCCATCATGTACACCGGTAACCGACACGGAAATTTCCGTTTACGCCTCGTCAACCATCGACGATCATCATCCTGATAACTGTGATATATTTCTATGATATATTATTATTTACAGTTGCAATTTCATGTCTATTTGAGTAACAATGGAAACGTTTAATAACGAAGGACGGGTATAATACGTCATGTATTGTATCTTGTCGAATTCAATAGCTATAAATTTTGAAATTTGTTTCAATGTTTAATATAACGTGAAACGAGCAGCGTGACGGAAAAATCGTGTGAATTATAATATTTTGTGAAAAGGTTTACTGGATTCCTTTGATTTTACCGATTCTTATAGTAATTCCCTTTTCACATACATTGTAATCTAAGCCCAAACAGCTAACAATCTACAATACTAAGTGGTAGCGGATAATTTACAAAATTATTTGCCATGATGGAATCTGTCGTATAGATTAAGAATTAACATATACACGCGTATTAACGATAGACACATTTATACTTTTTAATAATCAGTTAAAATGAACAAGTTTTTGATGAAAACGAGATAAGTGAAAGATATGCTTCAGTAGCGAGAAACGTGTTAATCATTAGCCTCGTACTCATTTTGCTGAATATAAAATATCACAAAATATAATATTACAGGAAACAATTGCATGTTTTCCACCACGCAGGAAATGTAAAAGAAAAATAATAAAAAAAGAAAATGGAAAAGAATAGCGTGCAACGTTACCCGTACACATCGAGGATGAGCCGGCGTTGAAAAAGGTGATTCGACAAGCGACACGAAATTAACCATCGAGAAGAAAGACACGAAGAAAATTATTGCTGTTACATTGCTTCTTTGTGACTTTCGCGTCGGTGTCATACGATAACGCGTGACTTTGCGTAAACGTTGTCTAACGCTCGAACCGCGGACGAATATGACATAATTAGGCGAAAGAAGTTCGCAACTTTCACATCTATCACAAACGGCCAGGGCAGAAATAAAATTTGTAACGGTATAAACCGGCTGCTGAAACAGAATTAACAAACAAACGCACTACGGCGGAGTAAAACCACGCGAATAAACAACGAACTTTTTCTCTTTCTCCATTTCTCACCCTTTGTTCTTTCGGTTTTGTGCATTTCCTTTTGTCTCGACCCCTTTTTCTTCTTCTTCTTTCATCCGTTTTTTCGGCGGTCAAGCTAGGTTGGAATTTTCAATTTCGAGATGTTTTATGATTCACCTTTCTCCTGTGGCTTGAATTTTGTTTAACAAAGTTGTTGTAGAGGTTGTTTAGTTGTTTGAAGTTGTTTTGGAACTTCTTTGTTTTGCACGGAGTTCCTCTAACTTTACTTCCTGCGTGAGCTTTCCTTTCATTTTTATAGCGCACTTTTATCGTTTTTATTAACATCTTCTCTCGCTTTAATCTACTTTCGCGATAAATAACAGCAATTTAATGATTTATCATTTCATTGTTTTCTAATAATTTCTCTTTCTTTGATAAATTAAACTCAAGGGTATAATTTAGTTTACGATGAAATAACGTAGTACACATAGTGTCCTTTGTTTTAGAAACTGACATTATACTACAATTTAATCTTTTTATGGATCCCTGCTAGCTCTACAAAGAAAAGAAAACTCCGCGCTCGATATTTTTCATTCGCTTTTTGTTTTCAGTGAACTTATTTACCAGTGGCCTGTGTAACCACGTTACCAATGGATTTTATATGGTAGAATTGTTATTTGTTTGTGTTCTTTTACCATCCGTATCAGAAACCCAGTCCCTTCAACAAGATCAATAATTCATTGGCTTCTTTATCGAATAGTAGGTCTATTTCTGACTCGATGCTCATACTTTATCTATTATATCCTTAAAAGAGTTTCTTCCGCAATACTCTTCTCTTCTACTGATATCACGTCGCAAATAAGACGTATATTTTATCTATAAATCTTCTTAGAAGAAATTTATACCTATTTACGTTCGCCTTATTAAATAATCTATAACGAGTAAAAATAAATAACAAACAAGTTGGATATGAAACAGCGAAGTGACTCTTCGTTTTAATATCGAAGAATTAAATGTCATCGTGTAAGTAACCGAGTTTAAAATAGAATTATTCTATTTCCTTTTAATTTTCCAATTCTATCGCCTTAACTGAAACAAAATGTGTTGCAATTCCTTCGTTAAATTTCTACGAATTGTAATCGTCATTTCTTCCGTGTCCTATACCTTTGTTAAACTTCTGTCAATTGCAATTATCATCTTTCTTTAATATTATTTTCTACCACTATATTTCTTATCATATCTATCGTATTTTCCATGAAATTATCCAGAACACGCGAAAAGCAAATTCGAAGACCGACAAAGCAAGCAAAACATGATTAACCACCAAAGCACCACTTAAGTGACTCGCGAGTTCATCCAAGCGACTAATTCGATTACTTATACAGGGTGAATAAAAAGCGGCACGGCCCTCGAAGAAAGGCAAATTGTAGACTTTACCACCTAGTTAACTCGACTGTCGTCCTCCGACGTTCAACGAAACCGACATCACCGTTTGCTTTCCACCTGTTCTCTAATTTCAACCGAAACAGAATGCACCACGGTGCCTCGCCGCCGTCACACCGAATTGGAATCGTGAAACCAGCTCCTCCATTCCGGAAATCAAATTCTCGGACGACGCGCCATAGCCTTTAACAATTTTCTTAGAGCATGTGCCATTCGTGTTTTTGCGTATTTTGACGTTCGAAGAATTTATTGCCAAAGAGAAAATCGGAAAAGAAGAAGGTAACAAAAAAACTTCGGAAATATCACAGCTGTGTTTTTTCTAGTATCAGTCGAATTCCTTTTCTCTAATTATGTATCGACACGTATAAAATACCGCGGTATAATTTTGTCTCCTATTTTAAAAAATCTCGTTGTATCGCGTTAATTTAATTATTAGGTTGTCCGAAAAGTTTCTTTCCTTTCATAAGGTGATATAATAGATGAACAATTTCTGTTTTATGTTATTTTATTAACTTAGGTATGATCCATTTCGTTCTATGTCTATTATTATGTTCGTACATAATTCAATAAACTAATATAAAACGAAAAACATTGTGCGTCTATTATTTCCTTATAAAACGAAAGGAACTTTCCGGACAACCTAATACTTTATGCATCCATAGGAATTTTAGGACAAAATGAAATCGCACCATTTTTTTAAATATTTTCTCTTAATAATGATAGTAATAACAAATCCTGGAAAGTCATTCTTATCAAGCAAGACTGTGATTATTCTTACACATCCAATACAGCACGTAATTCGCCTACTTAACTTGATAATTCACACAATGCTAACTACACCAAACATTCGACATTTTCAAACGAAGAAAAGTTATTCTCCTCGAGTGATATATCAAGATTCGCTCAATTAATAATAATAATAACAACAATAATAAATTAAGAAAAGGAGCAACGAAGACAAGAGCAAACTTTCACGCGAAAAAGTTAATACGAACGCGATTGTAGCGTGACGAGCGACCGAGGGTGTCGTAAATCGCGAGCAAAGTGTGCAAGTCAAGTTGTACGAGCGGTCGTAAACCGAAGAAGACACGAGGTTCATGTGGAATCGCGAATGAACTGACTCTTCTTCAAGGAAGTGCAAAGACGTGCCGATCGTAACGAACATGTCGAGAAAACGGTTGTTTTCGATGCGTCGCCTTTTACGCTCGCGCTTTCCACTTCCTTTTGTTCGACTTGACCTCGTAGAATAGATTAACCCTTCGAGAGGATATGTCTTCCCCAGGGAACCGACGACGTTTCCTTACGTTACTGGCAACTTTAAAACAAAAATCTGCATCATCCTTACCACGATTTATGATTGTTTTATTGACCTTCGACGGATGGACCCTGTCTATGATGTATGGAAGTTTGATTTGCTGTTGGAAACGCGGAGTTTCATGGTTTCACTGTGGCTAAGATTGGGTGATTTATTGGCATGGAATTGGAAGAGAGAACATTTTGAAAGCTCGCAGAGCCTTCGCGGAGAAAAAGATTAACGTATTATTCGTTTATAACTTACTAATCCTATCATATAATTATACTTAATTTACGATTGTTTTATTGAATTTCGACGAGTGGACTCTGTGCGTGATGTATTGAAGATTGGTTTATCGCTGGAAACGCGATACAGTTTCGTAGTATCAATGTAGACGAAATTAGTTAATTCGCTGGAACGAAATTGTACGGAGGGATATTTTGAAAGCTTAAAAGTTTCTGCGAATTTACCACGAGGCACGATATTTTTATGAAATCGTAAGAGAGAAAATTTCGGTTTCTATTTGTGCAGCTTTATTGCTTGAAATATAATATTGGATGAAAGTCTAGTTCCTTTTTTTTTTTTTTAATTTCTGCGAATAAATTTAATATAATTCCGTTTTTCCTTTAGAATTATTTTAATTCTATCATTTACACCGCATGAAAGCTCGTTCTTCGAAAGTTGAATGTTATAATTTGAAAAGGGTTTTGTGCTACAATATAAGTTTTTAATTTTTAGCTTTATGGTGACATGAAAGTATGTTATAAAGTTTGATAGAATTTATAATTAATGCAATAAAATTTTATATACATGTCCCACCTCATTAAATGTAATTTGTATAGCAGATCATTTTTACAGCGAGTTACGATATTCATCAATTTTTATCTTTAGAGTAAAATAGAGTTCTGTTATAAAGTTTAATAAAATATATATTTAACATATTATTCGAAACTCTCGATTTATTTCTATTAATATATTTTCCTACTGTATATGAGTATTAAAAATGATAAATATAACGCGACGTCGATTAAAAATCTATTAAGTCCGCCAAAAGGATTTCTCTTTATATTGCTACGTTGTAATGAAAAGGTAACAGAAATCATATCGTACAGTTTCTAAAGTAAACGTAAGAGATCTCCATAGATTTGTAATGATTTCTATTTTTATTCCTTTTCCGTCCTACAAGCGGTTCAGGTGGATCGATGAACGACAGGGATTAAAAGCGAAATAATCGCGTAGAATTCCATTCGGCCAAGAACAAAGATTATAATTTACGTCCGGGGTTAAGAAGAGAAATGGATTTCAAACTCTTCCTCTCTCCCTCTCTCTCTCTCTCTTCCTCTCTCTCGCTCGCTCGCTCGCTGAAAATGCGGTGTGTTTGCAATTATTGAAATTTCAGTGGCGCTTATTAATCGTCGACATCTCCGCGACAGCAGCTCGCAGCTCTATGAAACGAAGAATTATATCGTCGTATCGTGTGATAAATGAATATCGTAAGTATCGAGAACGGAGTTATTTGCAAGGATGTCGATCGAGGAATAAAATCGAAACAAAATGATACAAACGTAGTACTCGAGCTAAATGCTGTTATCTGTTTCCATTTATTGTACTTATTTCTAGCTGTATTTATTTGTCTGTCGTGTAGAAAAAATGTCTTGCAATGGCTTAATTTATGCAAATAATAAATATATATATATCCACAACGTAGCATTGAAAAATAAAATAATCAAAGTATACATCATCTTTTTACAGTTCACAATCCATCTAATTCAATATTTTTCCATATCCGAAAGAACACAATAAGTTACGTTTCTTATTTTTTTAAAGGAAGCAGTTTTAAAATTTTGTATGTCCTCTTGTTACTAAAATTGTCTTGTTATCTAATTTGTTTTAAACAAGTGTTCTCTCTTTTTCATTTCCTTCCATATTTTCAGAATATTGTTCGTTATAATATTAAAATATTGTTTGCCTGTTGGCTTCCGCAGCACACGAATTTATCAGCTATTTTTAAAAGATTTGCCTTTTCTCAATTTAACAGACTGTTTCTATTTTCAATTGCGTTATATTACGATGCTTGCGTTTAATCACGTAAAGCGAGACTAAAGTGAGACAATCGAAAATATATTTCTTATATTTCTATCTATGTGATCTTCATATTACAAGTCGACATTTGCCATTTGTATTTAAAGCGTTTTCTCGATCCACAGCGTCATCGATAGAATCGAAAAATCCGTCGAAATTAACCTGATCACAGCGTTTACACCTGTCCATTTGCTATTCATACGAGTATCAGAGTCAAACACAGTAGTTGATGATCAATAGCACGAGGCACACAGATGACTTAAATAGACAACAGCCGTGAACAGATACATTGATGTTGTTGGTGTAGTGTGTCAGGGCCCTAATGAAGCTAGCCGCAATTGAAAGCGTCAAAATGCTCCCTCAGGAGGAAGAGAAAGAAGCAAACGGGTGACTTGCAGCCGGATGTCTGAGACAGTGTCAGCAAGAAGCGGAGGCGTGAAAGACTCGAAAATCTTAGAGCTTCCTTCGTTACGCTCGCTGAATCCATCTCGAGACTGGCGGAAAGATAAATGGAAAAGAAGACGCGAGGTTTCATTAAAAAAAAAAAAAAAAAAATAGAAAAAGCAAGCTATATAGTGACCCGACGAGTATTTTATAAGTGTTACACAAGCAGAGCTTGCGTGTTTTGAATTATTTGGACGGAGAAACACGGTAGAATTTGTCGGTGAGGGAAGATGAACATGTACAGGTAACCATGAAATTACACTATCAATCGTTCGATTCATACTGTACCATTATATGAAAAATTCACGTTTCCTGCACGAAAATTAACGTATTATCAGAAACATCAAAACAACGTTAATTAATTTAATTACGCGATATATGACGCAACATCAAATTATGAACATTATAAAGTTGAAGATTGATATAGACAGATCAATTTCGATTATGTCTCTTCTAGCCTTTGCAAATAAGAACAAAAATGAGACGACACATAGAAACGGAAATAAAGGATCCCTGAGTAAAGAAATAGTTTATGTTAAAGAGATGAACAGTTTAAATGAATTCTCGTTTAATATCTAAAAATTAAAGTTGAAAATTCGCAGCCAATAATCACCTTCACCTGCAATCTAAAACAGTTAGAGAACAAAATGGGAAATCAGAAGAAAAGAGAGATAGGGTAATAATCGAAACGATCGCGTGTCTACGAGTTGAATTAGCGTGTACACGGTGTGTTACAGGGAAATTCTATTGAAGAACGGAAACCGACTATTCCGGCTCATCGAAATATACATGGCCTCGATCCTGTAATCGTGGGATTAAAACACGCTATTAAGTTAATTAAGCAAGTATATTATTAATACAGTAACAACGGGACGATCATACAAGGGATGGGTTGGGTTGGGGGGAGTTGGATAGGAGGGTTGTAAATAGAAAAGGAAAAAAGGAAACATGTATAGAAGCAGAGAGCCCGAAGCACGTACATATCGGCACATGGTCGCGAAGCTTCATTAAAATTATTTCGCTGGCAAATTTCTGCTGGTCGTTGAGCCTCGAGCTACTCGCATTTCTCGTTCGATGCTTCTCCACTCGTTCGTATTATCTGCGGCGAATATAAGCTGAAAATGAAAATTAATTAAAACTTGCCGTTTTTTCATCCCTCCCTTCCTTATCTACCCCTCCAGTCTCGATACAGTTATTTCGATATATCGAGCTGCTGTAACCTCCGTATAAAGGACATTATGCGGCGTACACATTGATCAAAACTACTTGCGAGCTGTTGCTTTCTCACAAAACACAAGCAAACGATGATATATATCAATGTATTAGATTGTCCGAAAAGTGTCTTTCTTTTACAAACAAGTCTTTATACAAGAAACATGAAACCTAATCTGTCGAACGTTGTAATCTTTATCTTGATAGAACAAAATGGATCACACGTAATTCGATAAAATTATATAAAACGAAAAATATTGTGCATCCATTATTTCCTTATAGAACGAAAGAAACTTTTCGGACGACCTAAGAAATGTTTATCGGTAATTTTTGTACTTTTTGATATTTGGATATTCCACAAACTGATGGCTTTTTCGCTATGATTGGTTCAGTGAATTTTTTTGTAAGGAATAACGAGGTCGATTGGCCAGTACGTTAAAAGACACGGATCTAATCTTTGTGTTTCGTCATGACGAAATTACGTTGCTCTTGAAATTGCTTCATTTCTATCTGGAATATTTCCTTAATAGTTTCGACGATGCTTTAGATTCTAATTGATTAGGTTCTAGTACAATTTACACGATTCACCATGTACACACATTAAAGTTATTGACCTTTAAGGTAAATACCTTACCTTAAAGAATCATCGACGGTTGTTTTCTATCAGAATGGGCTGATAGCGGCACCAGTGTGAACGCAGCATAACAGACACAGCAGAGAAGGGGCTGATTGGAGATTTTACGCGGTTAGGTCGGGCGTTTAAGGATCGCGAAGCGGAAATCGATGGCGTGTCGATTGTAACCAGTGGACTAACGCGTATTTATTGTAGTTGAACGCGATTTGACCCACTCACGGAGAACGCTTACACGCACGGCACAATGCGACCAGATAATTAAAGACTGATAAATGCGAGCGGCGATAATATCGTTGCACTGGTGAAATGCCTCGGTGAATCGTGGAACCAGTGCGGTTTTTACGGATTAATGATGAATTTAACACGCTAACCCTTCTCTCTGCTCTTGTTGTTTCACGCCTCTCGTTTGTGGTGGCTTGTGTACGGATGATGGTTTGTGATAGGGGAGAGTGAAAATGAACTCTTGAAAGCCGGAGTTTGGGAAAGATTCCGTGGAAGGGTGGTGGCTCGTGATCGAAATAGGATCAGTTAGCGATGCGAATGATTGGCTAGGGATTTAGTTTGGAACAGGGATACGATAGTCTTGAAATTAGGCAAGTTTTAGGGAACTGCTTTTTCCTTTGGAATAAAGAGTAAGTTTAGAACAAAGTTACGTTTGTGGAACTGGCTGCAATTAATACGCAACATGTTTAGAATTAATTTACGTTTGTGGAATTGGGTCTGATTTATTTCTGGTAATACTACTGTATGGTTCTAAATGTTCCTTACGATTGATCAAATTCTTTAAATTTGATAACTTGTTTCCTACTAACATTCGGGGGCGACAACCAGAATTAAAATCTCAGAATCGAACTTAGTATGTAAAACTTAGTAAAAGCGTGCCGAACACGACAAATTACCACTTCGCACGAGAATAAACTACTACAAAACATTAAGCTGTTTAATCAACTCTGGAATGTAGCGAGGAAACTCGGATATTGAGAGTGCAAACGAAACGTGGCTTTTAAAAACAAGCCAGGTATTACATAAAAACCACAAAATGCCTATTCAGTCATAACCCGAGGCGTATTACCGTTAATACCACTTTTAAACCAACCATCGCCCGCCCAACGCACATGCAGCGCACAAACGATACTAATAATTCAACAACAGCTCATTAAAGAGACTGCGGCTGAAATATCGAGGAAAAAATCGATCGGCCACGTCTGGACGTATCATTACGCATGATAACGTTCTCTCCTTCTCCTCTCTTTTTATTCTTCTCTCTTCAACCCCTCCTACTTTTTTTTGTTTTTTATTCAACTGGCCTTCGGGAACGGTCAAAGAGTCTCGAGGGTTGTGCAACACTGACGAAAGAAGATAAAATTTAAGGGGTGCGCAGCGAGCCGAAGAGCTCGACGGATAAAGGGGTTAATCGAAGGTCGTTAACTTTCCACCAGAGGAAATATTCATTAATCCTGGAACACGAAGCTTTCACGAGGTTTACGAGTGTACGAACAAATTACCGACAAACTACCGGGATGCGTATTGTGTTATTTAAAACGCCATTCGCTATCGCTAATTCCGCAGCCAGATTCGCTCGCAATTGAATAAGGGGGATATCCAGCGATCCTGGTTTTAAATAAATGATTGAAAAATCAGTTTATCGGTAGCGATTCTTCAAGCAATACAGATAAAATTATTGAATTATACGGTCGATATTAACAAATGGAAAAATTGGTATGTTTTAAGTTATCGATTAATTCAGAGAGAAATATACTTGGTTTTGGTAAAACAGCTTCTAACTTTGATGCATTATGCATACTTGGCGAAAGTATCGGAAATATTTTAACGACACGTATTAAGTTGCCTGCCGTGACAGAAACATATTGAAACTCGTAGCAGAGTTTGTTTCAAATATATATCACAAAGACTTTTGGAGATACGTAATATTAATAATAAGCCAGTGTAGGATTAGCTTCTTTAGCGATTAACTTTTTATCGCATCGATGTAACAAACTTCCTTTCCTATTCTTCTTTTCATTAATTTATGATCGTTTAAATAGCCCGACTAAAGGACCGTTTAACTAGAGTCTTGATTAAACACGAACCTTGAAGCGTTCGAAGCTAAACCCTCGCTTCGTTCAATTATCAACCATTAAACTGGATCGAAAAAAACAGTCGTCGACCTATTTAATCCTTTGGAATATGTATACCTTTGAAACTAACGAAGCTTTTCCAGAAACCGATTAATTTTTTTATCAGAATAATAGGGAAAACGAAGAGGGGCGGAAAAACGAAAAGACTTTTTAAACGCGAAGGTTTCGAAGAGTTCAAGGCTATGACACGTTGACGGTAATTTCCGGGGGCTGTCGCGGGGTGAGGGACGTTTTCCTCTGGAAATCTCGTTTAAACACTTTCATCAATTCACCGGCAGACTGGAAAAAGTTACACCGGTTCCCTTTCATGGTCGTAACAGCTCTCGAGAAATATTACGCCTCGATTTGGTTAACGCGATGTCTCGGTCGCTCCCGACTTTCAATTAACCAGCCTGTTTTCCCACTCTTTTCCTTTCTCGTTCGATGCTGTCTAGACTTCTCGACTGCCGATTGTCTCGTTTCTATTCGCGGTCGGTATCGATTCGTGGACTTCAATTTTTGAAAGTTCCATAGTACGAGGATTTTCAAACGAAATCACGTTATAATACGAAATCAACGTGTTTCATCTTTCGTAGAAGAACAACGTTAAGATTTAATATACTGTCAATTAGTTCCACCTGAAAACTATTTCTCCATTTGACTTTGCAATTAAATGTATCAGTTTCGCTATCTTCTTAAACGTTCAAAACATGTTAGAAACGCTAATTATACAGACTGATACTTCTTTTCCACCACCGAGTGACATAGTGTAACGGCACATGTTGTTTTGGTTTGCTACGTTCAAAGGTAAACGAACTGCGGACAAAACATTATTGCCGTTATTTGTAATCGTCAACTAGAGTTACGTTTGAGCTTCTTGTAATACCACTGGTCGATACAAATAGACGAACATGCTCTCTAGGGCAATGATTATAGCGAGTGATACAGTCGAATAGCGAGCGTAGAGTTGAACAGTGGCATTGAGCGAGCGACGATTACGACCGGCAAACATTATCTCTGTACTTGTATTTAATGTGATTTTAATATACACAGACTCGTCTCCTTAATAAACCAACGCGTATAAGAAACTACCTCAATAGAAAATAGAAAATTAACAACAATGAATTTCTCATATTTCTCTCACGCGAAATCTTCGTATGTATTTGCCGAAGGAATTTTCTTGGTTACCTAGGCATTTTAAATATACTGTAATAATGATAACTGTAAATAACGATACATTGATAAATGGTATATTTAATGATGGAATTTACAGGCGAATTATTTGTTATTCCTTCACCTCAGAGAATGTTTCAAATTTCAGTATATAATTGAACGTATACCTACCACTTTGCTTCACTGGCTTCCTCGAATACCGAAGCAGACAGAACTCAAGTAAACCAACGTATCAGAAACAATAGTTCGTCACACAAAAAGATCCAACGATCAATTGCTGTTTCCTTGAAAACGACGCAGGAAAAACGAAGAAAACAAACGGAAAGACCACCGCAGTCGAACGCATCCCTAGCCGGAAACAATCCTTCCGGCGGGCCAACAACAGCAACAGGAATCAAACAACTTCCAACCGAAAGCACTTCAGCCACTCAAACTTCGTTACTAGCCGAAACTTCTCGAGCAGTCAGTCGTTCACGAAAAACCACGTCCGTGATAAACAAGATCGCGTAAAGTGCTCTGCAAAATTTCGCGACGCGCTACCAAATTGAGTACACCGTCTGCGAATTAATTACACCGTGATAATTAGACAGAGATAATCAACGATGTACGCGAAACCGAGGCAAGAAAGATGAAGAAGAAAAATGAGCGAGGCCACGAGTAGTATACGATATTCAAGGCAATTACAATACGTTTTAATCGATGCTACAGTAATCGCGAATTTCATACGTCTTACCACGATAGATTGAAGTATACTGTACCATGATATTTCATTTTTCCAAAATTAAAATCCTTTTTGTCAATATTATGTCACTCGCTTATTGAAAAACGTGTCTTATTCCGATCGTAACTTTAAAAACAAATCGCGGGTCATCGATGACCAGGATGGCAGTAGTGAAACCTATTGCGTTCCTCGATTTTCCATTCTTGCTCTCATTTCTACAAATAAGAAATTACGGTAACAATTCCCAGGTTACGTGAGATACTTCCCAATATTGAAAAAGGAACAATGGTTTCAAAGTTGACCGAAAGAACGCAGCGAAATTGACCGAAAGAACGGGACAAGAGCGAAGCGGAGAATCGACATGCGAACAAAAAGAGATGAAAATAGGAGAAGAATGAAAAAGCCAGCCGATAATTCAGCGTCGAAGAGTTGCACGCGCCTCGTCCATCCTTCTTTCCAACCTCCTCTCTCATCCTCTTTGTATCGTGTTTTTACCAAGCTTTTATCACCGCGCGTGCCCACGCGTGTTGTTCCCTTAATCGAGGCAACGAGCACGAGCTGAAGGAAATTCGAAAGCCGGATAACTATGAATTACTCGGGCAAGAGTGCGCGGTGAGTTGATGTAACGGGTCGTGACGCTATAATAACGTCATGAAAATAAATATAAAGCGCGAGAGAGAAGAAACAATTGAGAAAAAGCGAGAGACACGTGGACGTACAGGGAGTAGAATGGGGAGAAGCGTGGACAGATTGTTGGATTCTCGTGCACGGGGGATTAAAACTGTCGAAAAAAGGGGACGAAAAAGGGTTGGATGGCTGTGTGTTAAAGGGGGGCTCGGAGATACCAACGTCCGGGAAACACAGAGAAAAATGATAACCAGGAAGGGAATGCAGATTTTTCGCTGATGTCTATGCAACGTGGAAAATGATACGCGCGGGGAAAGGGGACAAGGGGAATTTAAACGGCGCTATCCAGTTGCGTTTTCGTTACTGCGGATGCGATGCGACGTATCGAGCGAACTCACCGTTCTCTTTTCCTTCTTTTTTTTTCTTTTTTGCGTTTCTGGTGGCAGCGGAGGCGAACTTTCTGCGTGCGATAACGCAAGCCACGCTTTTAACGAATTCCATGTTTCCGCGGCGAAATTCGCCTTGATGGAACCGCGTGCTGCTAACTCCATTATTGCTTCTGCTAATGTCAGATTGTTGCGCGTGGCTCTGAAATGGCTTGTCTCGGATGGACGAAATTAAGCGTGGTTTACGGAGAAAGATCGTCGAATTGTAAATAGCAGTCGATAAGAGAACGGTTCTTTCGTAGATCTTTCTATTTTATGAATTTAATAATTACGAAAGAATTGATTTATTTGATAAGGAGGAGTGTAAACAAAGGCTAGCCTAGAGGAGAAATAATTTGCTTTATAAATATCATTTCGTCTACACGCGTACCTTACGCATTCAGCTGCGTGTAGAACGTATGAAACAATTCGCGTAATAATTTGTCTTTAACAAGCAGATTGGAAGACTTTCTGTTATTCAAGATGTGCTGACTATTTCAAATTATTATCGATTATATTATAATCAATAATAACTACATTAAAAAACGAAAGTACAGTGTATTATATTCTATAACTTGTACTCTCAACATTGTATTCTCAACTTGTATCCTTCCCTTTCCTCGTTCTATTGCCTTACAATCTTTCATATTGTTATTAACGGTAGAGACCAAAGTCCGGGTTGAGCGCAAATTAAATTAACATACCAAGGAAGTAGGAAAAGAAAGAGCGGCAAAGCGAAAAAGAGGCAGGTGGAAAGCAATTGGCTGAACGTTATAAAACAAATCATACAACCGCATACCATACGAAATTAACGAACAGAATTAATTAACGAACTTTAATGTAGCTGCTTCAATTCGCTTTCCAGCAGGTTCTCGAGAACGTTTCACGCAAAAATTATACGTTCCTCTAATTAACCTTTTCAGATCTAAACTTCTGGTGAAAAAAAATTAAACGCCTTTTGTCTGCACCAACTCGAAGATCTCCGCGCCACTTAAAACGAGAAAATGAACAAAAGAAAGGAATAGAACAAATCTACAGAGACATACTTTGCAGCGAAATGAACAGCGGAACGATCACACCTGTGCCCCGCGTGTATGCGTTCTTCGTGCACGTTTGAAACGGATTCAAGCGTTTTGCAACGTCGGCCGAAATTATTTAATTGCAATTGCAGCTACGCACGTACACTCGTGTTACACACGTACATGCCATTAATTAGGATTTAATTTCTACGTCAAACAGAGCAGGTCGATGGAACACGCCAAGCAAATTAACTCTGAATCAGCATCAGGAGACCTTTAGGGTGGCGAGCTTCGCTTGCATGCGTTTCACCTAGTTTTTGGTTAATAAAATACTCGATTTTGCTGTTAGGAACTTGCTATGTAATAATTTATTAACAACGATTTTTCTTGGAAATATTTTTATCCTGTATATTACTATATTGTAACTTTACTCTTTTTTTATATATTAATTCGTTATGGTGAATACGTATATTCGTTTGCACGTGTTTCGTCTTGCTTTTAATAAATTACTTGATTTTTAATTTATTTTAATTAATAAACCACTCGATTTTATTGCTAGATGTTTATAAATAGGAATTTAATATTTGACGGAAAAAGATATTTCTTGGAAACATTAGTCTAAACAATTTTCTCACGGCGAACGTGTTTCTCGTTCGTTGTGGTTTTGCCAAGTCTTCTTTTTGTGCCGAATGAAAAATGGTATTGCACGTAATACACAGAATAATTTAACTTGATGTGTAATAAATAGAAAGGCGAGTAACGAGATATCGGATTTTTAAAACGTCGTAAAAGGCTTTTTTAACTTGTGACGTATCCCCGGATCGGCGTGGAATATTTCCAAGAGGAAAAGTATGGGACAACCATGATTTGGAAATGATATAACGTGAAGTTTAATTAAAACTTTCATAAAAATATTTGTATTACACCAACGTCAAACACAGATAACATATTGAACTTCAAAAGCATGTCAAATTACAGGATAGAAATAAATTGATATTGAAAAGTGGAAGTTTGGAATAAGAACTTTGCATCTTTTGTAAGAAGTTTGGCCCAATGGTCGGCAAAACAAACTTATTTCCGACTCGAGCACGGATTACGCAACCATAATGGGTTAACGTAGTTTACGTGTCGAGTGGTTGGCGAAAGTTACGTCATTTCTACGGATCGGAAACTTCCCCAACTACCTCTTCAACCTACGCCGGACTTTGCAATATCGATCTTATCTACGGAACCATACCGGCAGTCATTAGCATCTTGGATCATTAAGCTTGCACATATTTAATCTTCCTCCCGACGTTAGCCTCGCCATAACGTTAATCTCTCGACAACGTTAACTCCCCCTCCCCCCAAAGTTTATCTCCTTTTTTATATTTTAATCCTACTCCTGCTTCTTCACACCGCCAGGTCCGCGTGTTCAAGCACTGCTACAGGACCGGTTGCTTCCTTCCGGAAGAAAAGCTACCGGTCTGCGCGGATTAAGCTAAAATGCAACATGTAACAACGATAAATAAGCAAGAAAGAAAATAAAATACCAACGAAGCGAACAACAAATATAACAAAACACTGGTTCAAATTATCTCACCCTGACGTTTACTTCGCACCGCTGCTCCATCATCTTCTGAACAGTTTCGCAAATTCGAAAACAACGTCAGCCTCGTAACGACATTTCCGAGTGTTCGTGCAAAAGTCAATTTTCACAAAGCGTCTCACGAAAATAATAGCTTGGTTCCGGCCCCCTTCTCCACCTATTGAAATAGTAGAGAGGCTGAACGCACACGAACTCTTGGTGAAAGAGGGAGAAAGCAAGGGAGAAAGCTGCGACGCGTTCTCGCGATACGATTATCATCGCCTATCGTAGTTCGATCTGTGGTAGTTGCTGGGAGGATTCTCGGATTCCAGGAGGGTCGCAGTCGCTTTCGAGAGGGAAAGGAGGTGGCGCACTGGATCGCGGAATAACAAAAGGATCGGATCGCACAGGATTCTGTCTCGTCTGGAAAAATGGGAGAATAGGAAGAGAAAGGGTGAGGAGAGAAAGAGAGAAAGAGAAAGAGAGGAGAAGAGCGTGGAGGGTCGAATCCAATATTGGTTGCCTCGAATTTGCCCGATTCTCTTTTCGCGCGCTGCGTGATCCACTTAGAAGCTCGACCTCTTATTTATTTACGAGGCGCGCGAAATCGTCGAATCGATCCGCCAATCTGTCGCCCCCTTATTATTTATCTTTCTCCTTTTGCTCGCTATCCTTCCTGGCTACTTCTCTCTTCTTTCTCTCTTCTTTCTCTCTTTTGCCTGCCTCTTGCCGCGAAATTTAATACTCGGATACGGAAGCAGCAGAAGGAGAAGGGGGCTGTGTTTGGTCTCCGGGAACGTTTCAGCCGGAAAAACGAGCGGAATTTCGTTTAAGAAATAAAGGAAGTACCGAAGATAGAAAGGCAAATACCGGCAGAAGGTATTATGCGGCATGATATTTTCTCTTGTTCCATGGATTCGTTTTGTCGCCAACCGAGCGCCATTCGTCGTCGATATTAAAGAGAAGGATAAAAGTTCGTAAATGCTGGTAACGTTATCGTTTGCTACAGTTAAGGCCAAGAATTGTCACTGGTTACCAGATAGGGTGTTTGGAAATACCATTGGTCAAGTGGTATATTATTTTATTTTCGAATATATCGAGTTGATGGAAGTTTCTCTAACGCGACCCAAGTCCGCGAGATAAAATCTCTTAAATTAGAAGGAGAATTTTCACAGAAGAAATTGCGTGTACGTATGACGGCCCTGTAATGTGTGAAATTAAAATGCGAGACGAATATTTGTGGCAAATGGTGGATAATTGATCCTATTGATTCGCATTACATTTTAGGGGTGGTTCTGTGCGATAAGATATAGACACTGTTTTAATGATTGCGTATAATTGAGGGGCTCGAAGGTAAAGTGGATCAGGTGACAAAATTTTTAATTCGAGGAAACTGTGGGTAAAGTTGCACTTTAATAGAAAAGCCTGTGTGCTTTCAAAGATTACAACGCATTAATATGCGTGCTCATGCGTCCTCGTCAACCCTTGGAAATTCCTAACAATATTCTCTAGACGTGGAAATACAGATTGTAGTTGTCGATTGCATTTACCATACCATAGACAGAGAAAAGGTTGTTGATATAGAAAGTATCGCCTAAAGAGCTGTGACATTTAAAATATTGTAATTTATAATTAATTCGTAACATTAGAAAATTTCATGTTTTTCCATTAAAATTCGAAATAATTGCTTGCAGCGACGTTCGACGCGATCCAAGACGATGTGCAGGTTATTTGCTTTTCTTCTAATTAATCAAGCCTTTCGAAACATACCTGGGCTTGCAAAACAACACTTTGTCTAATTAAAACCTGATTCTACTTACGTCAGTCCACGAGTAACTAGCGACGAAGTTATAACTCGCAAGCTCGACTTGTTGTTTTCGCTTTTCGCGCTTCGTCCGTTTCGTAACGAGGGATTACAGTTTTCCCCATAAAATTTCAATTATAAGCGATTAAACGAAAAGAATGAGAAAGATTGCCGTATAGTTTGATCACTTTAATTTACATTAAGTATATTATATATTAAACATAATTTTATGTATAATATAAATCACAATACTAATTTATTCTAAGAGTAAGCGGAAAACTTATTCCAAGATTATTAAAAAATTCCTACAGAAAATTTCTTCTTTTCAAATTGCCTAAATTATTTCTTTACCAAATTGTTCGACTCTTAGTTCTCGCTTTTAACGATCCACAATTCCTAATTTTACTAATTTAAGCTTGTGTATCTCGAATATGATCCTAATTAATATCAAAAATGACATTTTTACTCCCAAATTATTAAAGCATTCACGAATAAAAATTTCGTGTTAATAAATTACTTAAATTATGTATTTCTTTATTCTATTGTTCCATTCATACTGCATCGATCTGTCATCAGTTTCTATCTGCGGATATCCGATTTCACTCAATTGTGATGATCGAGGAAATTCACGTACAAGATGCGAGAACAAACGACACGGACGATATTCGAATCAATAACACGTCTCACCACAAAGCTGGTTCACCCTCTCAACTCATGATAGATAGGGGGCGGGCGGATCCTATGTGCAGCAGTTAACCCAACTTCCCTAATCTTCAAACTAATTTTGAGCTTAATCCGTGACCACGAATATTCAGTTTACCTAGAATGGGTAATGTTCCGCATTTTCCAACAATATATTAAAATTGCGCCAACTCGTTTGAGATCAACGAGAAGTTTTATTTCCTTAAAAATCTGCACAAAAAACCACCACAATCGTTGCTAATCCAAGAACGATTACCGTTTACTTTGCAATTTGTTAATTTTAGTATTTAATTTTTAGTACATTTTTAATAAAAACATTCCAAATGTTCTAAATTATTGGAACAAAATATGTTCAAAACGAGTTTCAAGAATTGAAAGAATATAATAAATGGCACATTTAATTAATATTCTATGTTCCCTCGAATAAATCTGTCTTCGAAAATGAAATATAATGTTTTCCATTTTTGTGCGCTACCATTTTCTCATTATTTTTAACGCACACGAATTTTAAAACATTTTACAATATTTTATGTCTGAAAGAACATAGAATAGTAATTAAGCATTTCATTTTTAAATTTATATTCCTTTGACCAATTCTCGTCCATTTTTCTCTTAAAAGCGTCAGTTAAACATGTAAAACAGTTTCGTTGAACAACAAATTATGTGCTTTCGTTTAGTTTTAATCTAAGCTGTTTACTAACTCTTCCTTCGTCTGTAAAGAGTGCATGAGTCCAGTGTTTATTGCTTCAACCATTGATGTATCAAAGCTCTTTGAGCTCGTTAATTTTATAACTGGATCACGAAAAGTAATTACACAACATTCACGCTGAATGTCGGGAAACCTGTATTTAATAGCGAAGACTGCTTAATTAACTACTATTTATCGTGATATGAGTTATAAAAACCTGGCAGAACTTTTCTAATGCAGGAAAGCGTGTACTCGTTGATGTTATCAAAAAATCATTCATTTATTATTCAGAAGTGAACGTTGCACGATTTAATTACGCTTTTGTAAAATTCTTAAATGGTTACGTATCTTCTGTTCTCTTTAATGAAAATTTTTCATGACATTTGGAATTAGACCAGGAAGTATATACAAGAGATGCATATTCAGTCGAAATAATTTAAAATTGGCAAACAAGTTTCGTTGCTCCCTAGATCAATTCCAGTAACTTAATTGTCCATTACATGATTATTCATTTCGTAAAAAACGGTCGTTAAATCAAGCCTACGATCTAATTTCTCTTTTTACAAATTTTGAGTAACTTGTTGTTAAACATAAACTTTAAACAATCACAAGCAAAATCTTTGATAATTTTAATTCGAATATTAAACAAAATCGTAACAAGCTTTCTCATAAATGTTGATTTAAACGATCGAAGAAATTAAGGAACGAAAGACATAAGTTTTATATTACAAGCATCTGCGAAAGAATCTTCGAAAAATCCAATCGTCCCAAACAACATAAAAAACGATCGAAGTATCAGACGATCGACAAGACGCAATTAGACCAGACCATTTGACAAACATCGGGGTAGAAGCATCGAGCAGAGGCCAAAAATATATTTCAATCCACGTGTCGAGGATAGAAGATCAGCGCAAACCCCAGCCACGCTATAATCAGCGTGGCTGCGGTATGAAAAGGGTCGGAAGGAAAGTTAGAGAACAGCCATTTAAATTTCGCAGCTCGACTTTCCAGCGTAGAGTCGCGCTCCGATCTTTTCGATTCGCTTTATTTTTTATCCCCTCGGACAGGGAGTCGCGCTCATCTCTCTATCGCTTTATTCTATTTTATTCCCTTTTCTTTTCGCTGTCTGCTTTCCTGATATTTCTCGCGCGTTCGCGAATTCTCGGTTTCGAAGTGGACCCGGCGCGGCGGGCAACAAGCCGATTTTAGGGACGCAGCCAGCTACGGAAGGTGCAGTAGCACGCGTCGAACTTGTCTCGAGTTTAGACGAGGACAATGCGGCTGCGTCGAGTGGAAATTGCCGTGAAAACTTTTCGGATCTTCTCGAGAGAACGGACGAGACAGATAAGCGCGCATCAGCGTATCGGTGGCCCTTTTCGAGCGGAATGCAGGCGTTTCGGAGCGCAGTTTCACGCCTTGACGAGCCGGGCTTTCGAGGATTCTACGAAATGCATTTTGTTCCCGGCATCTTCAACGTCTCTCGTGGTTCTTTACCCCGCGATATCTTTTTTACAAGCCCATCCGAATGCTTCTCGTCCTTTTCCTCTTCCCCTCGCTCTTTCTTCTTCTTTTTAAATAAGCCACTGCATTCGAGCGCAGAGAAATTCGTTGAATACAACGTGGAGTATTCACTGCAGACTTGTGAAAAAGTATTAGAAATTATTGCGCGAACTCTTACGTAGAATTCTAAATTATTTCGTTGAAACTATTTTCTATTCTATTACGAAGCTTTCTATAAGATATCGAGTTGCTTGACAAGTTGGATGAGTTTCAGAAAAATTCTAACACAACCTGTTTACGTAAAGCTTGAATCAGTATTGGGTGAAGAATGGATTAAAAGACGTAGCAGGATTGTTTATGCAAGACGTAAGTTTAAAGAATTCTGTGCATGTAAAAAAACATGGTCAATCGTTGTAATACTTGTAACGATGAAATGTTACATTACTTTGAATCCTATTTCTTGTAAGTTAGTATGCCAGACTACATTAAGAAAATGTACAGAATGTTCATGTATATGTATACGAATAAAATGGAACGAAAAAGAAAGTTCCAATAAAGTTGTTTCATAAGAATAATTATTAATCGGAGACGATCTTTCTTAAATAACCTGTAGTAATCCTTTTTTCCGATTTTTCCATCTTTCATCCTTTTCGACATCTTAAAGCATACATTTTCAAATACACAGAGGAGGTTGTGCAAATTATATCGATAAGAATGTTTTACTGACTTCATATCTTTTCCTGAGAATCATAGTGCATCTTGAAACATCTCGTGGGAGTAGGATTGGAGGGTAGCGAGCCTTTACTGCTTGAAATGTTCGCTTCGGAAGAAAAATTTATGTCCCGACAAATAGAGATCGACAAATTCTACAAAAGCCTCACTTTCCAGCAGAACATTGTTCCCTAATTTTCCACCGTTCAGTCGTTCATCCTCTTTTTCCTAAAGAATGATTTCTTATTCGAAAAGAAACGTGTTCATAAAATTCTACATTCTTTAATATTTTATGATAAAAATCACGTAACTGGAATTGCGTGAGTTACATATGCAAATAAAATATAGCAATCTTTATTCAATTCGTTTGATTGTTAAAAGTTCTTGTTTCAGTGAAATAATTTGAAATTTTGTAGAAGAATTATTGCGAGAATTTCTAATATTTTTCAAAATTCCCTCGATAAACATTCCGGAGTTTTTGTTGAATTCAGAGACACATCTTCAAAGAACAATCTATTTCATTCGCTTTGTCCAAGAGACGATCTTTACTTCGCTTCATAGCTTGCCGCCATTTTCGTACGAAGATACACTTGCAACGTGAAAGGAGTCAGAACTGAAAAGCTTGAGTATGCATGCACATGTAGCAATTTTGTATTCAAGGAAGCAGACGGTATTCTGAATTTTGTAAAAATTGTACAAACGGCGAAAGTATGAAGAAAATTTTGTGTCGAGAAATTTTCAAGTTTATTAAGATTCTACGATATTTTCTTCGCCGCGTAATTTCTTTGCCGCTTGATATTCCGATTATTCTTTGTTCTAAGCCATTGAATTCCAAGCCATTCAATTTCTAAGTATTTTGACTTCCAAATCGCTATATTTCTGAAACATCCGAAGTTCAAGCCACCGAATGTTCAGACTATTTCTCTTCCAACTTATATAATTTTTAAACAATCAAATTTAAGGCCCAACAAATGGAACTCTACAAATTTCGAAACGTTTCATTTCTGACATATCGAATACCTAATCCATCGAAATTCTAAGATACCTAATTTCCAAGCTATCAAATTCGAATTATTGGAATCTTTAACCATTCAATTTGGAAGCTCTGCGAATCCTACTCTGGCAAAATCTCATTAAACTACTTAAACCCACGTAAAACGATCGAACATCCAAATGTCGTTCGTCAAATCCATTCCCTTCAGAGTCATCCGTTTTTTTTTCTTTTTTTTTTTTTCAGAAATCTCGAACCATTCGCGAACTTAACGTATTCGCTGTTTCTCTTCAATCTTTCAATTCACTTGTTTGCCAAGCAACATGAATATTCCAGCCTCGTTCGTTTAATTCCAACGGAACGTTTCCTTGGCACAATGCAAGCGATCAGTTTCATTTCCCACTGCGCGGGAAACTGTTCGTCCAGCTCTACAACATTAACTTTCCTCTCATTTTCTTTCTGTCATTTTTTCCCTTCTTCTCCTTCTTCTTCTCCTTCTTTTTCTCCTTTTTCCTCCATCGTTATAACTTGTTCCCTATTTAGCGAAGCCAGGTTGCCGTGGAATTTTTCGCTGGTTCACGAACGAGCCAGGCTTTAATACAAATTTTATTACGCGGACAAAAGTTCGTTCAACGGACACGCGTAACTTCGAATAATCGTATCGTAAATAAACTTATTTGCAAGCGAATTCCTTTCTTCTTTCGCCGACCAGTCTTTTTATCTTGGCCAGTATCGCGTTGTTTACCGGCCCGGCTACGCAGCCCCCTGGTAAACAACTTCATTTATCGTCCATAAAAACAGATATTAACCCCGGCTGAGAGAATCTGCTTCGTGGAATTTCACTCTGAGACTGAGACCGCGAATATTAAGGCAATGTTTTCACCTGGGTTATTTCTAATCCATTCTTTCAAGACAATAGGGCAATTTCTGTATACAGTAACGAACAGGAGGAAGTTCAAATAAACACGCATAGAGCCGCGAACAAATCTACTATGTACTTCATTATCGGTGACCAGCGACATAGTGAAAGATATTTAATGGAAAAGTTACTGATACGTAATATACGAATCGATGAATTATTTTTACAAACAAATTACGTAGCTAGCTTAAACTTTCTTTTGTCCGCTGCTAATAATAAGAATAGAAATAAAAGTAGAGATAGGAATATTAGGCTGGTAGATTGTAGGGAAGAACAGGGTAAGTTGTACCTTCTATTTTTTATAAGACAGCAATTAAGAAATTTAGTATACGTTGTCAGTTAATATTATGTTATTGTAATAATATATTAGCAAAAATGTTTCTTTCTATATTCTTCATAATCTTCAAAAATGTTATATGCATGCAGTAAAAATAGGAATGAGAACATTTTCTACTATCTTCACTTTCTATAATAGGAGTTGGAATATTTTCTACTCTAATTTCCTAATTTTCTAATTTTCTATAGCGCTGGAATATGAATAAAGATAGATACAGAGATAGTTTCTAACATAAATTAAAATATATGTGGAAACAGAAATAGAAATGGAAATAGAAAAAGGAATCCGGATGGGAACAGGGATATTCTCCAAAATTGAAAAGATCTGAGAGAACACGATATAAAAATATTAATGATATACAAAAAGCATCGATATACTGAAGGAAGGAATGAAAAAAAAAATCTAAAATAGCGTTAATACTTCTGTATATCAGTAAAAAGATTGGAAATTGTTCGCACGAAAATGAAAAAATTATTATGGACGAAACTAATACGTCAAAGGGGACAATGAACTCGATCGTCATGAGATCAAAGGTATTCTCCGCTATAGTTAAAAATGATGAAAGGAATAACGCATTGCGGGTTGTCGTTTTGGAAATACGATTTCAACGCAAACCGAACCGAGCGCCACTGATAACTCGATTTTGACCCGAAACGACCTGTGTGCACCTTTGTCAAACGTTCTCTGCCACCGGATTCCAGAACTCGATTTTGACTCGAACTGTTTCGCGTGTCTTCGTCAAGCGTTCTATGGTCGGCTATATTCTACTGACTACTGCAAACTAGCTGCAACGTTGGCCAAGTGCCGAAATAGCCCTTTCAGGGGAACTGAACTTGCACACGAAATCATTTCATAATAGTTTTGCGGAAGCACTCTCGAATATTTTATTATTTATTGCTATGAGAGAAAAATAGTAGGAAATTCTTTTGGAATTGAATAACGTACGACTAAGCTATCTTTTTAAAAAAATGTCGACTTTACTGTTAAAGTCAAAATTAAAATTAAAATTAAAAAACAAGTATTTTTCTGTTAATTTATGTATTAAACACGTTTACGAATTATTGCGTCTCAATTTTATTCTCGCTTCAAAGGACGAAAAGATTTTGAAGGTTTCCAGAAAATCGAGGCATTACGCGCGTCAATCGCAATTCTTTCTATTTCCAAAACTTAAGAAATTCGTTAACGACGAAGAAAAAAAAAAAAAAGAACGATTTGATCAAGTACAAACGTGTAATATGAAATTTTAAGATAAGATGTTGAAATTAGTTCAGCAAATTAACAGTATTAAAATGGGAAGCTTCTCATAATATGCTTTCCGCGGATAACAGAAAGAACTAAGTTAATTAAAATTTAATGTAATTCCTTCTGCGGAAATTTTAATTAGATTTTAGCTAATGAAAGTGTATGTATACGTAGGTATCGTTGCGTTAAAAATTCTAAAAAAAAAAAAAAAAAAAAAAAAAAAAAACGATTGCAATCTAAAGTTCAACAGTTAATGCCCTGTTAACTGTTCAACTAACATTCGAATCAATTAAAATAAAACCGAGATAGAAGTTTATTACGTAATTAGCGACTGTTTAATCAGACTTCAAAAAATTACGCTATCTTGCAATCATTAGATTCTGAATTACAGACAATTTGATTAGATTCTGAATTATAGGCAATTACATTAGATCCTGAATTATACTTGGAACGCAGTGCACGGCACTTTCATCGGTGGATCGAAGCGGAAATATTCGGCAAGCGTGACGTTGTCGATAAACCAGGATTCAACATGGTGGCGCGGTTCACGCGTCCCGAGACGTTTGCTAAAAAGATTAATCCTTGGATTGCCTTCGGGCCAGTCCCCTTTCATTTCTCTGTTAATAACGACGGTTCGTGCTGCTGATCATCAAATGGCACGCCATCGAATGTATCCCTCGGGAACAGGTATGTACGTGCACGTACATTGATATGTGTTAGGTTGGCTAATAGATTCATGAACAACTTTGAGCTTTAATAACGTTTCGGGACGCTGGACACATCTTTTAATGAAATTTTGACGCGATTAACCGTCCTTCCGCGAACCGACAGTCGGTGATCATGTTGTAATTCAATATACAAAGTAACGATTTTCCATTTTCAAAAAAGAAATGGTACAGTGGAATATTAAAAAAAAAAAAAAAAAAATTGCGAATATTTTCTTTCACGGAAATATGACGCGAAAAGTGTGAGTATTTTTTGGAATATTTTTGCAACGTAGTTGAAATATCTAAATAATTATTTCAGAGATCAACGAATTAATAATATTTAGGAAGAGCAATTTCGATGCAGAATTATATTGCCTGATGAGTTTCTGATATTTTACATATTAATGATTTTTACGTCGTATTAGTGACTCTAAGAGAAATTAAACGCTTTATGACATCGTATCAAATGTCAAAATAATAAAATTTATTTGGATTATTTATATATATATCATAAGAAATTAGTTATCACGTGAAAAGAATACGGTGCCGAGTTCTTTTTTCGATGTGAACTTGACAAAAGTAGGAATCCGTGTCTTCTTTATTTTTTATTACATTTCTAGCGCCACTTTTCAGCACCTATATTTCACGCACTCGATTGTACTTAAAGTTTCGATAACTTTTTACGAAGTTACTTCGGTTGTACATTCGAAGCGAAAGGTCACTTGTAGCAACTTCGAAAACTGTTTTTCAAGCGGTAGAGATTTTTAGGGATTCCGTTCACTTCGCTTTTTTCCCATTCTCTTTCTTCTTCGCAACGCTATCTCTGATTCTTACGATCTATTTTCAATCTCCACTCGCAATTCCATCCAATTTATTTGATGTATTTGAACTATCGTTTAAAATATCTTCGTACAAGTATATAGATATATACTCAACGTAATTATATCTTCTATATATAAGTATTATCTATATACATTGTGTTCATTACTTAGTATCTTCGTTATTTTATCATCCAACACTTTAGCTTTAACACGTAATATTTTTCTATCGTTACATTATTGCGACTTTACCAAACCTGTTTTTAATTATTATTTGTTCCTTTCATTAATTCCTCTTATTAGAATGAAAAGTAATAACCAGCCATCCACTTTCTGCTCGCTAGCAAAGAAAAATTCGACTACAAGATGTAATTACTATATCCATACCATAGCGAAAATAAGCTGCAAATATAATTAGAGTCTGTTAAATGTTCGCCAACTAAATTCCCATATTCTTCTTCTCTGTCTCTCTTTGAAATATTCCATCCACGTTAAAATATAAACGTACAAATAAACAATTTTGAATTCCCGACACTCGAGCAATTTCCACAGGCTTGCACTGTTTCACTAACGAAATAAAAGGAATTTGCTCGACAATTTCGAGTATCGCATTCGCGATAACTTCGCTACCCACTTTCAATTTCTTTCACGAAATAGAAAAAGTGGCATTTCACTCGGTCCTCTTGCACCTTGCAGAATGTCGACATGCAATTTCCAGGACGTGCGTAATCCACTCGTCAATCGTGGCTCACGAGCAGGACGGAAGCGTTAAATTTGACTCGGGTTTACCCTGTTCAATTATTCGGTGGAATGCCACCGACAGAAGTTCGAAATTCGCCGGCCAAAAATGAAATATTGATAGATCGGGCTCGATAATCCACGGTGCACCAAGTGAATATCGATCAGGTCGGTCGGTTTCCTTATTAACCCAATTAATAACGGGCTGGCCACGGTCGAAATGCAAATTTTGTCACCGTTCCAAGTGAAACGGGTCGATGATAACTCAGACCGGCTGGACGAGTTCGATTCGTCGGTAAAAGAAATCGCCTTCTTGTGCAAATTCCTCGACTTACCTGAAACAGAAATGAAGGAGTATGATTAGATGCATTAATCGGGACGAAGGAAGTTTTACAAGGGTGTTTTAACGAAACACGAGGGTGAATTGTTTTAATGATTTTTAATCTGAATTGTTGCTATCAAAGGAAGAAAACTATCCTCTTGTATCTTAAGATAGTTTTAAAAAACATGTTATAACACAACCCCATTTTAAATCTTTCATAGTTAGTTCATAATATGTTAACGATTTTCATACGTTTACCACTTTCCTCTCTTTTTTTTTTCTTCTTTAAGTATTATATGATTTATTAGCGGGAATTTAAAAAAGATCTTTAAGGTTCGGGAGTTTAAACAAATTCTGAGGATCAAAGGCGAAAGTTAAATGAAAAATTGTAACAATTTTTAAGCAAACTCAGGTGTAGAATTCATGTATTTTATTTCTTTAATAGATCAATGTTATCAATTATCCTGAATTATTCAATTATCCCACAAGAATTTCACCTTTTTATTAATATTTTTACGTACTTTCGACATTTCTACATAAACTATAAGTGTATGTACATTCTTTTTTATAATATACACTCCACGTGATAATACTGAACATCAAAGTGCAAAATAAGCGACAGCAAACACGAAGAACACTATTTTCAGAGTAAAAAGAGTAAATTGGACGGAAACGACGATTTTAGAAATCTCAACCAAGCAGCAACGTTTTCAAAGCAACACAGCAACGCCGCACCGCCTCTCTCGAACTTTTCTCGAGTGTACACAGGCAAAAAATAAGTCGACTCTCTCTTTCTCTCTCTCTCTCTCACTCTCTGTATTTTGCATGTATATCGGCTGCCAGCTCTTTACGCCATCGACGATCAAAGTTAGATGCACGCTAACGACTCGAAGCCACTCTCTGCTTGTCGTGTCCGCAAACTTTTCAAAGCTGCCTTCTGTCGCGAGCTTATCCGCCTCTTCTGTTTCTACGTGCCGTTGTGTAAGCTAACTAAACGATATTATGATAATAGACGGCTATTTCAAATTACCAAAATATTTCAATAATCGTAGCCTTCAGGTGTCTAATAACAATTCTTGCATATCAAAGCAAAATTATAGGTACAATTTTATAAGTTAACGCCCTATAAGTGAAATCTCTCGCAGTCATCAAAAAACCGATTAAAAGTTTTTATTCCAATTTGCAAACTAGGAATCAACTATCGATACAAATAGACTTCCTAGCGCTATTACGATGATAAGGTGTTCGTACGCATGAAGGATAGACTAAATAAGATTTACAAAACATAGAATGTTAATCGATATATTTAAATAATTCTAACAAATTGTATAAAAAGCAAATGTTTAAGAGCGCTCCAATCACACAACGAAGTTTATTAGCAAGAAAAGTAATTCAAACAAAACAGGATTAAGCAGGTTGTGGTCATTTTCAATTGATAGTTCTAAAGAGCCATACAGATCTTCCATACAGTAACAACGATACGTGTAGGAAGACTGTTGTGCATATAATTTCAGTTTGCGAAGGAAGGAAGCTCAAGAGTTACATCTGCAAATAAACAAACAAAGAAATTTTTTAACGACAGCATCGTCTATCGCGCCAAGCAATCTCTCGGCCTATCCTTATTATTTTCGATTTATAATTCTGAAAAAAAAACACGAAACCGCACATTTTTCGAATTATACCATGTTCACAATCGTACTAAGGCTAAGGATACAAAGCGAAAGACCCGGCAATTCGCGAATGGAAAAAGGTGCGAGGAAATCCAACGACGAATAGACATAGGAGACAAATTTTTTAAGAAATTTTCTAACAACCCTATATTTACCTCCAACTATGCGAGTCTTCGTACTCCAAATACACTTAACGTGTTCCTGGCAGCAACGCGACTAACTAATTTCCTGCCGGAAGCGAGCTACGTCCAAGGAGAGCAAGACTCGCTTCGTTTTCACGTCAGCTTCTCAAAAATTCTAGTCTCTCTGCCGCGTGGCTTATCGTGGTTTAACTAGCGTGGCTACGCTTTTCCCTTTTGGCCGCGTTTCGTTTTTGACTGCACGCTCCGCTTACAGATCGATACGCGGGGCCAGAGATACGCGAAGGAAAATGTCTGTTCGCAAAGCCGCGCCCACGTTTTGGCATCGCGTCCTCCTCTCGGTCTCCTGCTGAATCGTTTCACTTTCTCTCTTTTTCTCTGCTCCCCTTTCCCTCTCTTCACTCTTCCGATTCTTTATTAACCCTTTGAGAAGAGATACGAACGTACAGTCACGTTCATAAGTTTTACAACAGCTCTCGGATCCGTACACGTCCAGACGATGGGTTTAGATCATCGAGAAAGCGATTTTGTAATCGTCAATGGTTTTTAAAACCTGCCAATCTTTCGACAAAATCGATCGAGTCGTCGACCAGCTATAGTATCATAATGATCGGTGGCATTGTAAAGAATTAACGAAAAAAGTAATTAATCGAACCAATTGGATGCTTTTAGAAAGATGCGGAAATTTGCAAGGATTGTTAGTAAGGTTTAGAAGAAGAACATGATGAATCAAGTATCGTACACGTTGGTCCTCACAACCCTTTGAACTTTGAATTTATCAAAAAGGTTTTGTTATAAATTTGTCGTAAAGTTCCCAGAAGTTTACTTAAAAGCTGAAGTTTTTGAAATTGTAATTAAATAAGAAACCTTGAGAAAGAAAGTGGGAAAATTGATTAAAACAATGACCTACAAACAATAGATAGAAATGAGAAAAAATGTAACTACAAAAATATTATATATTGTAACATGGAACACGTGAATTCCGTGTTAATTTTTACATAACTTTCAAACGAGATAATAATTTTTAACAGTTTCAGCAAATTTCTATTTCGAAAGTTTTCCTCGATTTCCGTAAGTGTCGCGATACTTGTGAACGGAGCTGTACAATCGATTCAGTCGCCCGTTTTCAGCTGTCGCTCTAGGCTCCTCTATCGCATTCTCAAAGCTCTGTGAACCCATCTGAACCTTTTTTAACCGCCAACCTTAGTAGCTTTCTTCGCTGTACTTCGACCCAACCATTTGCTGGTAAATACTTGGATGTGACAGACGAGAGAGCGTGCAAAGTTACTTTGGACTTTTTGGCTTGTGGTTCGATGAGGGTTGATTGGAGATGGAAAGTGATAGATTGAAAGGATCTGGTACTTGGTGCTGTTTAAAATCTTTTGTAAGTGGGAAAATTCTAAGCTTTGAACTTTTAACATATATATAGTCAGAATGGTGACATAGAACCTCGAACAAAGCGAAACCCAAGGATGGCTGATATCGTGGAAAGTGGAATTGCGAGAAAGTAGATTTCCAATCGTTGAACGCGAAACAAGATCGACGTACGTGTAAAGTCTTCCTACGACACATCGATCACGTTCCAATCAGAACGTGCAATTAGATTGTTTCTCTAATGAGAACGTATATAGGCGAACATTTGGTTTATTTAGATGTACGCGTGGATCAGTAAACAGAGAATGAGCGTTGAGTTTTTAGAATACTATACAACTGACGTTTCATTTAGTCAATGTGTTTCTTTTTACTGGAAATTGAAACGATTTTAACACTTTCACTGCCATGCCGAAATCACGTGTTTCATTGAGGACGCCACGGGAGTATTTTTATTATTCAAAGCATACAATGGCAAAATAATAATAAATTAATGATGCAAGACAACATTCTTCCCCAATGGATCGTTTATCTTATTAGTGGTCACGGATGACCACCGTGACACCTTGGTAACAGTTGATAGCGACATATTATAACAAGGCTTCGTTTATTTCAACAAACCATTCGCATTCGTCATTTCGTCGTAAGAAAAATGTGCAGAATATATTGTTGAAACGTGTAGAAGATATTAGTAAACAGTATTATGATTATTTTTAGAATTTCAACGAAACATTCGGCTGAAATGGTAGAGGTAAAAAGAAATGATGTTTGTGATGAAGCAATGGTAGTGGTAGATTACAACAGAGGAAAATGTGCTGTAGATTTATCGGATCAAACGATAGCATATTCTACACCACATAGAAGAACCCTCAAGTGGTATATAAAATTAGCTTTAGAGTTATTGTTAAATACATCAATTTCAAACGCGATGACACTCTATAAACGAGCAACAAAAACAAAAACCAAGGTATCAGATTTTAGAATGACACTCGCAATGCACCTTACACAGTGCCATTCACCAGAGCCGTCAAATATACTTATTCGGCAAAGATCGCGACACGAAATGCAGAAGAGAGAAGGACAAGCGTACCTGGCACGAAAATTTTCCAGAGAATGCTATAAAAAAATATTAAACAGTTAGGATCAAAAATTGCTAAGAATCGGACCAAAAAGGTGACCACCTATTGTCCAGATTATATTGATGAGCCACATTTATGTTTAAAGGGTTTTAACACAGTGCACCGTTAGATGAAAGATTTGTTCGTAACGTTCTTTGCTTCGCTAATACGTGTTTCAAGATAAGAACACAAACGAGGAAATGGAAAATGTTTGACGCGAGTCTCGTCACAGATCCATTTCCCTTATTACAAGGCTATCGACCTGTACAGGTGGAAAACAATTCCCATCAAATACACCATAACGGGTAACTTCACAAAGCTGCGACTATCCAGAGAACATGAACACAGGCGCGCAGACGTACGAGACACTTCGCGCAAACGTTTACGAGCGGAAATGCTGTCGGACACGTGCAGGACTATTTGATGTTTAAGCAGTTGCTTGTAATTGCCCTGTGCAGCCAACGAAACGTTTGATCCTGTTCGTCATGTTAATTCAAAAAGGCGCGCGCTCCTGCGTACCCCGAAAGCGTATTTCACGTCCAACAAAGTTCGTTTTCTCTATCTCGCTTCACTTTGTTATTCTGTTTCCTATTTTCATTAAAGAAACGATATTAAACTATAATATATATATATATATTAAATTAAAATTCATTAAAATTCTAAAAGATGCTTTTAGACACGGTAACTTTAGGTGCAGCTACATTCAGACTTTTTCTACGATGAACATGAAATTTTCTGTAAAAAAAAAAATAGATAGAAATAGAATGTCAAATCGCAGAATCGTTGCTATGCAGGTTGAAGATCGACGCTTTTCAGAAAGAATGATTTTTCATTAAGTTAGCGCGTATGAAATATTCTTTCTTCTCAAGTAAAACTTCAATCGTATACACTTTCTTCGTTTTTTATATTTTCCCAACCACTTCGTATCTATGCTAACACGAATGTTATAATATATGTAAGCTAATCTTTAACAATAACAAGTCACCAGCGAATGCTTGGATTTAAGGTGTGAGTTTAACTTTATGAGATTCCGTTAGATTTAGTCTTTCCAAGTAGACGAATGAAATATCCATCGAAAAGTAAATTTTATCTGTAAAAGTGTTTTCGCGAAAGACGCGAATCCTTAATACCAGGATCCAAGGTGCATTCGATAGGTGTAGCTGCTTGTGAAAGGTAATCTCGAAGAGACAATCACTTTCTGTGAAACAGGGGATAAGTATAGCGTCGTGTAGTATAATAAGAGAGGACGGCAATGGAGAACATTCAAACGATCCTGTGATCCCGTGAAGCGAGGCACGAACACGAACACGACGCTTTGCAGACGATTCCTTAGGATCTATGAATCTTCGTTGACGTTCTTCGTCGGATGAGACACAGGGCGTGAAGGAAGGATTACAGTGAAAGGTTTCGCGTCCCAGTTTATCGTAATATAGATTAGAGATTTCGTAGAAACGTATGGCGAGACGTTTATTGTTGTTTCGTTCGATTTTGTTATTGTTGCTTTACTTTTCGTATCACCAGTTATATCGTGTAATATCGTAGAGAAGTTTTTGTTCGGAAAATGTAGTAAACGATGAAAACGTATGGGAAAAGGTATGAATTGAATGTAGAGATGAACGGAGGAAAGGATAGAGCATGAAAAATTTGATAGAAAGCTAGAGATTGATCGTTGTAGCAGATTGTGTACGTTATTTGTTGAGTGCACGTATGTTTATAAAAACGCGTGAGTATGTCGCAAGTTATAATCAACGACATCGACACTCTGCTTATCGTATGTGAGTAAATAAATTCAAATTACGCTTGTATAATATATGTATGTACATTCTTATTAATTATCTATTTGTATATCTGGAAAAAATTCATATTAGTGTATTATTATATATTATTATATACAAAATTCATATAATTTCGTATTTGATATTAGAAACGCGAGTAATATAAACAGCAAAGAAGATGATAGGATCTTTACTACAATTAATTTATTTACAATAAATGGATTAAACAGGTGTTGGTTAAATATGAAACGATGGTTGTTTAACGTGAACTATATACAATAACGTAATTAAGACAACTAAATAGTTAATTTGCAATTCTCGTCACCACGGGTCCACTGTCTCCCTGACTTCTCGATTCACGCTCTCTGGTTTCTCAACTCACAATGAATGTTAATTCGTTCATGTCCCATAGCAACCCCTTGTCTTTTGTCTTAGCCTCACGTCTCTTGTCTTAGCCCCACCACGCACACGCTCCGCAACCGCTTGTTTATAATTCGCCCGACACCCCCAGGCCCCTCGTCCACGATACTACAATATGATACTATGTAAAACTTTCCCAATGACTGGATAAATGAATATTAGATTTATTTGAATATTCGGATAGAAAAAGACATACAAGGGTCGTTGTAATCCTCAATTTTATAAGCTAAGGTTAATCTCTAGAAGACTCGAATAATTCAAGATATTTCTCAAAGCGAGAAACTTGGAGCTAATTACAGCTACAGAAACAACGCATTACAACCACGGATACATCTGTGTTTGGTGGATTAAAAAGCAAACTGGTCGTTGTATGCTATCGGTTGCAATCTCTGCTCGTATCACGATCCACGTAAATAATTGAAGAGAACCCGGGGCACACGTCGCGTAGCCCAATGGAAATGAATTCATTGCGTTTCAGCCGCGTTTTCCTTCTGTCACGGTTTGCTTCGCTGAAACGCCGCTCCATTTTTCCTCGAGCGTCGATTCAGCGTCGGTATAAATGGTAAATTAATTCCGAGGTTGCGCGAAATTTATCGAGCTATAGTTAGCCAGGCAAATTGATTCCTCTGCGTGACTGGTCAATTAAAGACGCGTTCACGATCAGCGAAAATTTTCCGATGTGAGATGCATGTTTCGTTCGTTTTCGAGAATTAGTTAGGGGTGAGCGGTTTCATGGGGAAGCCATATAAATAATAATAATTAGAATGTAGCGCTTAGACCGCAGGTTTTCACGTACTCGTACTTTTGAAAATATAATTACCGAAGAAACAAAAAAGATAAAACCTCGGTAGATAATTGGTGAATGTTAATTAACAATAATCAAAGTGAGCAAAATATTTATAACTTTCTAGAGAAATTTTATAGATTTATAGTGGTGCATTTTCTACATGAATGATTTTTCGTAAAATATATCGATAATTATTTGTTCCTCCCCTGCATCGTATATTTTTGCGCATACTTGAAAATACGATGGATCGAAAATATTTTTACACCGATAAGTTGCGACGAAAATGTTTTATTGTTATTTGTTAAACAATATTTTCAAAACAAATATATCGCACACACTTCCCAAAATTTTCAAAATAAATATCCTATGAACAGCAGAAGAATACTCGCCGTTGTTTATACAAATATGCACAGCAGTCCACCAAATAGCAGAAATATGAGCAACCGCAATTGAGAAACGAAGGCACGTTGTTTATGAAAATTTCCTGAATAGCGGGAAGCTAAATAACTATGGATCGTTTGAGGACTCTGCTAAAGTAAATTGCTTGTAACAGAAATGCAAATAACTACAGAGCGATTGAAAACACAATTTGTTAAACAACAAATTTTACGCATCTCCTCTCGGTAGAGTCGAAGATATTAAGTAAGCCATAGAAAGACTAGGCTATTAATTATTATTAATCGATTCTTATCAGACTTGTATTAGCAATTGTACTGCCAATACAAAACAGGTAATTCCCTATAATTAACAAGTTTATAGGAATCGCCAATTTCAATGTAAAATGGCGTTTCGAAGTGTAATTAAGTTTATATCTTCTTGGAAGCATCGATATAGGCGTTATAGACAACGATTAATGCCGTATCGACTGTTGTAGAAAGATCGAGTATCGAAATTAAACAATTCATTATGAACACCGGCTATCGATTATCGATTAACGTCACGACTACAATGTGTACTTGTATCCAGAATTGATCGACCGCGCACACTGCTGTGGAATTGAACAAACAAGTGAAGCTAAAGGTGTTTGATTGAATTAGGTACAGAGACCTAAATAAACTTGCGTAGCTTGTAAGTCAAAATTTTACTCTCGCCAATTTCTGTCAAGCGGAAAAACACGTTTAATTGGACGTTAAACTTTTCCAACGTACCTCTCAATCTTTCCTCCTCTCCGTCTATTAATTTCTTCCTCCATTGTTCGTATCGCCTTTGATCTTTTATTTAGTAGTACGAGCATGATGAAAATATTGTATTTTTTATTTCGTAGTAAGTTTATTGTTTCTACAGGGTTATATCAACGTTTATGATGAATACAAAGCTGTTAATTAACTAATGGAAGAGATGTACATATCGTGTAACTTTCAATGACTATTTTGCGCGAAGTTCTTGCGGGACTTGACGTGAATGTTCCTAATGAATGACTGAACTTCGAGTGTTAGGTAAACGAAGAACGTGTATAGTCCTTCCATCGTCTCGTATTGCGAAGTCCTACGCGAAGTCCTTCTAGTACTCAAGTATTAATAACTATATTCCATTGACAAATGAAACTAGCTTTCCAACTTTTTCACCGAAACCAAATGTGATTGGCAAACAAAATTCTAACAATATTGAAAAACTCAGACACCTCGGAACAACACAATATCTTCAACCAGGGCATTTTCAAAAGAGCACAACCATCTCACACGAAGCATCAGAAACTAAGAATTCAGAGATCAAAGTAAAAATTCAATATCACCACCGTGCGACTAATTCTTTCAAATTCGATGACCCCAAAACTAAAAATCATTTACAGGATGCAATAACCACCGTGGCGACCCTAAGCTACTCGAAGGAAACAGGACGACCGAGGCTCGGTGATAGTCGATAGCGTTGCGGGGAGGGCAATTTTTAATAACCCCGGGTGGAAGCGCGTTCAAAGGGACGTTCGAAACGAGGCAGGATATCGGTGGACCGATTTTTCCCCGTCCATCGAAGGGTTCGGTCCGACGCGAGCCAGGCAGCTGAAACAAACGGAGCCAAAAGCGAGCACCGATCCCTTTTTGCCGCAGGCTACCCCCTGGCCGGATCGATAACGACTGTTTTATATCGACGACGACGATGCGGCCGTCCAGGAATCGTTTGTCAACGTCCAATCAACGTCGCGTGGAGATAAGCGAGCGAAAAACCTGGAGGAAAAACGGCTGGCCCGGTTCCGTCCTACTCTCCTCTCCCTTTTTTTTCTCTCTCTGCCTTTCCTTCTCTCACTTACGCGGTCCACTACTTTAAAAGGAACTTGCCCTCTCGTCCTTCATCCCCATTTATCGTCGCTTCTCTTTCTGTTTGTTCGTTCCCAGTCAGATTACCCTCTCTTGATCTTCCAACATCGGTGTACGCGGCTAATCTCCGCGTCGTTCCGCTTCGACGGGCCGGCTGTCACTCTTACCGAACCCTTTGCACCCCCTTTTCCAACACTTTTATCGGCCGATCTTTCTGCCCGACTTATCAACCAGCTCGATTTCTGGCGCGACTCGATCGACTTGTTAGGTGTCCGCGGCCGCAAGATAAGTGGCCGCGCTTTTTTCCTCCCATTCAACCCGCTCGTGCTTTTCGCGATCGTTCACGTGGACGTTCTTCGAGTACTTTGGACGCGCGGCACTGGCTGTCAGAGGGAAGTTTGGTTATCGGAAAGGTGTTGGATGGCGGTGGTGCGAGATAGGGGTTGAAAGTAGCGACGGTAAAACGGCAAGAGTGTTTCGCTGGTGTTTCCTGGGGAAGGGTGTAAAGTAGGGAGGAAGGAATGGGTAATGACAGAAAGTAAGCTTAGGTATTGAGTAATCGGTGTTAGGTATTAGGTAATTGGCGAGTGCAAGATCGAGTATCAAGTAATCGAGTCTTCTAGGGGAGTTTATTGCAATTTACTTTAGTTGTATCTCTTGTGGGAGACGATGGCTGAAAGAAATAGCGTTATCTAAATGAGAAGAAGGTTTCGACGAAGTTCTTCGAGAAGAATGTAAAGTGGAAAAGGTAGCAAATAGTGATGGCATAGTGGAATTAAGCGAATAGTGATAATTTAGGTAATGTCCGGTGTAGTTTACTCGAAATTTAACTGCAAAAAGTGATGTAAACGAGATTCTTTTTCGTCCAGTATCTTTTTAAACGCGTCAAGTTTGATCTTTCACGAGGGAAATTTAATTGGAATAACCTTACACCAGCGATAACGCGAAACTATCTCGAAATTGTTTTAGTTGTACGAGTTTCAAAAGAAAAGATTCAGAAAATAGTCTTTTCGGGTGTAAAAATTCATAGAAAAGAAATAGCATGTTGGCAACCCGATTTCAACGTTAGACGTCCAGTGGAGCTTTCAGTCTAGCATAATACAATTTTCTTGGAATGTTATTTCCATTTTAACGTCGATTTAAAACGAAACTTCAACTATGTATAAAGCGCATATATTTACTTTCGTGTTTTTCTTCGGTTCTTTCTCAAAAACGAGCAGAAATTGCAAATATAAGTACATCCATCAAAATCAAGGGCCTAATGTCCTTCTGCTATCTTACTACCCCCTGAAACTTCCACCCCTCGTCTTGACAATGTCGTTAACGTGGCACGTCCTATCTTCGTTCATGTGTTATAAATTTATCGTGTATTCAGGACATTAGGACGAAAGGGGAACTTTTTCCCCGATAAATATCGATTTACAATTAGATCGAAGGTGCCTATCAAAAATTCTCTACCAATCAAGGTCATTGTAGAGAATTTTTTAAATCGCTTCTTACTTCAATAATAAATATCGCTTAGTATAATATATAAAGGATAACTTGATAGATTGAATCGAGTATTACGACTGGTGAAATTTTTTTAATCTTTTTCAAAAATTAGAGAACTCGTATGGATCGTATGATTTATTTAATTATTGTTTAATTATCATTATTAATTATTTATGGTTGAAATTATACACTCAGTTTTATAGTTTTTAAAGATGATAATCTATCACTTCAATCGAAGCAGTAGTGTGCTATTACAATGACGAATGCGATAGTAGAAATTAGTTAAATAAATAAATAAGCCACATGAGTTCTACTATTTTTTTAACAGATCGGATTGTCTCGAATATTTTAGTATTCCTTTTCCAAAATTATCCAGTTCAAGCTATAATTTCAACTCAAATTGCTAGTAACCTATTATAGTAACTAATGTAACTACCTGTAATCTATAAAAAAGAATAAAAATGAACCCTATGACCCATAAAAAGAATGTGACGAGAGAAATATCATACGCAGATATTGTAACAGCATAACCGCGTTAAGAACTTGCGGAAAAAATTTTTTCGATCATAAAATGGACTTGTTAAATATTTTTTTTCAATTCTTCTACCCCTTCGCGTTGAAATTTTATAATTTCAGCTCTCCGCGTTCAAAACGAGATCGTCAAATCTCGGCGAGTGAACACGTCGCCTGCACTTGTCGCATTGTAGCAAATATTATTCGAACATCATACGTATTTTCAGTATTATAACCGTGAAACATTATTTATTGTTGCAAAAATATATTTATATTCGGCCATATTTAGGGGAACGAGCATGCGTTTTGCATTTAACGTTTTGAAAGCTTCTCTTCCTGCTCGATAAAAAAAAAAACATATTTGTTCGTCGTCTTTTATGCTCGTTGTAAAATACTGAAATTGAATCATGAAAAATATCGGACTATAATTATATATATATATATAATAATTAACAGAATATAATAAGAAAACTTAGAAGCAAATCTGTAATAGAATTATTTTACTATATCGTATGGCAAATTAATTTTGTTAAAGTTATTAAGCATTGATCAATTAATAGTAAAATAATTTTACTACAAGTTACATTATGTCGATATGATTATTATATCAAAATGAATATACTTGTCTAAAATAATCGAACAATAACGTACGTAATTATTGAAGTCTTTTAACTTGGACGTTGCAATATGTAAGCGCTCATTATCGTTAATAAACCATTCTGCCAACGTACACGCTCGTGACATATCTTTATGTTCATCATCAATTCGTCATTAATTCACGTCATTGGCTAATTGACGTATAAAAAAATTAATTATCGTAATATATTGACAGAAGCTGTCGACCGAAAGAGAATTGTAAACAGAATGTCAAAAGGTACGACTGCATATGCTAAATATGTATCGCGAATTATTACCAAACATAAACATAATTAATCCAAGGCAATAAATTCTGCTTGAATTATTTGACAGCTTGTAAAACTACCTCGGTAAAGAATAATAGAATTCGAATAATTACTTTCGTAAATACAAAAAGAATGCCAAATCGGAATTCCAATTCGTATTCAAGCTTCTTATACTCAGGATCCAAATTCAATTTCAAATTTTTGATACATCAAAATTTAAGTCTCAGCCAAATCTCAGCTAAAATTCTAGCAAGAAAAATCACAATGTCAACGTCACGATAAATACGAACCTCTATAAAGGCAAATTGTTCGTCACTCGCTGATATCATCCCTAATTTCTTCCGAAAATCTACTCCTTAAATCCCATGACTAAAAGCTCGTGTGCTGCTCCAAGCAACCCTAACGGATGCACGTAATCGCAGTTCCTCTTCCGTGAATTTATATAGCCGCAGTTCAGAAGACAAACCTGCTCCATTTGAATAACGGACTCCGCGGGGAGCAGAAAAAAATTTATTAGAAAAATATGTACATGAGTGGCAGTGAGCGGAATAGGAAAAGGAGGAACACAGGAGGATAACAACAGACGGTGAGATGGTTGTGCTCTTTGCGAAGAAACCGCGAGCAAAGTAGTCCGGTATCCGTGAAGCTAAAGCGGAAACAGGATTCTTAGGACTGGCGCGAGAAAATATGGCGCGATGTACTTAAATCGAGTCGAGGAACGAAAAGTCCAGGTTTTCCTTCCTGCCACGTGTCCCACGAGGCATGCTTTTCCAGCTTTGTATCCCCACTCCTTACCTATCTGTTTCTGCATCGTCGAATTTCTATTTGCTAGACCGCCTGTTATTTCACGCACGCGGAACACGGCTTCTCTTTCGTTTCTACTTGAATTCTACGCTTACTGCTTTCCCGGTTCCATATTTTTGCCATACGAGATCAAGGTTTTCTTGGATACTAATGAGCGATATTAGTGAACTAATACTAGGTACAAGTTGTAGGTTATAGATTTCTTTCTTGCAATTTTATCATTTCTCATCAAATTCGCTCCATCTTTTCGTCACAATTCCATTCAAAATATTTATAATCGTATTATGAAATACTTTTCTATAAACTTTTCCATAAATAATCAAATCGCGAGGAAAAGAGTATATTGTTTTGGATATCTATGATATTTTGTGGGTTCCCATGGCTTTTATCAAGGAAAAATTAAAAACACTGAATATTATAGTTGTTGAATAATTTGTACATGGCTGTGTAAATACATAAAATATGTGATAGAAATGATTCGATATAACTGCACTACTGCTATATTTATGTATTTATGGCAAGCATAAATACATATATCAATATGTATTAGAATGAACAGAAACGTAAAAGTACAGAAAATATTAAATAATAAATATCAATACATATGATTTAAAAAATAAAATTTACCGTTGTCTATAAAAATATAAATTTGAACAAACATCCATAGTCTGCGGATAAAATACATCAATAATTTTATTTTTTCATAATCTCAAAATAAGAAACAGTAATATTTCCGTACTTCCCAACGTTGTAATAAATATAATACAAATACGAGATCTATATAAAGTATATTGTAAAATACACGGTAACTGTTAATTGCTAAAGATTATTTGAAGGTCTTACCACCTCTATACAAACACGGTGAAATGTATTTACACGAATAAATCAACGAGGAAGTAGAATAGATCCTTGCTTGTTTAAATGGTTGTACAAGTAGAACAGAACCGCGCTTGGTCAGACACGCGGTCAGTTCAGGAGAATGGACCTATGTTTTCTCTAGCAGTGTTCCGAGTTTAAATGCTCTCGGATAAATTACTCACAAATTACTCTGCAATTACTAATGATCTTTACAGTTACCTTATATTATGACAAACTTTTAATCTCTGCATTTTACGCTTAATTTCGCAAATTTACTCAGCGCACCTGTAACCCATGGAATTTTCTGCCGGTTATCACGAGAGAGAGAATTGTATTTTCAAGGGTGCAATCTTTTTTCGTCAGGAGTGCCGAGTAAAGATAGGAGGCAGCGGAAGAAAGAAAAATAGACGGTTACAACTACCCGCGAGAAATTGTTGGTTTAATACAGTTGAAATTAAAATACTCATTAAAAGTTGAAATTAAAACCGATGGTTCTCCAGTTTCTGATATTAAATTCTTCGAAAGTTCTTCAGTTTCTAATATTGCGCCCTCCAAAATTTGGGCAAAATTCAAACTCGACTTGTATAGTGTGTTAGTTGCAAATCTTTGAAAGCTTGCAAAATCCTTTTATGCAATTGCCGTAACTTTCGGACAGTTATTTCCCTCGAATCGCTAATAATTTTTAAATTTAATAAAATAAAGTAAACGCGTAAATAATAGACCCATAATGCTTGTAGATCTATATTTTGCCAAACAAGTAAATATACGAATAGAGATCGGTCCGAGGCTAATTGTAGATTTCGTTACATTTTTTATCCCTTCAAGAATATTATAAAACTCTTCAGAATTAATTTGCTTAAGGATTATCGACGAATCGTTACATTTTATAACACGAAACACGGATTGTACGAATCGCAACTTAAAAATCTAGAAACATCAGAGTAAATCAGCTTTCGATTTCGGGAAAATTTTTCAGCAACACGTTTGAAACGTCAAGAACATTCGGCAGAAATATTAAAACATTCGAGAAAACAGAACTAATGAAAGCAAAATAGGAAAAGAGAGAGAGAGAGAGACAGCAACATAGAAGGAGAGGAACGAAAATCAAAACGTCTGTGTCGGGAATCGAAAGAACAATTGGGGAAATCGGTAACACGATACGGATGAATGGACGCTGGTCCCAATGCTCGTTTGCCGATGCAATGCCGCTGAATTCGTTATTATTTCCTTTCAAAGCAAACCGTAAAAACACTGGCCGTCTGGGAGATAGCAGAGGAGTCAGAGATAAAGGGAGAAAGACAGAAATGCAGAGGTTACGGCGTTTTATTGTCGCCCATAAAAATTTGCGCTCGAATCGTCCGCTCGACGGTGAAATCGGTCCTCCGATAAATTCGTCTTCAAATAATGTTAAATTCATATTCCTGGGATTTTAAATATGTCAATTACAGTTAGTTAAATTCCGAGCGAAAGCTACATCTTCGGCTAGTCCAATCCTTCCTACAAGCGAATTACTATGACCTTAAGAATTCCTACCAATAGATTCTCTAGAAATTAGGCGATGTCCTGACAAAGATAAAAGTCGATGAAATGCCTGGAAGCACGTATGTATTGAAATATCAACTCGAAAAGTATCACAGCGAAGAAATCACGCGTGCGTCGTGAACCAAGTATGACCTACAAGACTTGTATTAACAGAGTCAATGGAAATTAGGAGAATTACGAAAGTAAATAAAAAATAAATAAAGACACGTACTGCAATCACTAAGAATATTATAGCTAAGAAATCACGTGCTCGTCGTGGACCGAAGCCAATCTGGAAAATTCCCTTCCAGACAATTCCATACGATTTGCATGGCCGAGGCCGAGGTCCAATCATCTCTCAAAGAATGACGTTTCTCACGACTGGATTACGTAAACTGGCGATCGTGAATCGGGCGAGAAACCGCGGATCGATCGGATTCCATCGTAGGGATCGTCATTACCGCGCAGAAGCGAAGGCGAGAAGGAAAAATTGAACGAAGAACGAGAGAGAAAAAAAAAACTGATGCCTGATCGCGTTTTCTCCTCTCATTTTTTATTCCCCCCCCCCTCTCTCTTTCTCTCTCTAGAGAATACGGTACCACGTACAAGCTGATAATGAACGACCCTATTGAAAACGTTCTTGCGCCACTTGAACCGGGTCGTATCGTATCGACCACGTTGCGAAAGAAACGTCCTTGATTTCGTTGCGTCGTACCTACTCCATCCCGGACGTTGATTTCTACTTCTACCTTTTTCTTTGAATCTTTTTTATGTCTGGGCCGTTGTTAAGAGATTCGTGATTAAGTAATGTTCACTTATGCGAAAGGAACCTAGGACGAGGACCGTAGAAAGATACGGTTGCTATCGGGTAAACCTTTGAATGGAGGTTTAAGGGTAGTTTCACGGTGATATTTTGCGAGACAGGTTTAGAGAAGACAAGTTTGCTCAGGGTGGATGTGGTTTGATGATGCCGATGGTGTAAGGTGCTCTGTTTGTTGCGTTGAAAGTTGCTCGTGAAGTTCGCCAGAGTAGTTTCACGGGTATAGAATGTTTGCCAACTATAAGCAGAATTATAAGTATACGCTAACTGGTTGATAGCAAGTTTTCTAATTACAATCTACTAATTTCATTTTCAAGAGTAGAATACGTCTAAAGTAGATTATAGCTGTTCGTTGAATCTTTTCCAGGATTTTTTAATAGCATCAACAACTTTTGCCTTGAATTAGGTTCCCTTTGCGGTGAACATTTCTGGAGGTAGAAGTTTTTAACAAGAGAGGGATCACGTCTATCAAGTTTTATTTAGATACGTTAGACTTCTCTCTTTTATTTTACATATATATTGTGTACTATCAATGTGACTAAAGAAACGAGACGATAACACGATGTTCCAATACAAATGTGTGATAGATATTAGGCTGTTCTAAAAGTTCCTTTCGTTTTATAAGGTAGTAGTAGATGCACAACATTTTTTGGTTTATATTATTTTATTGAATTACGATTGATCCACTTTATTCTATTACTACAAAATGGATCATACATAAATCCATGAAATAATATAAAATAAAAATGTTGTGCATCTATTATTTCACTTATGAAACGAAAGAAACTTTTGGGACAACCTACTATATGAATCTCATAACGCATCTTCACGAGTGCAACATTCTTCTTCATATAAATAGAACAAATTTGAATTTACAAAGAAGAATCTAGCAAACACAGAAAGTTAAAAGCGAACTGGTTAAAAAAAATATAAAAGAATTCGGTTGTTGACTCTTCCACGTTCCACGTTACGTACACGTAATATTTTAAATTAAATAAGCTATTAATTAACTAAAGAACTAATGTATTTGTATTTTGAAAAATCGACTACGAATAGTCCGCTGTATCTGTCTTAGACAACTAGCCGAAAAAACGAGTAAAAAGATAATTTTTCTCACAGACTAAAAGAGAATTCGGTTTTGAAAAAATTGAATGGCCAAAGGAACGTATAGTACTGAGGTTGCATGTACATAACTTCGTCAGAGAACAGAACTTTCCAAACATTGAATCACTTTGTACGATTCGATATTTGCTTCGAAAAAAAAACCCATTCTTTACATTTGTCGGAGTCTCGACTATGGAAGACTAGAATTTGAAACAACGAAGTGTTGCATGTCGTTTCGAGAGTACGTGCCAATCGAACGGACAGTTTATCGAGTGATTCTACCGGTGACAAGATCGACATTGAAAATAGTGACGGACAACAGCGTAAACGAATGCATTCGCGTTTTTATCATCTGCTGGAAAACTAGCCGACGAATAATAATAGCGCGCGATTTGATGAAATACATGGCGGCAACCGTTGAAAATCTGTTGCTTGTAAGAAATATTGTAGAAATTGGCAA